>OY019134.1:25808202-26100702 GCA_955652365.1 Eristalinus aeneus
TTATTATTATTATTATTATTATTATTATTATTATTATTATTATTATTATTATTATTATTATTATTATTATTATTATTATTATTATTATTATTATTATAATTATTATTATTAATATATTAAAAAGTTTTTATTTTGACTGGGAAGATGATGTACGTCCTGGGCACATATATTTAAAAGGAAGGAAATTAGATTTAATGTTAACTCAAACCGAGATATGGTGAAAGGCGGTTTTTCATTTCCGAAATTCGCCTGGAACGCAACAAAAGAAAGTAATTTTTACATTGGATTGTTGATGGTGATGAAAAATGGATCTATTACGACAACCCTAAGCGCAAAAAAATTTTATGAAACACGGCAAGCAACTACATCAACGGCAAAGCTGATATCCACGGCACGATGGTAATGCTCTGGACAAAGATACCGAACAATTAATCCGTTTGAAGAAAGCAGTAGCCGACAAAACGTCCAGAATATGCAACCAGATACGAGGCAATTATTTTTTACCATGACAACGCTCGGCTCCACATTGTTATTCCGGTTGAAAACTATTTGGAAAACTTTGGACGGTAAGTTCTAAATCACCCGCCTTATAGTCCAGACATTGCCCTTTCTGATTACCATTTGTTTCGGTCAATGCAGAACGCCCTCACTGAAAAGCAAAAAAGCCACAGCTTCAGGTGGGAATAATACTATTGAACATGTTACATTAAGAGTCAACAGAAACCAAGATATGACAACACATCTGTGAACACACCAGGCTGTGAGGGGGCTTAGCCCTTCTGCAACAAAAACTCAGTTCATCAAAGACAGAGAAGGGCGCCTAAGCTTGTACCTCATCTGTACCCATGGATATCGCATCAGATAAACTACTTAAGATTAAAATAGGACAACAATTTAATGAAAGATTCGTTGATCATATTTTTGTATCATTATACAAAAAACAGTGGTAGCGTCACACTGCTGCTCCAAATCTCTCTGCATAACGAATAACGCAGAACCAAATCCACATCTAACAGTTCTTAAGACAAGGTAAACATTTTTGATCATATTGCAATAGGAAATGATTATGCCATATTGTTCTAAAATATGTGAAACGTATGTGAAGTAAAAGAAGAAATTAAAGTTATTTCACCCAATAAGCTGAGTTTATTCTGTAATATATTTAGTAGTGAAAGAAAGATTGCTACGAAATTAAATAAACTTAAAAGTAAATATATATTTATAATATAATAACATACTAATTAATTTAGCAAACTTTTATTCATTTGTGCGTTCATTTTTATATTCTGATTTAAAAGTGCAGATGTAAGTTATTTGGATAACTACCCATACCTAGCGTATAATTCTAAAGTGGATGTACGCATTTGAAAGGACTCTTAAAAAGGAACCCACAAGCAATGTCTTTTCTTGTGGTACGCCTTGGGATAATCTCGAAAATCCACGAACAGAACTACAGTCGAATGCGACAATAACCTCATCCGGCGTTTCGATATATTTTGAAACCAAATGTAATTTCTCTTGGGTTTTATTATATGGTAATGAAGTGCTGTATTAACCGAACAATGTGATATATCTCCCACGTATTATAAACTGAAGTGGCATTAGGATCAAACAAAACGAATATGAAGACGCCAGGTATATTTAGGTATTTGAAAAAGCAAGCATTAATTAGTTCAGTTTCCACTGAATCAGTTGAGTTATGAATACAATTAGGGATAATGAAAATCTAAGGGCCTGTACCTTTAAGGTGATTATTGCTGACATTGTCATGTCACTATTTGGAAATGATTAAGTGAACTACAACCATCGCTTTTGTGCTAAGATGCCTACACCTATATATGTTTTTTTAATATGTACTAAATGTCCATTTGAATACATGTATCTTCAAAAAATGACAAAATTAAAAACATGTATTTTTTGTTTTGAAGAATACAGGTAAATACGTTATATCCCCTTCCGCGTATATTATATTCTTTTTCAATGATTTAATGTGACGACTTAGAATAATACAAAAGGGAATAAAATAGAATAAATACTTTGAACGAAAAATTAAGCATTAAAATAAAAAACATTGAAAAGTATACGAAATTTTTAATCAGTAATAAGTAGTTTTTTAGGTTTTGCTTATGTTGTGATTTGTGATCTCCTGGCGTTTTTGGTTCCAAGAAAATTTTATTTATTAATTTCACGAAAGTACTCTATACTGATTTCGTTCATATAATTAAAAAAAAGTATATAAAGTATATAAAAGGTTGGGTCAAGCTTTTTAATTTTTCTAGATATTTTAGTATACTAATACAAATATTAAAATTACATTGCTTATTATTATTTCTTTAAAAAATTCATAATCACTTTTCATTAACAGGAATAGTATTAATAACGACCTGAACAAAAATAAAAAATGTTTCTTAAAGGAACAATGAATTTTAAATTAAATGTATAAAGTCTTGATATAATTCCAAAAGTAACGTCAATTGTACTTCTTTACATAACCATATTACCTTTGATTTCATATTATTGAATAAATTTTCGTTTTTATAAACTTACACCTGAACTTGCGTATTGGCATTTTTGATTCACATATTATGTTCTTAATAACGACATTTCAAACGAGATTTTTAAACCCACCATATCACATATTTAAATTGTAGTTCTCCTATTAAATTGTTGATATTGTAAATATAACTGCAACAACATGTATTTTACTTAATTTCAATGAAGTATAAAGAAACTAAGCCAGAAACATCTAAAGATGAAAAAGATAAACTGGATAGTTGTATATTAAGATTAAGGTTTAGAAAATTTTAGTATTTGTATTATATACAATATGTGGTGTTATGTGGTGTTGTATTGAAGTTTTATAGAGAACAACGGATATTCAGGTATATTGTTATTTGCAATCTTATGTAGAGCGAAAGTTGTAGGGTACTGAAGAATAATGTAAACGGAGTAACCAATAAATTGGTCTGTTGATCACATTTAAAAACATATATACCGTAACACTTAGCATATGCATACGAAAAAATATATAAACTAAATATATATATACATATATAGATATTTATAATATATATACTTAGTATAATGTTTGCAATTTTATATGCTTTGGTAAATGTTGTTTAAAAATAAATTAATTAGGAATGTACCTTAAATACATCCTTGGTACTCGTCTTAAAATAAAGAGCCCCTCCGAGAATTAATTTTTTTTAATTGTTTCATAATCTTTTACAGTACGTCATGACAAATTCACATTTAAAAAAAATATCTGGAATGATGCTATTATGTTTTGCGCCGTTTTCAGTTATGGAATTAAATCAATGTTCTGATTATAAAACATACTCAAAGTATGCGTAATGAAATAAAATGAAAAAATTCGCAACAATTTTCTACAATTAGCAGTAACATTAAATAATAATATATGAATGACAGAATATGAAAACTGTGTACATACTCAGAAAAGGAAATTCTCATAACTCTTAAATATTATCTCTTAAAGTGCTTAAAAAAAGTACTTAAAACAAGTCCAATTAAGTACATTAACAATAGATTCACATTAGAGGTTCAATTAAGGGTGGTTTCCATTTATTATAGTAAAACAAATTAAAAGATAATTTTCAAAAATCTTCATCAGTACAAAATTAAACCAGGTCCCAATTAAATAAATTATTTATATTGGATTGAAAAATTATTACTCTTTGTTATCAGCAGCTCGATAAAGGTGGTGTTGTGAAAAATTGGATCAATCTTTTGAGTATGAATGTCGTACTCTACCTACTGCGCCGCGGCGGGTAACTTATAATCTTAAAAAACTAATGATCTTCTTCTTGCTGTGGCGCTACAGTCCGGGTGGACCTGGACCTCAACCAACAGTTCAGTTCAGATTCAAGGAATTTTTTAGCCGGAGCAGTGGTGTACATTCGCTCAACATGGCCTAACCACATAAAAATAATAATAATAATAATTGGGTGGAGCAACAGTCCACAGGGGATCAAAGCCTAGCTTGCTCATCAACTACTCGTGTTGTGCGCTACTGTTCTCTTAAGAGTAGAAGCGACCTACAGTTTTTTACCGACTCCGATAGGCGATGTTTGAGAAGCTTTACCATAGACTATTATTACTCTTTGATTGTTGTTGGTACCGTGAAAAATTCGGGTGAGTGTCGCACTCTACCCACCAAGCCACGGCGGCCACGAAATAATAGAAATAGAAAATTGATATTAGATAATAAAAAGTAATGATATTTAAAATAAATATTTAATTTTAATTTTTTTTTGTAGTTCAAAAGACCAGTCAAGCAAAACCTTCTCAATGTCATACATACAAAATGGATATGAACTGAAATCCAGAACAGAAATCCCATTTTTCTCTTAAATCACAACTGTAATATAATTAAATACATTTTGAATTAAAATCAAAATCGGATAAAATAAAAGCTATGTAATATATATATGTTTTCGTGGTCGCCGTGGCGTAGTGGGTAGAGTGCGACGCTCACACGCCGAAGGGTCTAGGTTCGACTCCCAGTTCAACACCAATTTTTCTAATATTTCACGGCACCACCTCTTTCGAGCTGCTGACAACACTCAAAGATAAATAACTGTCTAAGAAAGCTTCTCAAATCTCGCCGTTCGGAGTCGGCAAAAAACTGTAGATCCCTTCTACTCGTGAGAGAACAGTAGCGCGCACAACACGGGTAGTTGATGAGCAAGCTAGGCCCTGGTCCCCCTTTGGACTGTAGCGCCAACAATTATTATTAATGTATATGTTCGAATGTATGAACACTATTGCTTTTTCTATATTCCACTACTTGATTCGATAATCCTAAATGTAAAATATATGTGTAGAACTGTATTTGATATACTTATTATCCGTATTTACAGTGTTGCTTACATGAATACTTTTTTAAAATCAGCCTAGTTGTTTCAAAAGCACCTATAATTATAAATCTTATTTTACCAGCAAATATGAACTTACACATACATATCTACATACGTGTAAATGAATCCTGCAATTCGAGCGTTTTTTTTTTCAACGGTGCCGTAACCTAAGTGCATTTTAATTTCTGTCTGCCCACTTGTAAGAACAAGTGGAAGCTGGGCAGTAAGATTTACCTGCACGACAAGATCTCGACATCAGAAACACGGAAAAACGGAAAGATATAACCAAAACATATACCCCGTCGCCCTCCGTCTGTGAACATGAGAAAAGATAAAGAACGGTGGCTACGATTCGGATACATCGACCGAACAAACAGAAGGCAATAAAAAACAACAACATTTGATATAAGACATTTTTGTGTTAAGCGTGATGAAGGTTGAGAAACATAACGTCAGTAAATATGCCCAATCTCACCATTTGACATGGCGCCAGCATTTAAGATGCGGTCTCCTGTGAAAAGTTGATAGCCGAATTCGATTCCTGATGCGGCAGGTTATTTTTATTCTTTGTTCGTGGCTTTTTTTCGACTGAGTCTACGGAGATTTTTTGTTTTGTTTTTTTATCTAACAGAGATTTTACCACATTAGGAGCAAATTATAATGTCAAAGGCAATGTAATAAAACCCTTACAATAAACTGTATATTTTTAGCATTTATTTATGTATGTGTTAGACGTGAACATAAATGTATTTAAATTGATTCGTTTTAATATATTGCAGTTCAGTATTTGTCTTGAAGGTTCTTACTCTAAAAATATTTTCATTCTAAGAAAGAGCTAACAAAAAATTGACCACAATGTAATATATTATACGTTTATATAAACAGATACATTTTACATAGTGAGTTTTGCTTATATTAAATAAATCGGCGCTAAAGCCCTCAAAGATTCGATTATGTTTGTTGTTTTAAATAACTACAACCACTCATGTTGTGTGGGTAATGCGTTGTGTATTGATCTCCCACTACCGAATCCAAACGACGAGAAATTTATAAGTGTTTTTATTTACAATTCAATCCAACTAAATATTTTCTACTTTTTCACGCCAGACACATCTTTTTAAGATATTGTATAAAATAAAATAAAACAAAAAATAGAATTTTGTACAGAATCTCTAGCATAATATATATAACATACATTCATGGACGTATAAATACATTTATATGAATGCATGTGAAGTTTAATTATTTTTTTTAAAGAAAGGTAATTTTATAGATGCGTGACCACATACAAATTTAGCATCTATCATAAGAAACAGTCAAAAATTGTTTCATACAATTTAATTGAGGGTATTGGATGCTGAAATATCCCTTTTGATATATGTACTTTAAGAGTTTACTGTTTTTGTTCATTAAGGAATTTAACGATTTTGTTTCTATTTCTTTCTAGATTAAAAAATAAAAAGTAACGCTCGTAACTCCAAGTATATTCCACCTTCTATTAACGTAGGCTTATATTTTTATCTTCATCCTTCTATATTTATATATTATATATTAATCTTTTTAAAAATGAAAATTTGCACCGAATATTATTAGCGGATTGCACGATGGCAAGAAGAATCTTACTTTGCAGTGAAGAATAACACAGTGTTCATTATTAATACAATTTTATTTACACATAAATGTTTATTTGTCACAATTTTATATTATGTAATATATACAAAAAAATACACTTGGCTTACATATCAATTGGTGAAATGAATTAAAACAGGCCTTTCCTACTCATAGTATTTATTACCCTTATTTCGTGTTTATACACGGTGTTAGTCTTCAGTTAAATCTAGCCTTTACTACCTAATATCGCTGATATTGAAAAATTATTACTTTTCGCTGGTTTTACAAACTCATTGCCATGAAGATCCACCCCGCTGAGTTTGATATTAGAACGTATATCTTTGGATGAGCATTGCAATGTAGGCTCATCTATATAATTTGGCGTTTCTTTGGAGAGCTGGTCCATGCTATTAGTATATATCTGCAGAGGATACTGATGTCTACCAAAATACGAACATGCCAAATCAACAAACGAAGGGTTCATAAATTCCATTCCTTGTTTTGTTGATTTTATATTAAGTGCACTGCTCGCAGGTATTTCATTTCCGATTTGATCAATATTTGGAGAGTTTTTTCCGCTCGAACAGTTACTGCCTATCGACGCCGTAAATGCCACATCGTCTAATGATGAAATCGAGCAAGTGGATCCGCTTGATCTCTGTCGTTTTGTCTGTTGACTTTCAATTGAATCTTCATTTCGTTGTATTTCGAATACACTTGTATGAGGTGACGGAACTGTTTTATGCGGTGAAGCTTCTTCGGCCTGCATTTCAGGGGATGTAGATAGTTTTCTTTTGCATCTTGATTGACCAGACTCTCGAAATCCTTTTGCAAACGGGTTGTTATCAATTTTTAATTTCGTAATGCGATCATTCTGTTTAAAGAAACAAATTTTATTATAATAATTATTATTACTATATTTTTTCAAAACTTAGTTGTTAATCTTTCTTTTCTCCTATGAAATTGAATTTGAATGAAATTATTTATATTCATATCCGTTTTTATTTACATCTAACGATATTCTTAATATTTGCAATTGAAAAAACTCTTTGATTTTTAATATTGCTAATTACTACAAGAGACCAAGTTTCCAGGCAAAAAAAGGTAAATGTTTCTTTCAAACCTACCTGATAGGCTGTGACTGCCACGAATTCAGTTTCCGGGAAAACAAATGCCTGTTGGGGTGCCCATGGAATTTGCGTAGGATCAGATGTTTGAATGACATGTATTCTAGGCTGATACTTGTGCATACTTGCTAGAACAATCTGAAAAGTACAATCATTAAGATTTATCAATACTTTCCATAATTTTCATTACAAGCCTATACAAATATGTTACAAAATTTTTTACAATTTTGTTACTTTATATATTCACTTTCTTCTCTCAGGCATCAAAGAACTTAACTTACATGGCCGTTATTGTCAAGAGTATTGTTGGTTAATTTTACTTTATTAAAAAGTATTGGTTGAGCCTGCCAATGTGCGCCCGAAGCAGGGCTATCAGTGTGCAGATACATTCTCTGTGGACTTTGTGGTTCTGCTCCTCCTGCAGGAACCCAATGTGATCCCGAAAATTTATATCTACAATCCCCAACAGGCACCATTTCCAAAAGAATGCAATAATTCGAATCATCCTCCAGTCCAGTTATTGAAAGGCGCATTGAAGGAAACATCCGCCTATGACAAATGAAAATCATATAAACTCTTTATGTATGTATGTTACAGTTATAACAATTAATAATAAATAAAGTGTAGGTTATTATAGGTTTAGAAAAACAAACAATGTAAACCAAAATGTGCACACAAACACTAGAAACACAGCAAAACTCAAGAGGATGGTCTCTATTATATGAACCGAGGAAAATACTTTCCCATAGTTAGCAGGTCAGCAGGTGGTATTCTGTGGCGCCGACGTTTTTGTTTGTCTGACAGTCGGGTACTCATGCAGCGTGCCTACCGCCACAGTAATAAATTACGATAAATATATAGCAACATATTTGTTTCTTAAATTTATAATATCTGTGTTGATTTGCCGTGTTAGTAATATATATATATATGTATATATAAATATATATATATATATAATATTTAAAATCTAAATTAATTATCTTACCGCCCACTTTTTGTTATTATCATTTCCGTGCCAATATTATGAAATTGTTTCCATAAGTCATCATTCTGAAGAGACACCTCAACTCCTGGTAGGTTTACACGTGGTGGGAGTATTATATGACGAGGAATGGGAATTGGCAAAATAGGTGGAAAGGGATCTGAAAAAAGATGGAAATAGACACTGTAACATTGTAGCAATTCTCTTAAAACTGAATATTATTTTGTACTCCTCTGCGCCTCTTATAGTATAGACTTGGTTAGTTGTACCAATAATTTGAACTTAGCTACATATCCGCCGTACAAATTTCGTTTCTTTTTGATTAATTTGATATATTTTTTTATTTGTAAGGAATATTTCCTGATTTTGTTTTCACTTTTCATTTTCCTATATTTCAATTACTTATTTTAGGTAAATCTTGTAACAAATTAATATGTACCTCTAAATAAATAACGTATACACAAAGTTTACAAAAATATTTAACAATTCGATCTCTCAATTTGACCATATACAATTTGCTATATAAATACAGTACAAATATATAAAATGTGTTAAAAGTATAGATATACTATACAAATGCGCCTACAAGGGGAAGAATCGGTAAACAAAGTCATTTAAAGTAAAAAACATATTCCGACGGCAATTTATAACCGCTTTGAAAAATGTAAAACCTTTGTTTGCCGGCGGAATATCCTATAAGTTAGAAAAGTTACCAGGTATGCGTTGCATGATCTGATGTCTATAAATCTCATGGGCGATGTGCTGTTGCATTCTTAAATCCACAAATTCGTTCATTGTGATCATATTGATATCGAACTGCGATCTACTATTATCCTTCAGTTTTTTTGGTTTTGCGATTTGTTTTAGAATCACAATTAAAATTGTCACTTTCGTCACTTTTTTCACCAAATATTATCCGCACGATAATTTTGTATAATGTTTTCCACGATCATATAAAAATAATTAAACGAACATCCCACGCAACGTCTGAATGAAACGAGACCTGTTCTATAACTGAATTGTAACAGACTTCCAAATTTTAACAAGTATTCTTCTCCGAATCACTTGCGTGTCTGTGACTTGTTGAATGGTAAGGAAAGTAACAACAAATGCGAGAAACTGATCTTACAGCTACCTGTTTTTCGCTCTACAGAAAAATTTAACCAATACGATTCGGCGTAGTAATAAGACACGTTGAACAGGTTTCTGAATTTTACAGTACGTTGGGCTCGATTAACCTTTTACTGAATGGCTATTGGCTGAACGATACGTTAGGTTATCTTTAAAAATGCACCACCCATAACTGCCTCCATTTTGAATTTTCATAGTTTTCTCACTGTAGCGCAAGTTTCGGCTCCTCCTTGCCTTTACACTTGGTTTGATTCGGATGTTTGTTTAAAACACTGATAGATGTTTCTGTGTCGTTTACCGCGTGAAATTGTAATCTCACATAAGAAGCACTATTCTACAAGGTGGTCGTTTTATTCAAGCAGGTGGAAACAATTTTTTAAGTTAGAGGTAAATTGGCACATTGTTTGAGATAAGAGAACAATTTATTGGTAGACAGAGAATTGTTTTATGTTGTTGCAGTATTCCTGTCTTATATATATATATATATATATATATATATATATATATATATATATATATATAATAAATAATATATATGTTTTTAGAAAAATCTGAGCACAATACATACTGTTTTGCACTTTGAATCTTCTATAATGCTTTTTTATTTCAGTCGAAACAAAACTTCAGCGGTATTTAATATTGAGCGTAAGGCAGTATCATACAGCTTTACACATGGATTTATTAACTATCTATAAATACTATAAAATTTACAATTTCTCTATAAAAAAGGAATTTTTTATACAACTTAAAAATGTCATAAATTAACTTAAAAAATTATAAACAAAATTAAAAATATGTATGTTGTTCTTTCTAAGCGCGCATTTCATTTTCTTTGTAACACCGATTTAAAAGCAAGAAGTTATTACATATAATAATAAAATATATATATTATAGGCCTTCAAATTATTTGCAATCCATTAGAAATATTTTATTTTAATTCTTCGAAAAGTGTGAACGGTTAATTTTAACTAGATTTTATTTGCATACTATGAGTTTTCCACAATATGTGTTACATATACACTCCAGAAAACGATCCATTATGATATATTATATATATTTTCACGCTACAGCAATTAAGTTCTTTTTAATAAATACCCCATCATGTGATTCTGCAAAACATAAATGTTAATTTCTCCCATGACAGTTTTCAAATAACGGTAGTTTAAAATAAATATTTCACGGAAAAACAAATATTTATATCTAGATACATGCAGTAAAACTATAAAACTAGTATGAAAATGGTCCAGCAGAAACCCACGAAAAAAAAAATTATTATTTTATAATCGATTTAAAACTTGCTTTATTAAAAATCTGCTAAAGTTAATATAAACTAAGTAAATAAATTAAGGGAAAAGCGAATAAAACGGTTTTTGATACAATCCTACGAACTATATATAAATTACCTAACACTTATCCCACGATGTCAATGATAATCTTTTCTCATTTTAAGTTCACAAAGGACTGCCGCCTTTCTTCTACAATGTCTTTTATCGACTTATTGCTTGTTATTTGCAGATACATCCATACGTACGACAAGGTACAAGCAGAAGAGTAAAAAGAAATGAATCTATTCTTAATGCCCATGCTAAAAGGGTCCGGAGATTTTTGCTTCTGTTCCTTCCTCACAGGTCAAATTAGGTAATCGATATTGATGTTATCTTGTAAAAAGCCTTGTGCAGATGCCGACGATAAAATCACGGCGCGGCTATTGTTTTTTGTATGTCGGACGTCTGGGTCTCATCTTACCCATAAATATAAGCCCAACTGGCAGAAAAAGAAAGTAATCGGTAAGTGGGTAGATTTGCTGCAAACTAAAGGTGTAAAACACGCCTGTTGTATGGCGACAACAAATATTTGTTCGAAAACCATGATAAACAAGTGCAAAAATGGCAAAGGCGTTTTTTGAATATGTATTTTTCGTTCGTTACTACATATGGCATTTATTGATTTTTACTCGCAGTAGGGCGATCTGGGTCCTATCACCAGTTTTTTCCGTGTTTTTTTCCAGTTTTTTTCGTGTCCCTTAAGGCCTTAGATAAGGGGGCTATAAAGAGAATAGTTTTGTACTTCAAAAGTTAACCTTTAAATTCCAGTCGTCGTAAAATCGCAGAATTTTGCCGAATTTAGACTGCAGTACACTGTTGTAAATAATTTCTTATATGAAATAAAAAACTGTGGGTTATGTTACGTTGCTATTTTCCGCAGAGAATTTTCAACTTGTAGTTGTATCATAGACCATAAACAGCAGACCATGACCAAGGTCTCTTACATTTGTATCCTGTGCCATGGGTCTTGTCCTTGTATAGCATCACACTCAGCTTTGATTTTCAAATTATTTGTCCGATATAGTTTTTGTTTTACCTATCAAATTATTCAGGGCTATATTCATAACTTTCTCCAAAAAATTGTTAATGCATAGAAAAAGATTTGTTGGGATAAAAGTATCTTTGTCCCATTTAGGATAGGTTGTACCACAGCTGTCTTCCGTTGCGCCGAAAAAAAAAGGCGCGTTTTTATTATGTAAAGGACATCTTTTGACTTTACATAACACATCAAACATTCCCGTCATACCTAATTATACAGAAACCTTGACATAAAAAATGTTAGTTCTTGCTGTTTTTTTGGAGGTCGTTCGCTATTTCCGCCGTAGTTTTACTTGTATCTGGAGGAGTACAATCAAGGAGGAACTATAGAGTATCTAGGATCATGCTCTTGTACAATGGTCTAAGGATACAATAGGCAATTCTAGTATGAGAGTAAAAGAAAGTAGAGGCTCTTAACAACCTTGATGAGCTGATACCGATAAAAGCTAAAGAAGCATGTTTGTTGACGCACATGTCCACCCTGTTTGAAACCTTTGACTAAACAGAGTTTTTCTCTTTCTTTGTAAACGCTTTAATACCGAGGGATCGTTATACTTTTTCTGATCTAGTAAATCATAATAACTGTTGGCGCAACAGTCCACAGGGGGACCAGGGTCTAGCTTGCTCATCAACTACTCGTTTTGTGTGCGCTACTGTTCTCTCACGAGTAGAAGGGACCTACAGTTTTTTGCCGACTCCGAACGGCGCAGTTTGAGAAGCTTTCTTAGACAGTTATTACTCTTTGAGTGTTGCCAGCAGCTCGAAAGAGTTGATGCCGTGGCAAATTCTAGGTGTTCAGCCGGGAATCGAACCTAAACCCTTCGGCGTGTGAGGGCCGCACTCTACCCACTACGCCACGGCGGCCACAGTCTACTAAATACCGAATAAATATAATCATATACCTATAAGCACCGTCCAAATTCTTTCAGAAAAAAAATGTACACCAAATATAGCGAAGTATATGTTTAATTATTATAAACTGCGCCATACCACAGCTGTCTTCTATTGTGCCGGATAATATGCATTATTCACCGCATTGTTGAACAGAGTTATGTTTACAGATGGCGTATCCTTTTCATTCCCAATGACTTTTTCTTCCTTTTCTGTTACGTTGTAGTCCAACCTTCGAAATACAAACATGAATGGAGTTGATTCCATCACCAGCGATGGCATTATTTGCCAGAAGACCACGCCGTTTTGCGTGAATGTCCGTTAGCAATGTGACTACCCTTGCAACGAAAACTGTTGAAATAGTACTGGCGTGTGAGAAAAGAAAAAGACGCTCAGCTTCGTATGTGTAAGTGTCTTTATATGTCATTATCAAGTATAGAATCACTTTTGACAGTTCCACTTTTTTATTACGTAAAGGACATCTTTTGACTATACTTAACACATCAATAATGCCCGTCATACCTAATTATGCAGAAGCCTTGACGTAAAAAGTATTAGTGTTAGTTTCATTTCTAGAGGTCGTTCGTTTTTTACTTGTATCTGGAGGAGTGCAGTCAAGGAGGAACGATAGAGTATCTAGGATCATGCTCTTGTATAATGGTCTACGGATACAACAGGCGATTCTAGTATGAGGGTAGAAAAAAGGAGATACAACCTTGAGTGTCATAAAAAGCTGATACCGATGAAAGTTATAGAAACATATTTGTTGACGCCCATGTCCATGTTTGAAACCTTTGACTAATAAGAGTTTTTTCTTTCTTCATAAACGCTTTAATACCAAAAGATCGTTATACTTTTTCCAATCTACTAAATACCGAAGAAATATACCCATATACCCTATAAACGCCGTCCAAATTCTTTTAGAAAAATTCTACACCAAATATAACACAGTATTTGTTTAATTATTTCAAACTGCGCCATACTAAAAAGCTTTGTTTTAAATGTTCAAAATGTGTTAATATGTATGCAGGTATACTAATATTGCATTCATCATTTACGTCTCTCTTTTGTCTATTTTTCATAAAATATATAAATTGTCCTTTAGCCAGATTTATCTACCTAACGTCCACCCCACCTTAAAGAAGCGAACAATATATATTACCACCAAACTCGCAATAGAGAAATACAGTAAAAAAGTGTAAGCTCATTAGACCCTGGACCATTTACAACCATTAATGGACATTTTAAATTATTATAAAATATTTACTATGTAACTATTTCAATTTTTCTGACAAAATTTCATCAACAAAGTGTGTTGGTTTTTTAAACTAAAAAGACATTTAACTTTTTAACTTATTTTTAAACTCAAAGATCACTTATGAGAATGAAATACAGTATTAACCCTACTCACGACTAGTTTCAATTCAACTAAGTCCCACCACATGTTATGAAATCAAACAAATTTTGGAGATTAAGCTTGTACTAATCTATTGATTTCAAATGTCTTAATAAAAATTAAATTAATTTATAATATTTCAGTTGAAGAAGATGTAACTGCAGAACCCATACACCGCTGATCGCATTAACATAAATTTACTATTTTGTTAGTACATACCAGTACCATTACAACATACAATATAGAATCAAAGAATAAAGGCTTATTCGTTTTGCTTAAAGTAAATACAAAATTGAAGAAAAAAGTAGGAGAACTACGCACATTTTTATTGTTTAAATAAAATCCCAGTTAAATTCAATATTTAGAATCACTGAACACACAATCATCCTTGAATAGACAAAGAAGCAGCGAGTATAGTTTTATATATGTAGCTGCGAAACGAAGTGCCCGTGTCGTCCATGTGGAGGACGAATAACTTCAACATGAACAGTAAGTTTTTAAAGAACTTCATCAACAGCTTCTAAGAATCCAAAGCCCGCTAGACCTTGTGTAAAGACTTGATCGTCGCGATTTTAATGAAATGCTTCTGCAGCGTCCATGGATACAATTCTTAGAAATTATTGTTCACAAAGAAACAATGCATTCAAATAGAGCTTAAGCTAAAAATGTAAACGTTTATACCGACACTGTTGCTCCTTTCCTAATAATAAATTGTATTATTCTGTGTATTATGATTCGAAGATCGGATCACGCACTACACGAGTTTAAACCTAAAATACATACATACCTACATATAAAAATGTCAATACTAATAAAAATGTGTGTGCACTTGTAATGGAAGCACGAAATCAGATTTACCTTGAACAAGAAAACACTCTGAATTTATTTATATCCTATATTTGCATATGCTGTTATGCACAAGGTATTAAGAGAAAATCAGCATACGAAACAACAGCAGAAGGCTTAATGTGAGCCACTTCTAACAAAGTCGTGTTAACAAGTGACAAAATTACTGAACAAATAACTGACTGTTTTTCAAACTGAACGAAATTCCACGAAAAAAGACCAGCAGCGCTCACTGCACTTGAGCTCACCTTTAAGGGGGCTTTCTTCAGTGAAGTAGAGTCGTGAAGAAAAATAATTGAGAGGTGTTTAATCGGGTTTTTATATATATTACTTCTTATTTGATGTTTACACTCAAATTACCATATGTCAATAATGAAGCGCTACTTACGTGCACATACATTTAAACGTTGTTATGTGTTCATATTTGTGTGTATATCTTTCAGTGTGCATCGGCGTCAGAGCCACTTATGATTGACCATTCATGAGCACACAGAGAGGTAACAACCCAAACAACAGCACTTAACTGCTTATAATATAAACTATCCCTGAGCTTCACATCATCTGCATCACTACCTCCAATGTGATTTCTTTTTTACACTTGGTAATCACAAATAAGATTTGTGCATATCTATATGTACATGTGCATATGAATGATGATTCCAACAACATGCGGCTAACGCGTTGTGCAATTTGTAAGTTAATGGTACTTAATATAAAAAATGTATTCACATTCTAGTTACACATTATAATTTCAAATATATGGATGAATAATTCGAGAATAGTAAGCTAGTTAATACATTTCCTATGTTTGGGACTTTTATACTGAATACAACTATTGACTATTGCAGTACAGTCATCATATACAAAAACAAAACAATTTCACTTAATGTAACTTTCTCTTTATATCTTTTGGGAAGGAAACAAACAGAAAATAAGGTAATTACTTCCGGGCCCAGGCATAAACTTCCCTAATTTAAGTGAGTGAAGTATTTATTTGCTTAGCCTGATAGGTAAAATTTTCAAACATCGCAGGTAGTTGCAAAAAAGTTAAGAGTTCAACTATTATTCACCAAGTTACAGAAAAAAAAAAACAATTTGTAAAAATGCGAATGACGCCTTACTATTCTTAACGTCAGGTGGGCTAAACCATAATCAATCAGCTAATGATTCTTCGTCTACTTTAAGGTAAATAGGTGTTGATCTCAATATATAATTTAGTTAATTAGAGAACCCATCGCCACCAAGATTTTTAAGTGAAATTAAAAATACCAATGAATCTCCATAATATTACCAAATAAGCTCTAGTTTATATGTATTAATATTTAATTTAATTCTTTCAACGGCACGAACTAAACCCTACTACTGTACTAGCACGATCCAATTTTTGAAGTGAAGATACAAGTACATTATATCGCGTTAAGTCGGCCCAAAAACAATCGTCGTCACCAGTCTAGGGCAAAGGGCAATAAACATGAATTATTGACCTATGTAAGGCGCCATATATATTAATTTTCAGTGCTCAGCGCGACAGTCTTAAATTGTCTGGCGACACAATTCGGGTACCTGAACAAATTTTCTATTGTAGAATTGAAGGCATTCACACTTCGAAACCGCACTTGAAAAAGGGAAACGGCGTCTGAATTCAAACATAAAATGATGCGGTCCTTTTCAATAGGTATATCCTATGTCTGACGGGTGTTCTCTTATCTTTGCCGTCAGGAAAAGCCTTCAGCTATGGGTGAGGCACTTGTCATCGAGCATAGGGTATTTATTTAGAGGGTAGCATCTTGGTGACAAGTGCGCAATTGCCTTTTTTCGATTTTCTAGTTTGATTAAAAGTGTAAGTGAACTCATTTATTATATATGTATACATTAACGTATGAATAAATATTTATTAGTTAAAAATTGTGTAATCATCGTTTTCGATTTAAATTAAAGTAAATATAAATAAAACACAGAAAAGACTTTAATAAATGTGATATAATATATTTCATTTCACACAATTTTCTTTTACAGTCAGTAAAAGAAAAACTTCATTAAACATTTAATCAATCCATGAAATAGAAATATAACGGATAATTATGTATGGAATAAGATGCGCAATGACTGTTTTTATCAAATAAATTAACCGTTAATCTTACTAGTATCGTATTAGCTTTTGCAATTTGTATTTATTTCTTAATAATCACGTAGAGTAAAGGACATAACGACGTTTCTGGTGGATTCTCGCCATCTCGACAGCAACAGACTCAAATTAAAAATGCACATCTTAAATGACGTAGCTTAAAATTTAGTGAACATTAATATTTATAACATTGACAGACAATGTGTGTGGCATTTTAAATTAAATAAGCTACCGAACATAGTTGTTCGGCATTCTTTTATCACCTTAATACTATAAATATTTATATACATATACATGACTTAGTTCGCTAAATTTATTCAGTTAGCTCAAAGGCTTAATGTGGTTTAACACAAAAAATTTTAAAGGAAGTTAGTTCGCATATATAACAAGGTATAGATTTTATTTAACTTAAATACTTGTTTTAAATATTTAGAGACTTCATCCTTCAGGAGATATATACGGTAAGTTATCCATCAACTTCAAACTCAAAAACCATATAAATGGGAGATCAAATTGGATGGTTTGTTTCTCAGTCCATTCTTCCGAGCCATCAATCATGTTTAGTGGGTGAGAAGAGTAACAAGTTTTATGAGTTTGTGTATTTATGTACATATGTGTGTATATAAGTGTTAATATTCAATTGTAAATAGCATTCAATACTGACTGATTCTTCGATACGTATAAACTCAAAGTATTTATTCTGTTTCAAATTTTGCAACATTTTTACCATATTAAGGAAAACGCAAGTGGTTCTAAAAGTAATTGTCTATGTTCCCATGAGAATATAATTTTTGTTTATTTCCATATCTTATATAGCGTAGTGGGTAGAGTGCGACACGCACACGCCGAAGGTCCAGAGTCGATTCCCGGCTGGACACCTCGATTTTTTTCGCGTCATCACCTCTTTCGAGCTATTGGCAACACTGAAAGAGTAATAACTGTCCTAGAAAAGCGATTCTCAATCTCAAAACTTCGCCTTTCGAAGTCGGCAAAAAACAGTAGTCAGTGTTGGGCAAAAATGTAGTCCAATAATAACGATAATATGACTAAATTAGTAATTAGTTGCCGGATTCAAGCGACTAATGATTAATTTACTCTTTATTCATGAAAATAATGATTGACCAATAAATTATTAATTATTCGCAGAAATTACTCATGACTAAATCAATCATTATTCATGAGTTATTCAAATAAGTTAATCATTAGACAAAGTATTGAGTTATTTCAAATGATAGTTTTTGCAATTGTAGTATGGCCACACCATCTTCGACTTTGTCACTATTAAGCTAATTACTTTTTTCTATGGCCAGGCAGGCGCCTCATATTTATTGCACAATATCTTTCAGTCATAAAACGCATAAACAAGACATTAAAAACTTCATCTCGTTATTAAAAAAGGTTTCGTTACCGGAAATGCAAATATATGCGTAAATTCCGACATGCCCACGATTAGGGGTTATTCATGATACAGAGTTAGTCATGACTGCACATTTATCATGAATAACCGTCAATCATATGTGTGAATAACGAAAATTCATGAATAAACGTTAGTCATAAATACGGCAAATAAATTATTCATGACTAACGTTTAGTCACATTTCTTGAGTCATTAGTCATTATGTTATTTTATGCCCTACTCTGACTGTAGGTCCCTTCTACTCGTGAGAGAACAGTAGCACGCACAACACGAGTAGTTGATAAACAAGCCACTCTCTGGTTACCTGTGGACTGTCGCGTCAATTATTATTATTATATAGAGTAAGGATTTTCAAAACTATTTCAACAAAGTTTTACTATAAATTATTCAAATGGTAACTCACTACCAAGAAAGTAAATATGAACAAATGTAAAATATTAATAAACCAAAAATGTTCCTCCAAAGGAAACTCAGAATTTTATGATTATAAGCAGCCTATGAGAAACAATTACTCAGAAGCGGCTATGTCAGATGTTCTGACAAATAAGTTTCAAATTCATTATCTATGTCCATTTAATAAAGTATCATATTAAAAAAGGATTAAGATAATAATACAAATTTCAATTAAAGTCAAAATTTAGCACTTCAAATTGATCGTGACTTCTAACTCACATATGTAAATCTTATTTCTTAATACAGATGTTATATGCAAATTTTATTTCTCACCTTCGGAAGTGTCGTGAATGACATAGCATATTTCAGCAGTTTTGTTTGTTTGTCAGCCAGGTAGTATTCTTACGTAGTTTACTGCAGCCATTCTGTGAAAAGTGTTGCTCATCACATTAGCAGCGAGATTGTAAATAAAACAAATCGTAACATCTTGCGAGGCGTGAATATATTATCATCAGTCAAAAATGCTATCTTTGTGTTGTAAATAATTCATGAAAACGGACATGGTAGCACCGACTGGAAGTTACTTAACATATGGCTATTTCGTGAGCAACTTTTTTAACATATACACATATACAAGTATATGAATCTTCCTTTTTCTGTCATTCTTTATTGTTGAGAAGCTGGCAATAAGTGCTTTTGCATGTGACTTCATTTTGTAACAATATTTAATAATTTAACATGCTTCAATCTGATTGACATTAATTTATCAATATTATCACAATTATTTTTAGTATTTTAATTTGGCTAAAGTCCCAAATTAAAGAAAAATAAAAAAGTCCTCAAAATTGAACTAAATGACCTGATTTCTCATTGAAGATTAAAATGAACTGAGGTCTCATGCAAGATTTGATTTTGATTATTATATTTAATCTGTATTTATTATTTTAATGTTATTATTATTTTAATCTGTAGTACTCCAAGCTTGTGAGAAAAAACAATATACACATCACGAGTTGTTTCTAAAGAAACAAGTACACGTTTCAACATAAACTACGTAGATTGAATCTTTTAAACATTTTTGAAGATTTAAATGACTTTTATAAAAAATTGCTCATTTCAAATTAAATTTAAAATAATAAAGTTGTCGGTTATTGACGATCCGCTCACACATTTCAAACGTCGTATTAAATTTTCTGTGTAAAAAAAAATAACTGCGCGCATTATTATTGTATTTAATCTGTATTTATTATTATGTTATTATTATTTTTATCTGTAGTACTCCAAGCTTGTGAGAAAAAAAAACAATATACACCTTTATAAAAAATTACTCATTTCAAATTGAATTTAAAATAATAAAGTTGTCGGTAATTAACGATCCGCTCACACATTTCAAACTTCGTATTACATTTTCTTTGTAAAAAAAATTAACTGCGTGCACCCATTCCAAGTTCTAACGGTACACAGCAGATGTTGATGTCCTCGTTTTTGTCACAGGTTTGACCAGAAACTTTAAACAAATAATACCACATACTCGTACACACCATTGTCTTGTTCCCGAAACTGAAGGGTTTGCATAAATAGAGAGACAAGCTAAACAAATTTCTAAGGTGAGTTACTTTGAAGGAGATAAATATATAAATATTAGAAAATAAATACATAATTTTTGAAAAAACATCTTTCTTTTAATTAATTGCAAAAACTACGAATTTATTTAATTGTAAATATACGGCCCAAGCAATTCAAATTGTTTTACAAAAGAAAAAAATTAAAATACACAGAGATTGGCTTCTAAAAATGTGCCAAGCGAAATCAATAATATAACGTGTGGAAATGTGCGGAAATTGCCTGAAATGCGTAAAGTGAGTTAAAATTGACACCCGACATATAAGTATATATATTTAAATGATACTTTAAAAATTAAAATTGATACATTAAGCATGGGTAGGGATTTTTTTTAGTTTGTAGAAAGAAGAAATGTCCTGAAAATAATATAACGGCTTATTTCAATACTTGTGGTCGCCGTGGCGTAGTGGTATTATTTCAATACTTAAGAGCAATCATCATCATCATCGGCGTGACAACCGGCGTCTTTAGGGTCGCAGTTAAGGTCTCGGGTCCTTGGTCTACGCCATCTTTCCCGCGTAGACATGGTCTTCCACGCTGTTATCGACCATAAAAACAGCTACAAAGGACTTTAAGCGCCGGTTTTTATATTAGTATATTTTTTGTCAACGCATCAGCATCGAGGGATGTACATATATTGCATATATTGCGTCAAGGAATCTCCCTTTCTCACCAAAAATATTCCGTAATTACCTTGATCGCATCTGAAAGATGAGAATGCCTTATACAAAGCACTAAGATGAGAATGCCTTATACTAAGCTCCAGAGTCAGTTTAAAGAGAACTGTCACCTTTTCGGAGTCCATTAAAGTTGATTGATTGAAGACCAATTCAGCTATCATTTTTTTGGCTTTTTACGTAGGTTATGATCAAACAACAAAGTTGGGATGCCGAATTCTTTCATGACTTTGTTTAGTTCTTCCTTTTTCTGTGCTATTGTATTCATCATATTTAAAGTTTATAAATATGATAAAATTTAAAAGTTTAACCCATAAATTTATCACCAGCCTAAGAAGAAACATCTGATCTCTTCTTGATTTGTCTAGGTAGTTTCACATGGTTTTAGTGTGTGGTAGTGTCCGTCCTAAAAGGAGAACATTATGTCAACTAATTGTATGGAAAATAAACAATTCTTTGTAATTTAAATTTAAATATCTTTATGTATTTTATTAATGAAAACGGACTATATTTTTTTTTCTTTGCTACAGTTTATTCTTAACTTTATTCATACACTTTTTTTTAGCATACTACTATAAATAAAACACAAAAAATTCAAAAGTCAGTACGATAAAAATAAATGTTTACATTCTGTACTGTCAAATAATCGTCTTGGCATTGATACAATAAAGGTCATAGAAGTCTGGAATTTTTTCCACTCCCCCTGTATTGCTTTAATGAACGCGTTTTTTGATGTGGGAGCCCGTTTTGCCAGCGTTTTTCTTTTTAATTGCCCACAAGCTTCGTATTGGGCTTATATCTGGACAGGCTTGTTCAGTAGTGTCCAATTGTAAAGTAATCAAGCCTAGCACAGGAGTGATTTGTGTTTGGGAACATTTCAAAATTTGAATTCCATCATATATCATTCATATACACTCAACTCTCTTCTTATGCGGTAGATACGTTTCAAGACTAACCGCACAAAAAAAATCGCATACAAAAATACACTAATGTAGTGTAAAAGAAGGAATGTGTTCCATTATTTTCAAAAACGCATAAAACCACAAAATCATATAAAAAAAGACATTAATTACATTATATAATTAGGGTTACGTTCCAAAATTTTTTAAAAGTTCATAGGACCAAAAAATCGCAAAGAAAAGTCGATATCAACTAATAAAAAATGAGGATACCTGAGAATTTTTGAACAGAGTATAAAGTTTTGGTAAGTTAAAATCAAATACATAACATTACTTTATTTTTAATTAAATATATTTATTTCACATTACTTTAATTAGTAGTTTTATAAAAACTTTATATTTAGTCATTTTCTTCACTCTCTGATAACACCCGCAACCTTTTGTGAACTGGCGCGAAATCATTATCATCCCATACAATCTATGTATCCCATACAAAATACTATAGAAAAACAACTCATAACTTCAAAATCTTGTACAAAAAAAAAACAGAATTAGATTCTCAGGAATAATCGCATAAATTCAAAACCGCATAAAAAAGATTCGCAGAAAAGAGAATTGAGCGTAATATCAGTGAAAATCCTCACCTCTCATACTTACTTGAATGAAATGTATCCATGGCTGAGAGTTTACCAAACTTTACTGTGGGGATAATAATCAGGGCTGCGTTTCGTTTTTTTTTTCTTTTTATGCGATATTTGCATTTTGAAAACAATTTGAGACAGTACAAAATGTAAACTTTTGTTGTTTCTTATTTTTAACGTACTGACTTTTGAAGTTAGTCATTCGTGAAGTTGTGTTCTATTTTTATCGTACATGCTAAGAAGAAACGTGTGAATAAAATTATTAAAAATAATTTCTTTTTCTAAGTTGAAATTACGAACAAACAATTATTTGATGTACTGTACTGTACAAAAACGTAATAGCTCTAAAAATGTATGGGGCATAGGATGCCTTTTCAGCAGTCTTCTGGAAACTCTTCATGCTCCCATACGTGCACTATTATTTTATGGGTTGTTAGTGTAGGGCTGGCCCACTATGCTTGTTCTCATATGTCATCAAGTCTTCCTTTGAAGTACACTTTCCCCTATAGCGCAGTGTATACTTGCACTGTTTCGAACGGATTCTCAAATTCTCGCTTCTGATGCTGGCCTCCACTAAAAGGCCTGATTTGCACAGAATTTTCGAGTTTCAAAAGATGGTTATTGAAAAATAAAACAACATTTTACCAAGAAAGGTGAAAAATGTTAAATTGAAGACGTCAGGCTTAACTGTCATAATGTGGTCTACAATATATTAAAAAGGTTAGAACTACGAAGCTGTTTTCTTGTTAGAGTGTTTTCCTTTCGTAACTATTCGTTTGACAGTTTCCGTAGTTCCCAACTCATCTGTTGACGACCCATGCAAACGTTTTGAGGACAATGATTTTCGGCTTTGTACGTAGAATGTGAGGTCCCTTAACAGATCACGTGCAGTCGAAAGACTTGCAGAGGCCCTTGACTGCTACAAAGCACACATCACCGTCATCTAGGAAGTGCGACGACCCCGACAGTGAACGCCTCATGACAATCCACCATCCTTGACAACACCAAGGATGACTTCTATGATCTCCTACAAAGAACATACGATCGATGTGCCAGCTACGACATGAAGATCGTTTTAGGAGATTTCTACGCTCAGCTGGGAAAGGGCCACAACTTTGCTGAAGTCATCGGAAAACACAGCCTGCACTCAGGCTGTTGGACTTCACCTCGGGGCGGAATCTCTCTGTGGCTAGCACGCGGTATCCGCATCTAAACTTTCACAAAGGAACCAGGCGATCTCCTAATCAATCCCAATCATCAATCAGATTGATCACGTTGCGATCGACGTCAGACACTCCTCCAGTATTGTCGGTGTCCGAACCTTCCGAGGTACAAAAATTGACTCGGATCATGACCTTGTTTTAGCCAAGGTAAGAATCTGGATATGGAGAGATCAACGGAGTTGATACAGGCTAATACGGTTTGACGTCGGAAAACTATAATCACAACTGATCGCACAATTATTATCTGAAATTTCGAGTTGTATGTTAATGCATGAATAAGAAAAAAATAAAATTTTGTTCTTTGGCCCACGCAAATATTTTTTTTCGATTGTAGCAAATATACCCGAAGTATAGATTTTATTCGACAATATCTGAAAATGGTATGATAAAATAAAAATGCAGTTTGAATTCAAATGGAACACGTAACAAAAGAGTGGAGTAAATACGTGTATCTGGAAAATTTGGAAATAGATGTCGATTATTTCAACTTTCGGCCCTCAACTGTCAAGCACTAAGTTGGGTATGTGTACGATAAGATCTCTATTGTATATAGAATTCAATGTTGGCCAACCAATCGTCGCTCATTTTAACTTATTTTCATCTGAATGTAAGTGCTTGAAGTTACGTTGCCATTCTTACACGGAATTTCCATGTCATTGATTACATTTACGCTTTGCTCCATGTTCTTATAAAAGCTCTTTCACATAGTTTTGTTTTTGCAAAATGCCAAGGTAAATTTCAAGTTAACTTTAGTACTTTATTTTGGCCTTTTTGTAGCTTGTGAGCACTGCCAAAAAAGTGTAGGTTAGAACTGGTTGTTCGACGGTTTTAAAAGTTAATTATTTGTTTTCAATACTGGTTTTCGATTGATAAGTTGATAAAATATGTTAACATTGACATTTATTTTGTATATTTTATTTCATCATAGGTTACTCCAAGTTATTTACAGCTTTTAAACCATTGATCCAGTTCATTTTTATGTTCGATGGAAGCAAAAACTGTTGTTTCACTATCAAAATTCAAGAAATGGAGTCCTGGTCTGCCGATTGGGAAACTAGGTTTGCAATTCTGAAAAAAAACAGTGAAAGTTTAAATGGTAAGACACGACTGAAAAAAGGAACAGCAGTAATTCACAGCCGGCATTTTCATCTTCTTGTTCGTGAGATAGACGACATGTACATTACCAGTCTCACCAATAAAGCTTGATGCAAAGGAAAAAAGTCCTCCACAATTATTGCCGCTGATTTTAATGTATTGGCAGAAGAATAGGGAAGCAGAGGACGTAGCAATACGGGGGCATCAACTTTGTTAGTAGTACCGTGTTTACATAAAAGAATTGTCAAATCAGCAATCACTACTCCCGCTGTGATTGAGTCCGGTAAATAACGCAGAATAGCGCACTGAAGTCCGCCCATACCTGCTGAAATGTGCAATGAATTTCTGGTCCCGGCGGTATACACAATTGTGCTTTGAAAAAAATAATAAGATCGTTATCATATGAAAAGCGTGCTTAAACAAAGGAACAATGCAAACGTTATCCTAAACGTCAATTAAAGCCAGGGAAAACAATATTGTTTCTTGCATTTTATAAAATACTTGAAAATAATTCTTACCACCCGCCCCTTATTGCAACCTTATTGTCGTGGAAATTTTGCTATTTTTCAAAACGAACTTTCCACCTGCAGTGTCAAAAATTATATATAGCAATGTTTTATGAATGCCGAGCCCGACCTACATAAGGAAGAGACCTTGTACGGTGTTCAACGACTTTTCCACGTCAATCAGGCATGCGCCTTTGCATTGTATCGTGTTTCTATTCCATTGATTAAGATGCATTTATGGTGTCAAGCTCCGAGCTAAAGCCGAATTGATTATCCGATATTTGTTTTTCCTAAGCCATCAACCCGGTATAATTTGGTTTTCCACTTCATGATTCGAACTACGAGTCTAGTTGGCCGTTGACGGCACTATAACCTTCTCCTGGAGATTTTTTTATGAGGTTGGGAAACACTGCACTGGAGCGCTTAGACTCGAAAAGTGGTCCATTGTGCTACCAGTCAGTAACCTTCACTTTAAATAGTTTCTTGGTCTTCCGAACAGCCGTACGAATGCCTCCTTTGATCCTTGCTAAGTTCATCGGCAATCTCGTTTCACATGACCTCGTGGTGTCCCGGAACACAGACAAGTCTTAGTGAATTTTGCCTGCTGACTAAATTAAGGGAAGATTTGCATTCCTGGACTATCTTCGAAGTCTTGGAGCCGTCCATGAAAATCCGACTACATTCCCTTCCCGGCTCAGTTTATGGCCAGTCCTGGACACGAGAAAAGTCAACTTTGTATGAACGACGTAGCTGGATTGTTGGTACCTCCGCATCGGTCGACCTGTCCGTAAGTTCGAGGTCATTGAAACTCCAGTGCGAGTTCAAAGACCATTCCTTTTTAGTCGAGAAATGGCCTTGATTGTGCATCCGATGATGTGGATGTTAAGGAGAGAGAGATTAAGCAGTGCTTCTACTGGGGTAAGTATGTTTGCGTTTTCGGTTGTTCTGTCAAGTCGAACGCTCTGAATATCATTAATTCTATTTACTTGCGGGAACATATTCGGGTTGTTAGATCTTACAGCCCGAATCTTATTGTAACATTCCGATAGATGTCGCCATAATCGGTTATTATCTCCCTTATTGTAATTATTATGATGCGTTTCGACATATTCCTCCAGTTCGCCGACAGCTGGGGACAATGTTGGGCGCATGCAACAGCGCATCTGTAAGATATGGACTGCCAAAGGGACAACGCCACAGCAGACGGCATAAGCTGAGCTGGCGCCCACAAGTGAAAAAAACTAACTTGGAGCTGGCGAGAAATTGTGCTGGCATGGCTCATATGGCCAGAATGCTTACTGCTTGTCGTAAAGAGCCACCTCCTGCACACGGACGCGACTTACAGTGGACGAGGACGCGACAATCGACCGTTGCAGAGCAGAACAGGCGGCACAAAAAGGACACGGAAAGAACCTGCCAACATTCAACGGCTCCCCAAAAGACAAAAGTAGACGCGCATAAGTGGGGAGCCAAGTATGAAAGCACTTACAGGAAAATGTCGGTGGACAGCTTCATCTTTAGATGAAGGGGTTATGAATAGCAAATCGTGGAAGGGACGCAGGTCGACCAATACTTCAATTACAATGACCTGAAAGCAAAGCTTCTTCACCAATTCAAACACGATTAGAAAAATTACGAAATACTCCGGGGTCTTCATTATGACGACAAAGACCCCAAGAGACCTTCGATGAGTTTTATACGGACATCAGGAGTATGATTCTCAAAATGAATAACAGACCACACGAGGAAAAATTTAGTCGCCATGTTATGATAAAATTTTAATGATAAGATTGTGACGCTGATCTATGGATGCAAAGTAGAAAGTTCCCGGGATCTAAAAGAACAGAAATTTAGAAGGGGGTTACCGAAATAAAGTACGCAGAGGACAGTGAAGGTCTTTCAGCAGACGAAGAGGATGGGGAGATAGCTGCACTGTGTCATCCTGTTCCTCCTCATCAAAGCTGCCCCTGTGGCTAACCCACGTGCAACCACATGCACATTCAACACGTCTTTCGAGAGAGAGCTCTGTTAGTCAATTGCCTCTGGAACCCAAAGACAAAAAAAAGTGTTTCCAGGATCTGCCGTAAAGTGAAGATTTGGTCTATTGTGGACTTCCCTGGCCTAAAACCAGTTTCAGACGCTGACACAATACGGCAGAGACGATCTTGTAGGTGATATTGAGGAGGCTGATCCCTCGATTATTGGCGCAGGGTCTCTTTTCTAATGGACCGGGCAGACAACACTGAGATTCAACTCATCGTGCATGGTTTCCTCCGACCATATCTTACATGCATGCGCTCCAGTCAGCAGCTCAGATTGTGACTCTAATACTTATTGGCCCTTCGATACCGACAGGCTTCCGTTCGAACTATGTATCCATATATGTATATATCTGTTTTACCTTTTGGTAAACCTTTAGAACTTGGTTCCTGCCATAACACCTTTTCATCTGTTCTAGCACGCGACTTAAATTATCTGTTGGATATTTTAAAAGAGAATTAAAAAAACTACAAGTCTTTTATTGAGTGCCGCTGTCTTCAGATAGGCTGCACACTCTTAAAAAATGCTTTTTTTTCTTCAGTAAAGTATTACAAGTGCCACTGTCTATTGCTTGACTGCACACTTGGGTATCCAACAAATAATCCAAACGATTTTCGAAATTCGATTAGTTTTATATTACATTTCTCGTTCGATTTTGTTATCAGTTTTGGTTTCTGCTTTCCTGCATTCTGCTTATGCAAAAGTGCCATCGCGCAGTTTAACAATTTGGTGAGCTACGTTATACGTAACTCGCGATCCCCATGCTCTTCCTTCTAGAAGCCGGTTCTCTTTCTTTCGTCTCTGTTCGTAGAGTTAATGAACAGCTTCGGTCGTTCGATGCAGCCTCATAAGTGTCTTGTTTCCCATTTCACCCAGTCTATCTTATGGAACCTCCTGGATGGCGTTTACCTATCGTCAGCAGTTGATCCTTCCTTATTCGAGACATGTTCTTTTCGGTGAAGCAGAATTGTTTACGTGGTGAAAGAGTTAATCTCACGCCCAACCTGATAGGTCAGTCCCATTATTTAACCATCAGGCAGAGGAGTACGTGGCATACATTGGTTTATCACACAATGGGTGGTGTGATGACTATCCCAGGGGCGCCACGGGGAGGCTTTATGTCAATTTGACCTGTGTACTAGCGATTGTTGGTAGCTTGCCTTGTGTACATTGGCCCATACCACCCTTAAATAGCAGTATTAATGGTTAAAAGACACATTTTAAGTTTTATCAAGACAACGATCACAAACACAATGAACTTATTGGTTTGAAGCAGCAAAAACGGTTGTTGTTGCAGAATGTGATAACGCGTAATAATAATAATAACTGGATGGCGCTACAGTCCACAGGGTGACCAAGGTCTTAGCTTGCTCGTGTTTTGCGCGCTACTGTTCTCTCATAAGTAGAAGGATAACTTAATTACTGCTGAGGATAGTACAATAAAAAACAAAAAATAAAAGCCCTCACGAAAAGTGGTTGACACATTTCTGCTTTCACATTTACACTAAGGATATATGTGAGAAATATGGCCAATTAATAGATATACTAAGCTTTTGTCGGAACCGATGATATTATGCAAACATTAAAACAAAGAAAGAAAACAAATGCTCTCACCAGGGCCCTGAGTGCTGCCTGACTATCCGTAAGAATAAGGATATCAGCTGAGGATATACTATTCCTCTTCAGCCAAGACGGTGCTTCGCGAATGGCCATTACTTCAGCTTGGAAAACGCTACAGTGATTGGGAAGCCTAAATTTTAGACTAAGGATTAGATCCTCAGAGTAGACTCTGCAACCAACGCCTTCGTTTGTTTTTGTTCCGTCGGTGTAGATGCACGTCGCACATCCTTAGATGAGATGGCTGAGCAGTTCAACATTAGCCTGTGCTGGGTGCCAGGCCACAGAAACATTCCGGGCAACTGCCAAGCAGACGAATTGGCCAGGCTTGCCAAAACGCAACCACTACTTCAGGAACATGAAAACCTCGGTATCCCTCTCGCCACATGCAAGTTAGTACTGCATTTTAACGCGATCCATCAAACTAATCAAAGATGGTCTAACCATAACCTTTGTCGCGTCTCCAAGGAGGTGTGGCTCTCTCTTGAACCCAAACGCTCCAGACTGCTACTATCGCTCAAAAGATCAGACATGTGCCTGGTCATGGGAGCCATAACCGGGCTCTGTCTAATCGGCGAGCATGCTAGCTAGGGGCTCCCTCAAACGATTTTTGCAGAAGCTGCAGGGGTGAGGAAGAACCAGAAACTCTCGTACACCTGTTATGCACACGCCCGGCGCTCTAGCGCCTCAGACACAAACACTTTGGAAGCAATTTCCTCAACGGCCTACATGACCTCAATTAAACCCCTCCGGTCGTAATTTTACTTTATCATCGGCTCCAGCTGGTTTTAGGTTCTTCTCACATGGTGTGATAGCACAATGATCCTGTATGGGACTAAGTGTATTCACCAGCCACCTTAACCTACCTACCTACCTTCGCCGGACATATTTTATATTTGTAATTAAACGCTTAGCAAGAAAGATAATATAAAATCAAAATTAACAACTTTTTTTCATTCCTTCAATTGCAATTTTCACAGGAAACTTTGCAACTTGATGAATTTACTAACTCAGTGCAATACATGTAAAAAAGGAAAGTGCATTTTTTCGTATCACAGGTACTATAGACTTTGTGAAAAGAAACAGTTTTTTCTTGTTTACCTAATATTCGAAAGTGATCTTTTGCGCACGGAAATCTATATAGCTGCCCCACTGTGCGGCGGCCACCATACATGATACTAATATTTCCTCCGTTATGAACTTTGAACTGTGGAAGTAGAAGCTGAATGAAAAGTGTAAAGGGCTTCCTCGACAGTTTAAGCTTTGTTCCTGTTTAGAAATTACTGCTTTTTTACTTAGTGTAAACGATTTCTTGGTGAAGAAATCTTGGTCAAAACGCTTTAATTTTTGCATAATCTCAACTATAAAAGTGTAGAACCACTTCCTTACGACAAGGAATTGATAAATTGGATAATCGAACTTCCACTTACTGCTGCAGCATTTCCGGCTGACCATATAAAGTAAATTTTCTATTATTAAGCATATTACACATATATTAAGAATATATAAACACGCAAACGCCAATCCAAACACTCCATATCTTAGACAAACAAATTTAAAAATATGTGTGTATGTATATTTTTAATTTTACTTTCATAAGTATTTAAAACTATGTGACTTAAATATTTATGATACATAACTTTTTATGCTTATAGACATTTTTAAGTTTAAATTGCCCACAAATTGTAAATTGTATAACATATAATTAAACGACGCAATCTATTCTATCACAGATACATATTTTCTATGCATATTTTGTTTGTTATTTATTTTATTTAGTTATTATTTTGATAATGAAACGATGTTAAGTAGGAAATGATACTTATGTCTAATGAATATCTTATATGCAGCTGAATCTATTCGGAGAAAGTTGTGTGAACAAATTGCATTCGCATTTATAAAAATAAGAGTTACCTCGCAAAAAAAAACTACGACAATTCAAATCCAGTATTGCTGCATATTGCGTACCGAAGTTTATCCCTGAGAGTAGATTTCTTTTGATAATTCGGCAATTTCAATAAGTTAAAGCATGTCGATGATGTTGGAAGTCTATTAAGGGGGTCTTTTTTTCGAATCGTGAAAAATCCTCTAATGACGCTTCCAATCGTATCCCCCGTGTCTTCGTCATCACCAACTTCCACGCATCGGATTGAGAACGGGGGCTCCAAATGTGCGAATCCGAGTAAAGGTGGTTTAGAGCAACTTGTAACAAACTGAATAAAGATAAGAAATTAATAACATAATTAATTTAATTTTAAATTAAGAACTAGAATAACTATATGGTGTGCATACGAATAAATTCGAACTTATACCTTCAGAAACAGTTTTCTTTCTTCTTCATTGAAATCTTTTGCAAGAATATCCCACAACCAACTAACAACACGGTGAGAATCATGAAAACCTCCATAATATTGGGTATGTTTTCGTAAGTCTCTTAAATCAAGTGGAGAAGTGTCGCCAGAAATTAATCGTTGAAGCTCAGGAGCTGAGAACAATAACAACCATTCAGGATTAACGATACTTCGGAAACCACGATTGAAAGCATTGGTTTGTTCTCTTATTTGCGTATGCATATGAAAATATGCCATATAATGAATATATATAATCCTGAAATATAAGCAGTCATTAATAGATTTATGTAACATTATTTGCATTTTTGATTTAATTCATTCAGATATATCTTTGGTTTAAGGGATGTAGGTATTTCCCATAATTCTTAATGTTCAATTAATTTAAAGAATTTGAATTGAATCTGAATAAAAAAAAAGTATCTCATATGCTTTTAAGAAACGTTAATCTTAATTTAATTTAAATTTACGAAAATATAGGTTTTTAAGGAAAAAGGTGTATTTTTTTATGGTGAAAATCGTTTAGTTAATAATTAATATGACAGACTTAAACATCATTAACAGTTAAGTTAATGGTTAGTTTCAGTTAAGTTATAGTTAATATTTGGATATTTTTATACGAAAACTAATAATGAATATTTGGTAATTAAATAATCTAATTTTTTTATATAACAAATTACTTGTTGTGATCGGTGACACTTCGTCCTTTTCCTCCTGGGTGTAACTCATGAGTGATAATTTTTCCCATTACATCTTGATCAACCGAAAAAGTGAGATTTAAGTCTGACACATCTTGTTTATAATGTTTGATAAAAGTTAAACTTTTATATAATTCGTTGTCTAATGAAGGAAGTTCATCCATACAAGAATATAAAGCCTGTTGCGTTTGTCCGAGTAATTGGGATAAAAAAAATGAAGCAAATGGCACATCGACAACTATACCCTCATATACAGCTTTACCCAGCATTCTGCCTACAAACTCGAAAAGTTGCAGATGATTGTCTTGAACAAACGATACAGGGGAAGGATAAAGTCGCTGATCTGAAGTTGTTTTAAATAAATTTAGAGATGGGTCAAAAACTCTCTTAATGGTTTCCTCTAAAAATTCTTTGAAAACCCCGTCCTGGTCTATTCCAGCCTCATGAAGACCTTGCTGATTAATAAATCGAACGCGTATTACGCCTTTAAGTGAATGGGGACGTAAAGCTGCTAACTGTCTATACCCATCTTCCACGATTCTTTCTCGATGTATTATAATTAAGGCTGAACGTGGCGATGCACACGCCGATTCAGTAAGACCCAATACTGCCTTTTCATTTTGAACGTATCTTCGAAAAAGTTTGACTCTATCTTCATGTGGTATTATATGAGGCATTTTCTGTAACAAAATTGTGGTGGGTTTTTTCCCCTTTTCCAAGTCAGCCAAAAAATGTGATGATTTTATTTCTTGAATAAGCCAATGATTTGAGGGTGCAAAAGGTCGGCGGCAATCTCGGCGATACAAGCATAGTAGAAGGGTATGTAGAGATACAAACAGCGGAAATGACGTCAAATTTTTTCGATCTAAAAAACAAAATTCATAATTTTTTTATAATTTCTTACCAATCATGAATTACCTAGTATATCATCTTGAACAATTCTATAAAGAAAGTTGTTCAGGAAATAGGATAAACCAATAAAATCATTTAACAAAAACGGTTTTTGTTCTGTATACATTTCGTATTCGTCTAGAATTCTAAAAGTGAAAACCAACAGTAAGTCCCGTTCATTATGTAATCGAAAATATAATCTACTTACGTAACGTAATGAGTCATACAATCGGAAAACAACATTAGCATATAAATTTGAGGTTTTGTGCCACTTGGATCAAATTTTAAAAGTTCTATGTATTCTTTGATGCCACAATATTGACCCGTTGAAGTGATAAGGAGCCATAGGTCGTAAAGGATAGAATCATTGTAACATATTCCTTAAAATTGAATAGAGGTTTGGTTTCAGTGACATTGCGTCAGTTAGTTTTTAAAAATTACCTGATAAAATATCTAATTTAAGTTGCGATAAGGTCGTTAGCGCAGCATAAAACATATAACATACTTGGGAAACATGTAGGTATTCAGGTGACTCTAATTTTCTCCATTGTTTCGAACTTTTGCTTAAGTTTCCTTTTGTAGAACTTCGTTCTAGAGCTCGTCGCAGCATATTACTTCCGGTAATTTGGGCTGGTGGTTGAAACTCTACACGTTCATAATTTTTATTAATTTGCTTTAATATATCTCCTAACAGCAATTTTAAACATTTATGTCCCCATAACATGTGAAACTGTTTTTTCAGTAAAGGTACGTTTTGGTTTTGAGCTGGGTCATGGGATGGGGTATACCAACCAAGTAAATCATGCCACTGAGAAAATACTCCTTTTGTGCCCACACTTTCGGGAATCTTTTCTAAAATATAACTTACAACTTTCTATAAATAAAGAAAAGTTTTACATTATTATAACCAGAAATACATATTATGGTATAAACTTAATAACCGTCATTAATGGATATGCCAACTGCTTGGCCTCATCTAAATTTTCTATGTTAAAGAGGTGTATAAAATTTCCAAGGAGAGCAAGTGATTTAGTGCCCTACAATAAAGAATTTTAGGAAACAGGAACAAAAACAAACGAGAAAAAATATACTTACTGAAGAATTTTTAACAAAATCCTTATGCCAATTTGACTTTTCTGACATTTGAAGTGCTCTTTTAAGAATATTCATAGACTGCAACTGTGCAACACATTGTGGTGCGTTCGATTGTAAATGTACAACTAATGCTGGTATCGACAAAATTTCTGATAAAAATGTTGACATCAATCCTTCATTGTACTCCCCGTCAATCAAGGGGCGCGTACATAAAGTTATTATTGCCTTTAGAGATACGGGTTTTAGAGAGATTTCTTCTCTGGTACATCCTTTTAGCATAATACTCTTAAATGAAATTAGTTTTGTTTAATGATTAAGTATTGAAAGGGAAGAAAAATAATACCCTCATTGTTTGAAAAAATCCATTTTGAGCTAAATACAATTGTATATTATGGCATATTTTTTGTAATACTGTTTGAATTTTATCCATATTCTTATTGTGTAAAAGATTCCATGACCTTGACGAAGTAAATACAATTAATGTATGCAAACATAAAGCAAGCGAAACACTATCCGAGTGATTTTCTATTAGAAAAAGAAAAAATATTCTTAGTTTAAAACGTATAACTCTTACACTCAAAAAACAAGTAACAAAAATATATTTTGTTAAAAATTGTGAAACCTTGTTGAAACAGGCTTCATGTGGAATCGAAAAAACATAGGTTCAATTCTTGGTTTTCTATTTCCATTTAGTACAAAATTGTGAACTTAGGTTTTTATTCCTCAAAATTATTATTTTTTTACTTTTAATTTAAGATTATTCACATTTTTTAACTTTCCAATGTCTATAATCATTTTTAAAATAAAAAAATGCAATATGTGCTTAACGCGCAATAGCCTTTATTCCCCTACTTTTATTATTATTTCCGTTTTTCTTGGATTTATATTTAAATATTACTTTAAAACAGCCTTCATCGATTATCCAATTTATTTTAATAATTTCTTTAAAGAAAGGAATGAAGAAATAACCAAACCTGATCGATCCGTTAATAAAAAAAAAAAAATGTTCCAAACAATGAACCTTTGTTATCTCTGTGTCTTTCTAAAACTAAGGTTCTACTTCGTACCTTAAAAAGGACAATTCAATATTTATATATGAGCATGAATGCTCCGAATGAACATTAATCCCGAATTGTAATGTATATACAGCGCTGTGGAAAATAATAGCAACATGTTCAACCTTGTCACAATTTTGTCACTATTTTGATAATAACTTCTTCCTACCGTCATGTAAACACATCATATTTATGGCAGAACATCCTTATTCCATCAGTAATAAAACCTGTAAACAAGATAAGAAAAAAGTGCATTCTGAACTCTTAAAAAGCCCGTTATCCGGGCTAACACCGAATTTCGGTGTGTGCAAAATAATAGCATAAAGATCAAAAATTCATGAGTATGAAATAAAAGCCAATGCAATAGTAAAGTTTTTGTTTTCATTTGTTTTTATTGGGTTAGTACTTGGTCGAATAACTTATTTTTAAGTACAGCGTCACAACGTTGTGACATGGAGTCGATTAAGGCCTGACATCGCTAAACAGGGACATTCTTCTACGCAACCTGCACAACATCCCATAGCTGTTTTGTATTTTTGTGTTTTGCTTCATATACAGCTTTTTTTTTACATCTGTCCAAAGGTTTTCAATGGGAATCAGGTCTGGAGACTGAGGCGGCCACTCCATAACTTGAACTCCATTGCTTTGGAAAAAATTCTTTAACCAGTTTGCTCGTATGCTTGGGGCTATTGTCTTGCTGTAGAATCCATCTAAGCGGCATATTCCAATCTGCGTAAGGTAGCATGGTTTTTCTCATTATGCTGACATTAACTCCAGCAGTCATCATCGGTTTTATCCGCAAAATGGGACCAGTATCATAATAAAAAAAGCATCCTCATGCGATGACTTTTGCTCCGCCGTGCTTAACAGCTTTTACAGGTTGAAACTCTTGTTTTTTTTCGCCTGCAGCAAATGTCCTCGTCCCAGGAGTACCAAATAAAACTATTTTGGATTCGTCCATCCATAATATATTACGCGATTTAGAAAGTTCTCAGTTCAGTAATGGTACTTTTCTGGGACTTCTGGCAGGTAAATTCTTTTCACCATCTCGTTGGACTAATCTTACTACTTGCGGTTCATCGGTGGGGGTTAGTTGAACACCCAACAATTTCACTTATTATTATTTTTTTTTATTAAAACACGTTTCTGGGGAGCACAATGCACATCACGACCCCTTTGTCTTTGCTAACAACGTTGCACTTTGAAATATTATTTTTTAATAGTATATAATAATATGTGTGGAATTAGTGAATTATATAACCAACAAAAAATTCAAAAGACTGGTGTACATTTAGAAAATACTCCTCAAAATGATGTGGTGCTATTATTTTGCACAGTTTAAATTTGTTTGCATTTCCGGTAATGGGACTTTTTTTAATGAAAAGATGCATTTTTTTATTATCTTGTTTATGGGTTTTATGGCTGATATAATAAAGATGTTGTGCAGTAAATATGATACTCCTGCCGGCCCATAGGAAAAAGTAGTTAGCATAAAAGTGATGAAGTCGAACATGGTGCTATTATTTTCCACAGTGCTGTACTTACTATGACAAGATGTGTTCTGCAGGTGCACAGTTTATTTCTTATTTTACTGGCAACGCCAACCTGAAAGAAATCCAATGGTCTCTGACAAAGAAACTTCACTTTCTAAACTATGCCAACATCAAACACAACTTCAGAAGAGCTGTATTGGAATACAACGCAGTCAAGACAGATGTAATAAAAATTTGGGTAAGACGCCATGAACCTCCCTTACAATTTGCAAACTCGGCAAAATTTTAGCTCAATTAAATAAAATAGCAGTGGATATGCGGAAGCAACATGGTTATTAACCTATTGCTTGAAGTGAATTTCTCGTTTTTATAGTGGCGGAAACCATTCAACAACTCAGCCTGGAATGATATCGTCAATTTGTAGGCAGGTACCTTGCTAACCCAAAAAATAATATGTTGGTTGGGGCTGAAAACACTTAATTAGATTCTAATGGTAGTCGATTACCAAAATAGCGTTTTGGAAGCATGCTTTCAAAACGGAATGAAGAGCGAAATTTACATAAGTCCAAATTCATGCACAGAACTAGTCTTTCAATTAAATGTTAATAGGCTGACACAAAATCAAAACCACTTGTTTTAGAGGTACATATTTTAAGATCGGTAAATATAAAAAAATAACTTAAATTACCTGGCTTTAAGGTTTCCATAACTGAACAGCATAGACGAAGAAGTTTTTTAATATGTGCGATCCACTCTAAACTATAATTGTAGTAGACAAATAATTTATAAAAAAAAACACCTTCAATAATTGATTTACCTGAGATTTTTTGTTAAACACAAGCTGGCATAGTTTGTCTTCAGTATCTCAGATTCAACAGATTTGTTAACGTATCGACAAAGACGATCGAATCTTTCGCGTGACTGGGTATCATTAATTCGAAAAAGTGTTAAGAACCGACTAGCAGCAGCATAAACTTCATTTGCAAGTGCCAAACGAGGGACTTCTTCGGGTTGAATATTGATGACCACTTCATCGAAATCATTTCTGAAAATTCTGAAGTGAGTACAAATGGGTAATAAGAAAATATTTACTTACAAAACCTTCCTTTTATATTTCTTGCGAGCAACGAAACCTCTTATACATGATTGAATTAGAATTGCAGCAGTGTTTCTCTTTTTCTCTAAAGCCCTTTCTTCACGAGCAACTTTAGTTTGTTCTAGAAAATAATCCTTCTGCGATTCAGCCAAAGCAAACATTTTGAATTTATTCGTGTAGATACATATGTATCAGTGCGAATAGAGTTGGAATATGACTATTGTATATAACAAAATATTTAATAAAACCACAAAAAAAATGAAATGCGTCTTTTCACACTGTTGACATTCAAATAACTTGTCAAAAACATATGTTCATACAAAATCTGTAGTAACTTCACATATCAATTGTCAAAAGTACTGTGGCGACCTCGTGCAGCGATTGGAAGCAAAAGACGTATAGGATACTTGCCACTGCTTCATAGATGACACAGTTTGTGTCAATATGAATTAATTGCAGCTTTCAATCTTGAGTTAGGATTTTAAAATATGCAAAAGATAAACACTTCTCTTTCATTCTGTAAATTTAAGCAGCCGAAATTTCTGCACTGTATTGTGAAGTTTATTAATACGTAGCAATCAAACTTTGTGTTTCATTTAGAAAAAATATTTGTGTTTTATTAATATTACAGAACTATGGGGCAGCCAGAGCTAAGCCACAGCTAGATATCACATCAAACAATGTCATTGTTCTCTGTGTATATTTTTTTACTGTTAAGATATATAAGAAAATAATTATAAATTATAAGAATAGATATAAGAATAAAGACGTTTTTTCTCAGTTAATAAAAGGTTTGTGGCAACTCATACAACAGCTGTCAAAAGCATCTAGAGTCCTCGGACGGCAATTGAAAGCAGGTGAAGCCAAGTTCCTGCCACCGCTTTACAGATGACGTTGTTTTCGCCAAGGCGATAAAATCGCAACTTCCAAGCCACGGTTATGATTACAAATATCCGTGAGATTAACATATCTTACATTCCTTTCTGTACATTAGAAAAGTCTAGTTGTGTTCACTCCTTTTGTCTGATTAATACGCAGGAAACATCTCTTAATAAAATTCTTTTGTACTTTTTTGATAACCAAATGTTTTATTGGCTCTTAAGTAGCCAAAGTGGTGACTCCGACTAAAAACTCAGTTTAACCCCTTAAATCTGATCAGATTTTTCTTTTATAAAAAAAAACAATTAAACCTCGACAAGCGATTAACTGCGACTGAATCCACACTCGCTAACTAAGCAGCAACTGTAAAAAAAAAAATCTTTTCATCAATCGCGCAATATATCCCGCAATGTGTCACAAAATAGATTCATTTCGCTTACAGCAAAGTCTCGCAGTGAACAACTCGCCCATCCACACATATGAACAGAAGATACTCACCCTCAAACTCGGTCTACGACACGATCTCACCTGGCCTTTCTGCAGGTAACTGCAAGACTGCAATCATGGGTGCGGATCTGCTTGCACACTACGGACTACAGAAAACTACATCACTCATAATTTCAGGAGAATTCTAGTCCATTGGTGTTCCCATATTACTATCCGTCAGCGGATCTGACGTCTATATTGGACAGCAAAACAAAGACCGGCAAACCGATGTCCAACCTCATGTAGCACATAATTATAACAACAGGTTATCCCATTTCTGAACATCTACGACGACTTACCGGAGATGAGTTATTGCAAACCACAGGGGATTTCGAAGAATTCGTGAGAAAAGGATATTGTCTCATTTCCAGCAGCCCCTGGGCCAGTCGCATCCACCTAGTGGAAAAGAACACTGGAGGTTAGAGATGTTGTGGCGATAATAGGCTATATTACACACTGACTCAACCATATAGTTACCCAATACCGCACATAATGGTTCACCGAAAACTTACACAACAAGAGTGTATTTTCCATTTTAGACCTTGACAAGATCTAGACATCATCGGACAAGATTCCGATGTCACCGGAGGACATAATGAAGACTGCAGTTACCCTACTCTTTGGTTTGTTTGAGTTTCTGGTCATGCCATTTGGACTAAAAAATGCAACTCAAACATACTCATCACATCCAAACCTGAAGAGGAGCACAAACAACACGTACGTCAAGTCTTGCAGCGCCTTCAGGAACATGGTCTCATTCTTAACTTCAAGAAATGCGTTTTCGGTGTATCCCTGGTAACTTATCTGGTCCACACCATCATCAAATCAGGTTGGAAACCACCAGTGGAGCGTGTCGATATCAAACTACCGGAAGCATACAAATATCTGTTCTACGTTGTTTTCGAGAAATCAATAACTATTAATGACGTTACATTGAGAATTGTGCAACTTTTCACGTACCCTTGAACAAACTCATCAAAGTCTCAAGAAAAAACGATAAAAGACCTATTCCATGGACTCAGTTAGCTAAAGAAACTTTTCAGAATTGCAAGGACAGCATCAAAAACACGATATTGCTTAATCACATCAATCCTAAAGCAGTCCTAACAACGGGCGCTTCAGATTTTGCAGTCGGTGCTAAGTTAGAACAGGTTCACTTAGGCCAAAGACAACCAGTCGATTTCGATTCTTGCAAACTTTCAAATGCATAAAGCCGTTAAAGTACCTACGATCGCGAATTGCTGGCAATTTATGTGGCAATACGATTTTTCAAACACATTTTGGACGGTCGTAGATTCACTACTCAAACTGATCATAAAATTTTAAATTATGTATTTCACCAGAAATCCGACAAAGCCCCACAGCGCGGATTTAGACATTTGGACTTAAATTCTCAATATTCAACAGACATCATTTACCCACGTGGAGAGAATAATCTTGTAGCCGACACACGGATCACGGGGGCATGGGCCTGTGCACCCGAGGTAACGTCGTTGATTGCGCTCAACATGGCGAGTTGCCAAGGCTATCCTCGTTAGTGCACAGGCCAAGTTGCATACAGCCTCCAACTCAGGCTAAATTCGGGAAGGACAGAGGACAGAGGAGACGGATGACAACATCAAGGATGACTTCTATGAACTCCTAGAAAGAACATACGATCGATGCCCCAGCTACGACGCTAAGATCATTCCAAGAGATTTCAACGCTCAGCTGGGAAAGGAGGACATCTTTGCTGGAGTTATCGGTAAACGCAGCCTGTACGACAACACATCCGGAAACGGACTCAGGCTGTTGGATTTCGCCTCGGGGCGGAACCTCTCTGTGGCTAGCACGCGGTTTCCACACCCGGACATTTACATTCTCGATGTCCGAACCTTCCGAAGTGCAAACATCGACTCGGATCATCACCTTGTTGTAGCCAAGGTAAAAACCCGGATATCGAAAGAACAACGGAGTCGAGAAAGGCCAAAACGGTTTGATGTCGAAAAGCTACAATCGTAACCGATTGCTGGGAACTTTGCCGACCGAGTCTCCCTGAAACTCGCTCAGAGTTCGGAGCTTCCTGCAAAAAGTATAGAAGAAGAATGGAAACGTTGTCAAGAAGCTATCAAAGAAGCCGCCACTGATGTGCTGGGTTTCACGTCACCACCCAGAAGGAACCCATGGTTTGACGACGAGTGCAGCAATCGCACACAGCTAAACAAGACGCCTATAAGGCGACGCTGCATCGAACAACGAGAGCTGTTCGTGAGCTCTACGAACAGAGAAGAAGAGAAGACCACCGGCTTCTCAGATGGAAAAAGAAGGAACATGAGAAGCGCCTAGTCGAAGAAATGGAAAGACGTTATGGCAGGAATGAAGTTCGAAAATTTTACCGAAAGGTAAAACAGCTATTCGGAGGATACAAGGTTCGGACCAAGGCCTCCCGGGACCGAAGCGAACAACTCGTAGTAGAGTCGCAGTTTGGGCTGAGAATCTGGAAGGATCATTTCTGCAGACTCCTTAACGGCGATGACGGCCCAAATCCCGCTGTTAGGCAGAATGTTCCACTCAATTTGAACGATGATAGACAAGCATTCCGTCCTCCCGATTTAGACGAGGTGAAGATAGCAATATCCAAGCTGAAGTCGAACAAAGTTGCTGGAGCGGATGGACTGCAAGCAGAACTATTTAAAGAAGCTGGAGATGAGTCGGTTGGGCGCATGCACCAGCTCATCTGTAAGATATGGTCGGAGGAAAGCATGCCCGTTGAGTGAAATCTCAGAGTCGTTTGCCCGGTTCACAAGAAAGGTGACCCCTTCGACTGCGGTAACTACCGAGGGATTAGTCTCCTGAACATCGCATACAAGATCCTCTCTGCCGTATTGTGTGAACGTCTGAAACCGTTTGTCCATGACCTGATAGGTCCCTATCAGTATGGTTTCAGGCCAGGGTAGACCAGATCTTCACATTACGGCAAATACTGGAAAAGGCCCAAGAAATGCAAATTGACACTCACCACCTATTCGTCGATTTCAAGGCCGCATATGACAGTGTGCATAGAGACGAGCTATACAGTGCCATGTCTAGTTTTGCCATTCCTACCAAACTCGTCAGGTTGTGTAGGATGACGATGGAGAACTCTCGCTGCTCCGTCAAGGTCGGTAACAAACTAACCGAGACCTTCAATGTCAAAAAATGTTTTAGACAAGGTGACGCACTGTCATGTGACTTCTTTAACATCATCCTCGAGAAGATCGTGCGTAACTCATATGTCAACACCAGAGGCATGATCTTCCAGAATTCAGTTCAATTGCTAGCTTACGCTGATAACATTGACGTGATTGGACTAACACAGCGAGCCGTCAATAAGGCGTTTGCTGGCATTGAAGCGGCTAAAATGGGTCTGGCGGTAAATGAGGACAATACTAAGTACATTCTGTCATCAAGGAAGGACACACAACATCGACGTCTCGGACGGAGCGTCCCACTAGGCAGCAGAAACTTCGGAGTAGTCAAGGACTTCGTCTACCTCGGCTCCGCGGTAAACAGGTACAACAACATCAGTACCAAAATCAAACGCAGAATCACTCTTGCCAATCGCTGTTTCTTTGGGCTCAAGAGGCAGTTGAGTAATAAAGCCTTCTCTCGAAGGACTAAGCTCGCTTTATATAACAGCTTGATCATCCTCGTCCTACTTTATGGCGCGGAATCTTGGACGTTTTTTTTTTTTTTTTTTTTTTTTAAATGCATTTTTATTTGTATTAATTCATTTTCTTACATGCTAGACAAAAATACTTAAAGCTAGCTTACCAACATAATCTTCTGATCTTAATTCTAACTTACTGACTCTTCACGAGTACTCTAAGCTAATACAGTGTTTTTTTTTATCTATGCCTTTCGGCTTCTTGTATTTTTTAATTCATTGTTGAAATCTATGTAATTTTTTTCTGAATTTCCTCCAAGAAAATAAGAAAAACTTGGATGTCTGATTGTTGTTCTTAAACTAACTTACATAACTAACTTACATAACTACAGTAACTAAAAGTAAACTTAAACTTAACAAACAATAAACCTAAAACTTAACTCTAGTTAACCCTATGTATCAAGCATATATAACTATGACCGTAAAGCTATACGGACGCGTCCACAAGGGCATATATGCTACTTATATGCTAAACATATACATGCAATACGTCGTGGTGGACCTTTTTTTTTTTTTTTTTTTTTTTTTTTTTTTTTTTTTTTTTTTTTTGTAAAATGTCTTAAAACTACCTTATCCGACGTGAGTTGACCCTTTGGATTCAACTATCCTGTCATTTTCTTTAAGATCTTAGCGGCATCGAAAGCTGATTCTGGTGCAACCACCAGTAAAAATGCCGTTCTTTTGCAGAGGCTGCTCTGTCGCGGGCAGAAATCGCTCTGCTGAACCGTAGGAGGTCCTCGTGACTGCGAGCGACGTCCGGCTCGTAATGGAGTTGCCTTTCTACTGTTCGGCGTGCGACGTGGAAGATGATAGGGCAGCCTTCCCTATCTTGTATCAGGCCTTTCGCATCCAGGTAAAGGAAAGCTTCAGGCGGAATGAAGCCGTTAAGACGTACCCTCTCATGGTACATTTCATTTGGGTAGTATGCCCCAAAGATCAGACTGTTGGTTGAAGCCATGGCTCGAACAGTGTGCCTCCGAATCAACTTAATAGTAAAACTATCTATTCTTATAAGGTTTGCCTCGTTGTACAGAACCTCGTTGGGGTAGAACTTCTTGTACTGAGATTCTGGTGTTCGATATAAACGAAGACAGGCTCGAAGGCATCGCCTCTCGAACACCCTCATCTTTTCCATCTGGGAAGGACTCACGTTGAACCACACAGGACAACCATATACCATGATTGGCCGGATAAGGGCCATGTAGCAGATTAGCTTCACTCTGGTGTCAAGTTGACTGCTGTAAAACAGCCCCCTTGCCATAGCGAAGGCACTCTTAGCCTTGGTCAGAGCTGTGTCTATATGGATACCACCATACAGGAACTGGTCCAACCAGATGCCAAGATATCTGACTACATTTTTCACGGTCAATGGCTGTCCCAGTGGGTCAACTATGCCGAACTTTCGCCAGTTCATTTTCGTATCCCTTGAGGCTCTAGACAGCGGGGTTCTGAAAAGAATAGTTTCACACTTCTGGTAGTTGATTTTCAACTTCCAGTCGTCGCAAAATCGTTGAATTGTATCGAAGTCACTCTGCAACAAACCGTTTATATCTTCTACCTTCGGACCTGATCTGTACGCGATTAGATCATCGGCAAACGCTATTATGCTAGGCATAGAACCTATAAGATCGCTAGTAAATATAGTGAACAAGATCGGCGAACCCACCGCCCCTTGTTGCAACCCATTTTTTATATGGAATACTGTAGTGGAAATTTCGTTGCCATTTTTCACAACGAACTTCCTACCTGTTACCATGTCGTAGATCATATATAGCAATGTTTTATGAATGCCGAGCCTGACTAACTTAAGGAAAAGACCTTCTAACCATACGGTGTCGAATGCTTTTTCCATGTCAATCAGGCAGGCGCCTGTGCACTGTGTTTTGTTTCTATTCCACTGAATGTCGGAAACCAATTTAGACGCGGCATGAATGGTGTCGTGCCCCGCCCTGAAGCCAAATTGGTTTTCCGGTATTAATTGTTTTTCCTCAACCCATTCTTTTAGTGCTTTAATAACTATCTTCTCAAATACCTTGCTTATACACGGAAGAAGACTTATAGAACGGAGATTCGTCGGAATGGAGGTATCTTTGCCCCGTTTCGGAATGGGCTGTACCACAGCTGTTTTCCAATGCGCCGGGTAATATGCATTACTCAGCGCATTGTTGAACAAAGTTGTGTATACGTCCACCGCCTCCAAGGGTAGATGACGCAGAACAATATTTGGTATCCCATCTATTCCCACTGACTTCTTCTTCTTCAGTGAGTTGAGGATACCTTGGAGTTCGTCTTTAGAAATAAGGATGGAGTTGTTTCCATCATCGGCGACGACATTATTTGCCGGAAGATCGTCACTGAACCTGGTGAAGCCAGGGTTCTCGGATCGCCATTGACTTATTTCATTGCGAAGAGAGACATGGTTTAGCAAGGCTCTGTTTCCCAAATTGTGATTCGATCTACGAGTCTCGTTCACCGTATACACTCTTTGGAAAACAGCACCAATTGCTTTCACCTTCTCCTGGGGATCCTCAACTATGAAGTAGTCGTTATCAAGCACTGCCCTATCAGGATCGATGCCAACTGAAGTCAGTAGGTTCGCGTTGTCTGTTGTTCTGTCAAGTCGAACGCTCTGAATGTCGTTATGATCTTTCCTCCGAAAGATTTTATTTACTTGCGGGAACATGCTCGGGTTGTTGGATCTTATAGCCCGAATCTTATTGCCCCAATGCAAGCTTACAGATAGACTGTAATTGTGTTGAATTAACTGTTGGAGTACTTTGATCTGTGACTTCAGATAGCGAATCTCCGCATTCTGTGGATCTGTAAATCTCCTGTACAAGAGTTTAAGCCTTGACAAGAGTCTACTTTTTTGCACGTGAAGTGCATCGATGGTAGCATTCCGATAAATGTCGCCATCATCGGTATGTGCTACCTTCGGAATAGTTTTGTCCATTGTACGTTTAATAACATCGTCCATTTGTATGAGGTACCCATCGACCTCTTCGTTTGTTAGGTTTCTGTTCGTAGGAGGATTTATCACATTCGAACTTATTTCTCTGGCTAAGGTTCTAGAGAAACGTGACCAGCGCGCCTTATTGTAATTATAAGGATGCTTTTGGACATATTCCTCCAGTTCCTCCAGCTTATTCGGGAGCTGTATTACCGCGGCGAGACCACAGTGATCACTGTCATACTCGACCGTAGTTAAACAGTTCCTCGTATGTCGTTCCACGTTAAGTATTGTAAGTCGTCTGTCTATTAGCATCACATCCAGATAGGACCCGCTTCTGGGAAATGATGGTCTATCGGTTGTCAGCAAATCTAACCTGAACTCAATATTGTTTTGTTCCATCCACTCAAAGAGAGCGTTTCCCCGCTCATTTGGAACAGCGTTACCCCATTCACCGTGCTTGGCGTTCAAATCGCCGGCTACTATAAAGAAGTTTTCTTCCGAGTTTAAGCAGAGGCTGGTGAAAAGAGCCTCGAGCTCAGAGAGAAAGTTAGGGTTTCGAGGTTCTGATGCGTAGGCAGCGATCACAAATAACTTCTTTCCACCTTGGAGAGAGATGCGTGCGATCGCTGCTTCTAGCACACTAAATCTACGTACATTGTTGCTATATATGACCTTATGAGAAATGTTATTTTTGATCAAAAGGGCAACCCCGCCACCTCTAGTGGATTGGGGTCGGTCTCTTCTAATTATATGGTAATTTTTGTACCTGAGATTGCGCTTCTGGTTAAGCTTAGTTTCGCTAGCCATCAGCACATCAGGGTTGTGGGTTTGCAATAAGTTAGCGAGCGATAGTTTTCGTTCGATCCTTATCAGCGAATTTACATTCACCGCTAGGATCTTCAGGGTTCTTACCTCGCGTGAGCCCATTATATCTGAACGCGCTTGTTTGCAGGCAGCTGAGAGAAGAGGAAATCAACTCTAGCCGTCTGTGTAAGGAAACTGGTCTGTAGTTCGACCATCTGTTTCTGCAAGGCAATCATCTGCGCTTGCATCGATTGGATGGAAGACATTACATCCCTTATTGAGGGTTCTGCCTCGGAGTGCCTGACTATTGGAGCCGGGGTAACCTTTGGCACTGTCCGTTGTGCCGGTTCTCTGCCTGACACCATTTGGGCGTAGGAGATGGCTGGCGTAACGGTAGTAGCTACAGTACTGGCCACTGGCCTAGCTGCTACCTTTTTTACGTTCCTTATTTCCTTTACTCTCTGGCGGAGTTCTTTGATTCGTGGACACCCCAAATAGGTTGCGGGGTGTCCATTACCTCCGCAGAGTACGCATTTGAGGAGCGTCCTATCCTCGACTTTATCCGTACCTAGCGGACATTCCCCTTTGTTGTGGCAGAATGTGCAACGTGCGCAGCGGAACTCCATATTGCAGTTCTCCGCGACGTGCCCCAGCCTTCTGCATTTCGCACATTGAAGTACGTGGTCAGATTTGTTTAGTTTCTCCCACTTTATACTCAGACCGCCTACGAAACGGATTTTTCGTAGGCTGTCAATTTTGGTATTGTGGGATACCTGTACTAAGAAGAAAGGAAGTGCCTTCTTCTTCATTTTCGCTGCCGCAGTGGTGAAGGGCTTAACCCCTACAAACTGGACCTCGTCGCTCTCAACTTGGCGCAGCTTGTCGAGGATGACCTTCGGGTCAGCAGATGGATTTATACCTTTGAGGAGCAAAGTCTGTGGCCTTTCTCCTTTGGGGGTATAAGTATAGAAGTCAGCGTTCGATGCCGCTAACTTCTCCTTTAGGGTTCTAAACCCGCCCATTGTTAAGCAATGGACTGTGTGACGTCCGGGAGACTTATATTTTAGATAGTACATATTTTTATGAAGGGCCAACTCACATAGTTTTTGGAGTTGTTCCGTCTCCACACCGAAGACATTGATGGGTGGACATCTTACTCTCTGCTTTTCCTGTCCCTCTTGCGGCTGCTTCTGCTGTTGTTGTTGCCTCGTCTTCTGTTGGATCTGCTGCTTGTGTTGTTTTTGCTGCTGTTGTTGGTTCGGGAGTTGCTGCCGGCCTGTTTTCATCGTCGTAGACCGAGTTTGTTGCATTTGTTGCAACCTTTGCGCTGCCTTCGAAGTTGAGGGACGCTCCTCTTCAGCTGGTGTCTGTTTTTGCCTTTGCTTCTGCAGGATCTGATTTTGTTTCAGCTCCAGAAGTTCTCGCTGTTGCTGTTTTATTTTTGTTTCTTTTTCGGCAGCTTTTCTCTTAGAAGATTGTTCGTAGAGAAGTTTTATGTGTGCGTCGAGTTTCGCCCTCTCCTCATCGAGCTTCTCCAGTTTCTTCTCCTCCTCTTTGATTTCCTCAGCCTCGTCATCGGCATCTGAGGTGGCTAGTACTTGGAAGGAGTTGTCGCTCCCTTTGTACGAATATCGGCATTCGTTGCCCTCCGATTCACATTGGAGGGCTTCTAATGCTATGACTGCGGCTGTGGTAGTTGCTTTTGTTGTTGCTGCTGCAGGTTTGCTGGGCTTTGTTTTTGGCTTCCTCGCAGTCGCTGCTTCTTCATCAGTCGTCGCTGTCATTTTTGTTTTTCGCTTGACTAGGCTTGGCTGCGGTTGCCCCCTCCTTCTTCTCTTTACCGCTTCCGTAGTTGAACGGCTAGTTGGACTCGCCACTCGAACACTACCATCGCTCGTTTGGTGGCCTGATGCCTCAGCCACCGGTGTTCGGAAATCACCCGATTTGCTGAGCTCAGGCCGCTCGTCACTTTCCATGGTTGCCTTGCCCACTCACACTTAATGTTTATTATTTTCACAAATGAAAAAAAAAAAAAAACAGAATTGAATATTTTTTCGGGAATCGAACCCGGAATCTCCGAGTCACCACTACTGTCGTTTAACACTCGGCTACTGCTCCGCTTATGTTTAGATGTTTTTTTTTCACACAAGTAATGCTCTGCTATGAAGCCGAAACACGTCCGTATCACTTGGAAGTCTGTGAACGACTGGAATCTTGGACGTTAGCAAAGGCGGATGAGGAAGCCTTTAGTTTCTTCGAGAGAAAAGTTTTGCATGTGATTTTTGGTCCTATTTGCGTTGGTGGCATCCGGAGGAGAAGATTTAATGACGAACTTTATTTGCTGTACAGCGACATGCACCTGGTCAAGAGTCTACGGATACAACGCTTAAGATGGCTTGACATGTAGAGCGTATGGACACCACTGCTCCGGCCCGAAAACCCGAAAAGTCTTTGAATCCGTGCCATTGGGTCAACGCAATAGAGAACGACCTAGACTAAAGTAGCGCACACAAGTGGAGAAGGACCTCAACCAACTTGGAGTGCGCAACTGGACACGGCTGGCGAAAGATCGTGCTGGCTGGAGAGGCATGTTGGTTGAGGCCCAGGTCCACCCCGGACTGTAGCGCCACAAGAAGAAGAAAAAGACGCACGGATTAACGAAATATCGCTGCAAAAGCAATTTGATCAACGTGAGCTGCACCTATGGTATTGCAACTTCTGCATGCGAAACTGCAAGATATTCTCCGGTAAGATAACTCATCATTAAATTTAACATTAATTACAATGGAACCAGCGGTGGAAATATACTGCGATATTTCAAAAAACAAAATTCGAACATCCCTGTGTCATTACGTTGAAAAGCGTTTAAGGCGATATATGACTGTGCACATCTGAGTGGAAGAATGACCAGTCGCCAACTCAGGGAAAAATATGTTTGGCCGAACATCAGAAAGGACACATTAGAATGGTCACGCACATGTATCAGATATCAACGCTCAAAGTTCAACGAATTGATTACGTCCACATGGATCTAATTGTATTCCCACCTTGCCAAGGATACAGGTACTGTTTGATATTAACTGATCCTTTTAGCAGATAACCAGAAGCAATTCCTTTGAAGGACATGACAGCCGAAACAGTTGCTAGTACATTCTACACTCATTGGGTTGCAAGATTTGGTTCACTGACAATGATAACCATGGATTAAGGTACTCAATTTAAGCCAGCACTTTTCAATGCATTCACCAATCTGACAGGCACAATTCGCATTTGCTCGTCACCACACCATGCAGCGTCAAATGGGCTTGTCGAACGTTAGCATTGTTCGCCAGAAGCCGCGCTTGTGTGCCACTAAGAAAGCGATTGGGCACTTTTAACGGCACTCTTGGGACTGAGGACTACATATAACGAGGACATCTAATTATAGAAAACCTAGAGAGTTCTTGGTAAGTTTTTCACAAAAACATAATTTCCAATCCACAATATTTTATTGGAAAAACACCGTCTTTATATGAGAAATTTACGTCCAACAAAAATATCAAACCACAGAAAAATAATATATTAATTTCACCGAATCTTTTCAACTGCTCACATGTTTTCCTGCGGTGTGATGCAGGCAAGAAACCACACCTACAGCCATATACCGAACCGCATCCTATAATTAAACGTGTTAATAATAAACTGTGTTTAATCAATTTAGATGGCAAAATCATAAATTGAGTCGTCAACATATACGCAGAATTTTATATCTTGGTGGAGAGATAAAATATCAAACTAGGGGAGCAAAAAATAGGTATACATGAGTTAAGGAAGAGTGAGCGCTGAAATAGGTAGGTGAACCATTATTGAACCATTATTTAATAATTGGTGGTTTCACTGAGTTTAAAATTTAGAGACAATGTTGCCACGGCTATTGTTTTTAGAAGAGCCTCAACTTGAATGCCAAGAATTGAAATCTCCAAAAAAAGGAAGGCTGAAGAATATGGTCGAGAATATTACGTAAATTCTTTATATTAAAATTGTTGTGAGGGGAATATAAATATTTATTATGGATAGTTTTTGCTTTGAGGTGATTTCTATGCCAAGAGCTTCTAAGTCATTGTGGAGTGCAAGTTGACAATACTGCAAACTTATGCCACCATAAGAGGATTGTGTGTGGTTTTGATGGATGAAGGTGTAGTTGATTGGGATGGGGATTTTGTCTGCGAAAGTAACGTGGTTTTCTTGGAGGACTATAACTCTAGCGAAAAAAGTTCTTATTAATATAAGTAGTTCGTTGTAATTGCTTAAGTATCCTTTTATGTTCCATTGGATGATTTTTAGTGCAGGCAATAAATGTGGTTGACTGTTTGTGTTGAGTTGTGTGTTGTTTTGTCGAGATTTTGTTGTTATATTTTGACTCCCTATTCCAGTGATGGAATCATCTGGGATCAGTGGAGATCCCAAATTTCTCCAACCCTGGTTGACAGAGTCAATTTGGGGGTTACCAATCCTGAAGTTACCAGGATTCATTGGAATCGGGTTCAGAAATGGTTGCATAGTATTCGTCCTTATTGAGTAGGTTTTCAGATAGTTGAGATAGAGGAGAAATTGCTTGCTTCATTCTTTTCGTGTTTTGATGAGTAGGGTTTGTAGGGTGTTGATTAGTTTCTTATATTAGCTATAGTTTCAATTGTTTGTATGACATTGTTGTTTTCATTAGAAGACTAATGATTTGGTTGCATAGTGGGTGGGTGTGGTGATTTTGGTTTATTTTCAGTGATTGTGGAAGGGTTGTTAGTTTGGTGGATAGAGTTTATGTAAGATGATGAATTAATTGGTAGTACTTTTTGTTTAGTTGGGTGAGAGGGAGATCCGACACTGTCTTTGTTGTTTGGCTTAGGTATATTTTTAGATGGATGATGCTTCTCAGGTTCAGAATTTACTCAGTTGTTGTCTAGTTTGGTTACACTTGCAAATGAAGGTGTTGCTATGTTAACTTAGATTGGATTGTTTGTTTTGTAAATGCGCCTAGCTTCAGATAAACTGCATTTATTTTTGGTCTTTATAGTCAGGATTTCTTTCATTTCGATGTATTTGGGACATTTTTTGTCAGTGGAGGCGTGAGGAGCCAAGCAGTTAGCACACATCATCCGCTCGCATGGGGCAGGAGTGTGGGGAGGAGTGTTGCAGTTTTCACAATGGAGGTCAGCAGTGCATTTCTGTACTGTGTCCTAGAAGTTGGCTGTTCTTGCATCGCATTGGATTCGGAACGTATTCCGAAACCTTTGCTTTGTACCATCCTATTTCTAGAGTTTCAGGAGGTTGATATCGGTCAAATGTAAATAGAATTAAACCAGTAGCTTTATTTACTTCATTATATTTTTTTTTTGTGAACTTATAAACATCAGTAGCGTTATGAGATTTCAGCTCCGTTATAATTTCTTTTTCGTTTACATTAGTCAACCAAGGAGCGTATACCACGCCCTTTGAATTATTAAGTGATTCGTGTAGCTTTAAGCTTACAGGGCACATTTTTGATAAGGAACAGATAGGAATTTGTCTGCTACTCGTTGATTTTTGGGGGATCCTCAGCAAATTCACTGAACCGGTTACCGGGTTTTATTTTTGGCCCCGGGGCCATTTCTGACTTAAAGTTTCCAAACAATTAATTAATTTCAAATTTAAATCAAGTCAAGGGAAAAAAAACATTAATTTAGTCTTAATTGGAGAGAGGGAGATAGAAATAGAACACTTCACTGCTGCGTAATCGATGTTGTCAGAACAGGTGTTAGATGACGACTGTTGTGAGTATCAGCGTTACCCGATAATTTTATTTAATCCTGCTACAGCTAGAACGAAAAACTACAAAATCTGCTAGAAAAAAAAAACTAAAAAATCCTTAAAAACTGCGATTGTTTTTTCGTTGAAAAATATTATTTTTTTTATTACTAGTGTAAAGGCGAACGACACGAAGAGCGAATGAAAACAACGAAAGAGTGGAGTTCAATGACTTTATTGTTTACACATTCATGATTGATGACTCACAAATCCCCGACGCAGTCGCTGGCGCCGGCTTTTATAGGCCGCGATGATAGCGTTGAAGCTCCACCATCCTACCATCGATCTCGTCCTCGAGATCCGAGTTGTCTCCTTCGCTGTAGCCACCATCAAGCCCTTCATCTGGAAGCTCACACCAGGGTTTCAACTTGTTCGATGCCATAATTATTCTCAGCTTCCTTTGGTTGCGCTGCATGCGTGGGATATCTTCTACCAGGTACCTGTCAGTTGGCAACACTTTAGTGGTCATGTACGGCCCGCGGTGTCGGGGCTCCAGCTTCCTTGTTCCCCGTTCCCCGATGATAGCGTTGAAGCTCCACCATCCTACCATCAATCTCGTCCTCGAGATCCGAGTTGTCTCCTTCGCTGTAGCCACCATCAAGCCCTTCATCTGGAAGCTCACACCAGGGTTTCAACTTGTTCGATGCCATAATTATCCTCAGCTTCCTTTGGTTGCGCTGCATGCGTGGGATATCTTCTACCAGGTACCTGTCAGTCGGCAACACCTTAGTGGTCATGTACGGCCCGCGGTATCGGGGCTCCAGCTTCCTTGTTCCCCGGTCCCCGATGATAGCGTCGAAGCTCCACCATCCTACCATCGATCTCGTCCTCGAGATCCGAGTTGTCTCGTTCGCTGTAGCCACCATCAAGCCCTTCATCTGGAAGCTCACACCAGGGTTTCAACTTGTTCGATGCCATAATTATCCTCAGCTTCCTTTGGTTGCGCTGCATGCGTGGGATATCTTCTACCAGCTACCTGTCAGTCGGCAAAACCTTAGTGGTCATGTACGGCCCGCGGTATCGGGGCTCCAGCTTCCTTGTTCCCCGGTCCCCGATGATAGCGTTGAAGCTCCACCATCCTACCATCGATCTCGTCCTCGAGATCCGAGTTGTCTCCTTCGCTGTAGCCACCATCAAGCCCTTCATCTGGAAGCTCACACCAGGGTTTCAACTTGTTCGATGCCATAATTATCCTCAGCTTCCTTTGGTTGCGCTGCATGCGTGGGATATCTTCTACCAGGTACCTAAGTCGTCAGTCGGCAACACCTTAGTGGTCATGTACGGCCCGCGGTATCGGGGCTCCAGCTTCTTTGTTCCCTGGTCACTGCGGGCTCGTTCTCTATAAGGACGAGGTCCTCTACTGCGTCCGCCCCATCCCGAGCCTCTCCTTCCAACTCCAACAGTAATTTATCCCCCGAAATGCTTCTCGGGGTATATGCGAACAGGAGTTCGTGCGGGGTCGCCTTTGTCGTGCAGTTTCGGGCGGTGTTGAGGCTCAATTGGATTGTTTTGAGATGAGTTGCCCTGTCATCTCGGCCTCCTCCTGACTGCATACACTTGAGAGATGAAAGTATAGTGCGGTTGCACCTTTCCACCCGCCCGTTTGCTCTTGGCGTCCTGACGGCTGTCTTAATGTGCTGCACTCCGTTTTTGGCGTTTTGGAGAACAGTTCGAACATGCCAAAACGTACCTGTCCCCCCCTCCTTCCCATTCGTGAATGGCCCGAGGTAATTCAGGTGCACGGTGTCGAAAGGCAAGGGAACGCGTTCCAATGTGTGCAGTTCCCCTTCCGACTTGCCTCCCCTCCCTTTGCGTATGCGCATTCCACACACGACTTGACATAGCTTCTCGTGAAGCCCCTCATCTTTGCCAACCAAAAGTTTGCTTAAGCCAGTCCAGTGTATTTTCCTCTGCGAAATGAACTGCGTCGTCATGGCATAACTTGAGGATCGTCCAGCGTATCCCCTTGGGAACGACCCACCTTTCGGCTCCGTTTACCTTGCATAACAGGCGCGTACCTCGCAAGATGTAGTCTTTCCCCAGTTGTTCTTTCTTCAGCGTACTCTCCGTAGACATCAGCGTGGTGATTATGGTCCGCAGCTTTGGATCTGCATGGTTGCCACCCACTCTTCATCCGAGACATGCACATTTAGAACCTGTGCCGCTGCTTCTTCGACCTCTCGTTCGTCCTCCACTGGCTGCCTTGTCTGTCCTCTCGTCATGCAGTCTGTGATTGCCACGCTTTCGTGTGTTTTCACCACTTTCACTTGCGGTTGGTCCAGTAACTTCCGACCAATTAACATTTGGTATGGCTGGCGTTCATCTGGCACGATCAGGACCTCGCACCATGATCGAAGTTGATCTACGCTCACCTCGGCGTACACCCTGCCTACGGTCTGGCAGGCCCCTCCTCCGAAACCGCTCAGTCGTCTCCTGCCATGCACGTACTTTATGCCTCCTTCCTCTGCGATCGAACGTTGAAGGGTGACGCAATCGCTTCCCAGGTCTATAAATGCGATGACTGCGTGTTCGTTGACTGATGTCGGCCTTAGCGCCCTGAACGCTTCCTGACATTCCTGGTCCGCGATGCCCTGTACGATGTACTTCACCAGGGTGCTCTCGCCGACATCACCTCTGGATGCAATAATTCTCATCTCAAAGATGTACTCCTCGGTATCTTCAGTGCGATGTTGCATTCGTTCCCGCAATCGGTCGCGTAAATTAAACTATTATAATTTTATTTTTTATAAAAAAATATTTTATTTCGAATAGGCAGCTATTCTGCCTCTTAACAATTACTGAACAATTTGACTTTTCTTACGCTACCTTAAATACCTAATAATTGCTGGCATTGCAATTCGGCACTCCAATGGGGTGTCTGTCGGCTTCACATGCGCGTGGTGTTATATTGTTTTGTATTAACTCCTCCGCCCTTAAGAGTAAACGTCCTCGTTTGCTTAGAAAAATGGAAATGGCTTATGAGGGAAGTTGTTGCCTTTGGAAGAGGTGATGGTAAAGATGACGGTGAGGGTGTTGTTGTAGGTTTGGCCTGCAAGTCTTCACTGATGGTGTTGGGCGTTAACTTGGTATTTGCTACTGTTCTTCTGAAGACTGCGACTAAACAGACTCCGATGCTCATTACAGTTCTATTCTTCACTTTTGTTTTCAGGAGTTGGATGTACTGGGTGTTGTTTATATGGAGTTCTTTTATAAGTTCTAGTGATAGCATTTCTTCTTCTTCGTGGTACGTTGACGTTTGTTGCAGGATTGCTGGTAAAGGGATTAGATGCGTTGACTCGAAAGACTTAAATGTTCTTTTCCCAATTTGTATACTGCTGTTGTAGTATCTGATCAGGAACGTGCCATTGAGTGCGACCAATTCATCGTCGATTATTACTTCTCCGTCGTATTGATTCAGGAAGATGAGATCTGATGATACTTCTTCGAGATCTGGTATGTGTTGGCCGTTGATTGCAGTGTAGTTCGCTGTTTTGCTACTTAATAAATTTTAAATGCAGCTGTAGTTACTTAAATTTACTAAACTTTTTTTGTCACAAATTGAAAACTTATTTACTGTTTTACAATCCAGGCTTATACCATATATTTCATTTTTGCATTTAAGGACTTCCTTGAATTCAATTTTAATTATATTGTTTTTTTTCTTTACTGGTTTCAAATTTAATTTGTTACATATTTCCTCATTGGCGGTGGGTAAACCTACAATATATAAAAATATAAGATATCTTTCGATATCTTTAAATAATACGTTTTTATTATTAATTATTTTTTCAATGATATTTATTTCATTTTTTGATAGAATATAGGAGTTTATAATATTTGCTTTTGCCCAATGTAAGGCGTACATAATGATTTTTATTTCATCTTTAAGAATATTGAATATTGATATTGCGTAATCCTTAACCTGTATTTTCCGAAATGTTCGAGATAAGTCTTTTGCAACATCCAAAGATATTCTTCAGAAATTTTTACGCCTCAGTGCATCCGCAAGCTTGTTCAGATCTATTTCCTTAAAGGAAATATAATGACGGTGATATCCAGGATGTGGTTGCTCATGGCAACGTAATTTATTACCAGTTTTAAAGACTAACTGATTCCGGAAAACATTCAGTGAAAACATATTAATTCCCAGCTATCCTCCTTAGCACTATGCATAGTGCACGAGTCTGTGCTTTCGAGCGATAATTCCCGCATCCCTTCATTGCAAGAAGTCAGTAAATTGTCAGTCATGCCATTTTGTCCTTCATCCGCAGTTTCGGTACTACGTGTTTCTGATTAACCTCTGTTCTTAATCGCGAGAGAGCATCAGTCACGAAGTGAGATTTACCCGTGTAAAAGGCAAACGACACGAGGACCGAAGGAAAACAACGAAAGTGTTGAGTTCAATGACTTTATTGTTTACAAATCCACTGCTGATTCACAACTCCCCGACGCAGCCGCTGGCGAAGGCTTTTATAGGCCGCGATGATAGCGTGACAGCTCGGCCATCCTACCATCGATCTCGTCCTCGAGATCCGAGTTGTCTCCATCGCTGTAGCCACTATCAAGCCCTTCATCTGGAAGTTCACACCAGGGTCTCAACTTGTCCGATGTCTTAATTGTCCTCAGCTACCTTTGGTTGCGCTGCATGCGCGGGATGTCTTCTACCAGGTACCTGATTCCTCCTTTCCCCTTCTTGAATGGCCCGAGATGATCCGGGTGCACAAGTGTCGAAAGGCAAGGGAACGTGTTCCAACGCGTGCAGTTCCCCTTCCGACCTGCCTCCCCTCCCTTTCGAGTATGTGCTTTCCACACACGATTTGACATAGCCTCTCGTGAAGCCCCTCATCTTTGCGAACCAAAAGGTTTGCTTAAGCCGGTCCAGTGGTTTTTCCTCGTCGTGTGTTTGCCCTGCGTCGTCATGGCATAACTTGAGGATCCTCCAGCGTATCCCCTTGGGAACTGCCCACCTTTCGGCTCCGTTTACCTTGCGGAACAGGCGCGTACCTCGCACGACGTAGTCCTTCCCCAGTTGTCCTTTCTCCAGCGTACTCTCCGTAGACATTAGCGTGGTGATTATGGTCCGTAGCTTTGGATCTTGCCACTGCATGGTTGCCATCCAGTCTTCGTTCAAGACATGCACATTTAGAACCTGTGCCGCTGCTTCTTCGACCTCTCGTTCGTCCTCGACTGGCTGCCGACTTAGTGCATCGACGTGCATAGCTTTCTTTCCTGGTTGGTGAATCGTCTCGTAATCGAACTCCTGAGGTTTGAGCTACCACCTCCCTACCCTGGGAATGAGCTTGGCCTTCGTCACGACCTTGAAGTGCCTTCCCCAAAGGTACACCCGGAACCGCTCCAGACTTTCGACTATGGCTAGTACCTCCAGCTCGTATGAGTGGTACTTACCCTCGATCGCCGTCAACTTTCGGCTTTAAAAGGCCACTGGTCTCAGTGAGGTGTTCTCCTTCCCTCTTTGCAGCAGGATCCCGGCTACACCTAGTGCTGATGCATCTAAATGCACCTCGTGCTCGCACGCCAGATCGAACAATGCTAGCACCGGGGGGTGCACCAGTGCCGCTTTCAGTCGCTGGAATGCTTCTTCCTGTCGATCGGTCCACTCGAAGGGATGATCCAATCTAGTCAGGTCCGTCAGCGGTGTCGCCCAACGAGCGTAGTTTTCCACGAACTTGCGGAAAAACCCCGCAAGCTGCCGTTTTCCGTTCTCTTGGTCGGAGCCCCTCTTCGTTCACTCGGTAACCTAAAAATTCGATATTAGTTTGCAAAAATGCACATTGTCAGCTGAAATGCGTACTTTGTGGGAACGCGGGGCACACCGCTAACTTTCGGGGTTGCCCTAAGTTACAGGAGCTAAAAGCAAAAACAGTTCTGCAGAAGCAGCCCCCAGTGAAAAATTCACTCCGGGCAGCCGTAATCGTCACCCCTCAAGTGACTTATGCTCAAATGGCGTCTGGTCAGAGGGGCAAGGGAAAGGAGCCACCAAAGGTAGTGCCGCAACCTTCAGTGCCAAGAGCACACGATCCAACGTCCGATTGGAAATCCTCCATTGAAAGACGTATGGATCGGTTAGAGGAGCAGGTAAGCCAAATTTTGGCGCTCCTGCAGAACCAAGCACGTCCCCAGTCCTAATGGCTGCGCAGACAGAGAGTACTTACAAGATCCTTGCAGTGAATGCAAATTGATTAATAGGGATCCCGCGAAAAAACGAGCTCCACAGATTGTTGGGCAATCAAAGCCCACACCTATATCTGATCAGCGAGACCAAGCTAACCCAGAGAGGTATATTGGAGCACAGTAATTATAATGTTATTAGAAGAGACCGGCCCATCTCCAATGGTGGAGGCGGTGTTGCGATCTTCATTAAAAATAACATTAAACATAAAGTAGTGTATAGTAGTGATGTAAGACGATTTCAGGAGTTGGAGGCCTGCATCGTGTGCATTTCTCTCCGCAGTGGAAGGAAGTTGTATGCGGTGTCGGTCTACTCCTCCGGCCCCCCTAGTTCCAGAACGACTATATCAGAGCTTGATTCACTCTTTCGATGTCTAAGACTGGACTCGGAGGAGAACTATTTCATTTTGGCCGGGGACTTAAATGCCCGTCACGGATATTGGGGAAACATAGTTTCCAATAGTAGAGGGGACCAGCTTTACAGCTGGTATTGTTTGCACAGTGTCGAGTATAGACTCGATTTGAAAGCAACGGAGATCTCATCCTTCCCCAGAAGCGGTTCTTATCTGGATCTTCTGCTGTTTGACGCAAGACTCCAGCTGACAGATACAAATTCACAAACGGTAAAATGTTTGAACACCTTCGTGTATCTCAGTGACCATTGCGGACTTAGTGCCGAAATCAAGACACCCAACGATATTGCGGAATAAGGAGAGTTTGTTCGTATCCCTACAATTACAGTAGGACACGCTGAACATGCTTCTCCAGACAAATGACGAGAGCAGTCTCCTCGAATGCGCTTTACATACCGTCCAATAGGAACTTGTCAAATGAGGAGATTGACATGTATCTAATACAACTGGACGAGACAATAAAACGAACGATGGACAGCACGATACCACGGTTTGCACGGACAAACAACGAAAACCTCTATCGCAATGATAATTGACGCACTACACCAACGAAAAAGTAGACTTCTGTCAAGATTAAAAATCTTGTACAGACGGTTTACCGACAGACAAGATGAGGAAATTAGGACACTGAAGTCGCTCATCAAAAACATTCAAACATTAATAGTTCAGAACTACAGATTTTCTGTTAACATGTATTGGAACAATAAGATTCGGGCAGTAAGATCCAACAACCCGAGCATGTTCCCGCAGATAAATAAATTCTTTCGTAGTAAGCATAGCGATCTTGTCTTAAGCTCCACAGAACGACGGACAACGAACAAATACTGAGTACAACAGGTATTGATCCAGATAACGCAATACTCGACGATAACTTCTTTGTGGTTGAAGACCCGCAGGAAAAAATGGAGGTACTACGCGCGGTCTTTCAGGAATCGTATAAGGTGAATGTGAGTATTCGCCAGAACCACGACCTGGAGAATCGTGTACAATCTAGCAACTCAGAACTTCGAGAAGATATGCAACAAAGGCGATCTGAGAACATCGGCTTTGTCGTGTTCAATGACGTTAACATGGCAGATAATGTCATCGCCGTTGAAGGGGTTCATCTCCCGTTCATTTCGAAGACAGAGCTCCATGCGGTCTTTGAATCACTAAAGAAGAAAAAATCAGTAGGAATCGATGGGATCTGGAACATTGTGCTAAGACATCTCCCCCTAGATGTGGTTAACATGTACACTATCCTGTTTAATAATGCTCTAAATAATGCAAATTATCCGGAGCATTGGAAAACTGCAACAAATATACAAGCGAGGTAAAGATTCTTCGAATCTGTACAACCTCCCGTCAATTAGTGTCCTTCCGAACATCAGCAAGGTATTCGAGAAGGTGATAAATAGAGCTCTGATCAACTGGACAGAGGACAAACATATAATTCCGGATAACCAATTCGGTTTCAAAGCGGGCATGACACTATTCATGCCGCGTCGAAACTGGTGTCGGATATCCAATGGAACAAGAGCCAGAAACAATGTACGGGTGCGTGCCTGATTAACCTGGAGAAGGCCTTCGACACCGTATGGTTAGAAGGACTTTTTTACAAGCTCAATGGGCTAGGCATTATCAAACCACTACTGTACCTACTGTGTAACATGCTTACCGGTAGGAGGTTTGTCGTGAAGAATGTCGTGACCTCTTCAGGTGTATTTGAAGTAAAAAATTGTCTCCAACAGGGTGCCGTCAATTCGCCGATCCTGTTTAACATTTTCTTGAGCGATCTGATAAGCTCTCTTCCTCACGTAATTGCGTACACCGACGACTTGATCGTGTACAGATCAAGCAAAAAGATCGGAGACATCACTACGCTAGCGCAGAATGACTTCGACTCATTCATGAGAAGTTGCGATGATTGGAAGTTGAATATCAACTTTCAGAAGTCGGAAACCATAATGTTCAGAACTCCGTTGTATAAGGCTTCGGCGGATACCAAAAAGAATTGGCGAAAGTTCTCAATTGTTGGGCAACATGGACAACCACTGGCGCAAAGGACTGTAGTCAGATACCTGGGGATCTGGCTAGACCAATATCTATAATTTAACAAACATGTAGATGTTGCTCTGGCCCGAGCCCGAGGCGCTTTCGCTTTTACAAAGAGACTATTTTACAACAGTCAACTCGATGCGAGTGTGAAGGTTGTCTGCTACATGGCCCTCATCCGGCCAATGCTCACCTATGGTTGTCCCGTGTGGTTCAACGTGAGTGCAAGCTTGATGGAAAAGATTCGGTTGTCGGAGAGGGCTTGTCTTAGGGCTTGCCTTCGCCTTTACAGAACACCAGAGTCCCACTACAAAAAATTCTATGCCAATGAGTTCCTATACAACAGGGCGGACCTGATACGAGTGGACAATTTTCTGTTGAAATTGATTCGAGGCCATATTGCCAGAGCGATGAACTCGGTCAATAACTTGATCTCTGGGCCTACTACCCCAATTCACAATACCACAAAAGGATACGTGACAGTGGCTTCGTCCCCCCAGAAGCTTTTCTCTATTTCGATAAGCACGTTCTGATACAAGACATAAATGCGGTGCAGCTCCTCTTCCACATCGCCCGATTAACTGTGGATGGGCGACTCAACCACGACCGTTCCGTCGCACAACGAGTTGAGGAAGGTCTCCTCCGTTTCAGTACGGCGGTATCAAGGCGGGTTATTCGGGATGTTGCAATGCAGCATCGCAAATTCTGGTGGCTGGGTAGCGAGAGAACTCTAGCGTCGAACCCTTTAGACCCGTGGTAGAAAGGGTAGAAAGTGTAGTACAGATCCCCTTATGGGATACAGTCGGTCTCTCTTTTGCAGCGGAGTATATGGGTATCCATCATCTGCAACCTATGGCCGACCTACATATCTTAGGTAGTTTTAAGGTAAATGTAGTTTTAGTTTTTAAGGTAGTATTAAGGTTAAAAAAAAAAAAATGTGTGCGCATATGTACACCTGTGTGTACTCATGTGTATGATAATGTACATATTTTAATGCACGTATATATACATGTGTATATTAATGTATATACATGCTTATAAATACGTATTCTTAAGGTAAAAATTTTTTGATATTAAATTTTTTGCAATTTTCTTAATCTTTACTTCTACAGTTAAATTTAAGCTAAATTCACATATGAATTGTTAGGTTAAGTCGAAAGACATAGTTTAAGATTAAGTTTAGTTTAGAGCGCCCGCCTAGGACCAGTAAGTTTGTACTAATAACAATATTCGTCCAACTAGTTTTAAACATTTTTGTCTAGTATGTAAGTTTGATATGAATAAGTGAAAAAAAATGAATTGAAAAGAGAAGAAGATGCACATTTTCTTACAATTGAGTGTCAGTCCCGTGTCCCTCAACACCTCTAGGAACCTTTGGAGCTTCTGCAACATCTCTTCAATCGTTCGGCTTCCGATCGCTATGTCGTCGAGGTACACTGTCTTCCTTTTTAAGGCGTTGCTCTGATTTCGTTCATGCACGATTGAAACTCGGCTGGAGCGTTCACCAATCCGAACGGCATTCGGTTGAATTCGTACAGGCCATCATCTGTTGCGAACGCCGTCAGCTTCTTGCAGCGCTCCTCTATCCCGATCTGATGATACCCTGACCTCAGATCTAGCATTGTGAAGTACCGGTTTCCAGCTAGTACTTCCACCACTTCCTCCACCACAGGCATTGGGAACTTTCGCTTCACGGTCACCTTGTTCAGTGCCCGATAGTCGATACAGAATCGGTCCTGCCCATCCTTCTTAGTGAGAGTCACTGGCGCGCAGTAGTCGGAGCTGGATGGTCGAATCACCCCCTGCTTTAGCATGGCCGATAGCATCTCCCTCACTGCCTCCCTTTTCGCCAGCGGCAATCGGTAAGGCTGAATGCAGACCGGCGCAGTTGTCTTGAGCACAATGGAACACTCACCCAAGCGGTACACACCCAGTTCATCTTCACTCAATGCAAAGCAGTCACGGAACGTATTCAGTAGAGTCCCCAGCCCCCCTTCTTCTCCCAGTTCACCCACTTCTACGTCATCTAGGGATAGTACGCTCCGGTTTCCCGTGCCCGAAACTCCTTCGACCCCCGTTTGCCGTGTCTGTCCTCTCGTCATGCAGTCTGTGATTGCCACGCTTTTGTGTGTATTCACCACTTTTACTTGCGGTTGGTCCAGTAACTTCCGACCAATTAACATTTGGTATGGCTGGCTTTCATCTGGCACGATCAGAACCTCGCACCACGATCGGAGTTGATCTACGCTTACCTCGGCGTACACCCTGCCTACGGTCTGGCAGGCCCCTCCTCCGAAACCGCTCAGTCGTCTCCGGTCATGCACGTACTTTACGCCTCCTTCCTCTGCGATCGAACGTTGAAGGGTGACGCAATCGCTTCTCAGGTCTATAAATGCGATGGCTGCGTGTCCGTTGACCGTTGCTTCCTTCAGATACTCCGATCTGCTATCCTTTAACAACAACTGGGTGGATCCTTCTGGTCGCCCTTTCCTTATCTCCCGTCTGTCGCCCTCTTGCGGACATTCCCGTCGGTAGTGAACGGTCTGGTGGCATTGGAAGCACTCTACCCCCGTTCTCGCGAACCCTCCGCTTCGTCCATGCACAGCCGACACTTTGTGTGATGTCGTTTCTCGTCGCGGAACCAGATCTTCTTCTTCCCGGCGTCGACCTCTAATTGCCTCACGGCTCCTCAGCCCCGTAACCCAGCGAACTCGCTCGAGTACGTCGTTGACTGACGTCGGCCTTAGCGCCCTGAATGCTTCCTGACATTCCTGGTCCGCGATGCCCTGTACAATGTACTTCACCAGGGTGCTCTCGCGGACATCACCTCTGGATGCAATCATTCTCATCTCAAAGATGTACTCCTCGGTATCTTCAGTGCGATGTTGCATTCGTTCCCTCAATCGGTCCTGTACGTCGGCGTCATCGTCCACGGCAGGGAAGTAGTGACACAGGCCCACAAAGAACTCCTCTAGCGACTCAATCGTCACACTGCGGCTCCACAGCTGCGCTGCCCCTAACAATTTGGTGTTCGCTGTCATCAGTGTCAGCTTCTCGTCAAATCCGTATACCCGCTGCATGTCCAACACCTTTTTTTTCCAGCCCGCGGAAGACAGACCGTCGTATGCCTTTGGGTCAAAAGGCGGCAGCATTTCGGCCACATCCCGCACAGAGTACTGGGAGCGGGAGCAGCACCTTTGCCTCTGGGTTTCCTCTTCCCTGCTCTGGTAACCTGACCGCTCATCCACGTTTGCCGGGTTAACCCCCATCTCTCTGGCATTCTGAGAAGTGAGCTCGGCGACCTTACTCATAAGTCGCTAAATTTCCGCACGCAATAAGTCGATCCCTTTGCTCTTGGCCCCTTCCTTCGCCTTTGATCGTTCGCCACTACCCTCGGCTTCCGCGGAACTTCCTGGCTGTCCTAGAAGTCTGGCCACCAACTCCTCCTTGATTCCGAACACCGGCATTCCGCGCTCCTTCAAAATGTCTCGTATTTCATCGCGAGTCTTGTTGAAATACTCCGCCTCCATGTTCGTACACAGCTGATGAGTTTATCAGCGATCAGCGATGCAGCTGGTTGCACAAGTTCGGGGTCGTTGCTAGCCCGCACCGTTCGCCTCGCTTGCCGCGATCTGGATTCTCACGCGCCCGAAAAGTCGACGCACTTTCGCGATCGTTGGTACCGCAATTTTTGGCTCCGTAGTTGGTGATCGCTTCGGTCGCTTTGGTGTCGGTGCTCGGTGGTGTTCGCGGTGTTATTGGAGGTCGCTCCGATGGTGGGTCCACACTCGGTCACAAAAAAAAATTACCGTACGCGTTTGGTCGGTGTCGGCGCTGCACTTACGGATGGCTGTTGGATTCTTTATCCCACTTATGAAATGTAAAGGCGAACGACACGAAGACCGAATTAAAACAACGCAAGAGTGGAGTTCAATGACTTTGTTGTTTACACAACTTCCCGACGCAGTCGGTGGCGCCGGCTTTTATACTCCGCGATGATAGCGTTACACTAGTATAAATTTATGAAATATGAATAGATACAAAAAAACAACAAGTTTCCAGTTTATTCCAGAACACACACTGTAATAACAGACATCTTTTCCTGTGTGATTCCCTCTTTTGTGAGATTGATGGCTGCAGTTTTATCACGTAAATGAAAAGGGCGGCGGCAACGGTGAAAAATTGTTGATTTTTTCTGGATTTCTTTTGCTGTCGCCGTCTGTTTTACTTACATGAAATAGCTCCAATCATCCCACTCGCATAAGGGGGAATCACACAAGAAAGCTCACCAGTTTAATGATGATCTATAGAATTTTGACAGTACGATTGCATGTGTGCGTGTCATATATGTCATATATATAGTAAATAAAATGGTGCAGAAAATAAGTTTCTACTTTGTAAACGTTTTTTTAATTTTATTTTTTTGAAAAACTGCTAAGAACTGCGAAATTTTAGGAAATGCTAAAAATCTGCTGCATGTGATTTTGAAGATAAAATCCTGCTAAAATCGCAGGAAACTGCTAAATCTGGTAACGCTGGTGAGTATATTGTTGGTTTTCTGTCAAATTAATTGGTGTGCGCACAGAGATAAGTGAGCATTGGTCTATTATCTCTGTGTAAGTGCCTCAAATTTTGTTATTGTTTTTGTTTTCTGTATTGAAGAAGTAAATTTGACATTTCTTAATGACATACTTTCCCATTGGTTTAGATGCGTTCGCATACTTTGTCTCCTCTTGGGAGTGATTTACCCCCACTCCGAAATAAATGACAGTCTTCAGAATTCGGTACGAAAAGTAATGTCATTAGAAGGGGAGTACTATGGCAGCCAGACACTAGCCACCACCAGGTGTCACCCCAATCAATACAAATTATTATGCAACTAAACACTGTCACTTACAGAGGGCAGACAAATCGAGAATTGGCTCTTCAGTTCCTGGTATAAATTTCCATCAGATAAGATTTTAAAAAGTTTCCCTTGTTCGTTAATAAAGTGTTAAAACCTAGAAGTTGTGTTCATAATTGTTCCCATAATTGGTGACCTCATCTGAATAAATAATTAGAAAAAACAGTATTTATTCGTGAAACAGTGCTAAAACAATCCATTTCATTGTTAATTTGCAATTCTTAATTTTTTGGCCAAGAAAAATACAAGTGAAATGATGGACAATGAAACGCAGTCAAACGCAACTAGCAACGCAACAGCACCTGCTCAAGCAAACAACTTATTAAGCGACACACTTGCAGCGAATCAAGAAAATCTGGAAATGTCCGCTTTAAAAAACCTGCGTATTCCTTCTTTCTGGAAAATGAGCCCTGCACTTTGGTTTATTCAAATTGAAGCGCAATTTCACAACAACAGAGTAACATCGGACAATAGTAAATTCAATGCTATCATCGCTGCGCTAGAACCGGAAATCCTCAACGAAGTTTCAGATTTGGTCCAGAAACCATCGGCATGAGATAAGTACGTTGCTCTAAAACAACAAATAATTTCTATTTTTACTGAGTCAAAGGAAAGACAACTGAACAGACTCATGACTGGCCTCGAATTGGGCGACAGACGACCGTCAAGTTTGCTAAGAGAGATGCGTAGTCTAGCAGGGGAAAACGTACCCGATGAAATGCTAGCAACACTGTGGATGTCACGTATGCCTAGCAATGTACGTGGCATTTTATCCGTCAGCCATGAAATCGGACTTACTGCTCTCGCCGAAATCGCAGACAAAATAATCGACAACACCTCTGCTCATGAAATTTTCTCATACCTGCCAACATCCCAAAAATTTTAACCCTTAAGGGACGGGAACCGTACATTGAAATAGTATCACAATTTCTATCACCAGCAAATACCTCAAAAGCCAATAAATTCAATCCAAACTCTGTCCATCATCGCATCATAACAACTGGTCAACCTACTGTGGAACGACCACGACGTCTCAGTGGCGAAAAACTTCAACAAGCCAAAATTGACTTCGATGTCTTTCTCAAAAAAGGCTACTGCCGTCCATCTAGCAGTCCATGGGCAAGTCCTATCCATATTGTCAAAAAGAAGACTGGCGGATGGAGATGCTGTGGTGACTACCGTCTGGTGAATGCGCAGACTCAGCCAGATCGGTATCCGATACCACACTTGATGGATTTTACGGAAAAGCTTCACAATAAAACCGTTTTTTCAATATTGGATTTGGACAAAGCCTACTACCAAATACCCATGGCTGAATAGGATGTTGAAAAGACTGTCGTCATTACCCCATTTGGCTTGTTTGAATTCGTCGTCATACCGTTCGGACTCAAGAACGCATCACAGACCTTTCAAAGACACATGGACATGGTCCTCCGTGAATTAGATTTTATATTTTGTTACGTCGGCGATATTCTTGTATTTTCAAGATCAGAAGAAGAGCATCAGGAACACGTTCGACAAGTCTTGGAACGCTTACAAGAATATGGTTTGATCATTTGGCAAGTCAGAAATTACTTACTTGGGACATTCCATAAGTAAAGATGGATGCAGACCTCCAGAATCCAGAATTGATATCATATTCAACTATCCGAAACCAGTTATAGTTCAAGAATTGCTTCGTTTTCTTGGTATCGTCAACTATTACAGGCGTTACATACCTGACTGTGCTCACATCCAAGCGCCATTACACGATATAACCAAGAACTCCAGAAAGAACGATAAGCGACCTATTGTTTGGACAGCCCAAGCTGAGCAGGCATTCGAAACATGCAAAGACAGCATTAAAACAGCGACAATGCTTAATCATGTGGACCCCAACGCCAAAATGGTTTTGACGACAGATGCTTCGAATACAGCAGTAGGAGCCAGACTGGAACAGTTAAAAAATAACAATTTGGAGAATATAGGATTGTTTTCGTGCAAACTATCATCTGCGCAAAGTCGTTACAGCACGTATGACCGGGAACTACTGGCAATTTATCTCGCTGTACGTCATTTCAAGCTCATTCTTGACGGCAGGCAGTTCGTTGTCCAAACAGACCATAAACCACTGGTGTACGCTTTTCAACATACAAGCGAAAAAGCACCTCAGCGTCGTTTAAGACAACTCGACTATATTTCTGAATTCACAACAGATATAGTCTATTTGCCTGGCGAAGAAAATTCAGTTGCTGATGCACTATCGCGCATTAATGCCATTACAATGCCTACAAAACTGGACTTAAAGGAACTTCAAACACTACAATCACAGGATACAGAACTTCAAAGTATTATAAAAAATTCATCACTAGATCTTCGTCAATTAACTATAGAACCAAACTGTACAATATATTGCGATATCTCTGAAAACATAATCCGACCCTACATTCCACCTTCCTTGCGACGAAAGGCATTTGAGGTCGTGCACAATCAATGCAGAGCAACAAGCCGCCAACACAGGCAAAAATATATCTGGCCGAACATCAGGAAGGATGCCATTCACTGGTCTCTAACTTGTGTACAATGCCAAAAATCAAAAATACATCAGCACACGAAATTAAAGCCAACATCAATTGCTGTTCCCGATCATAGATTTCAACACGTGCACATAGATATCATCGTTCTACCTCTATGTAAAGGCAACAAATACTGTCTTACGATGATAGACAGGTACTGTCAGTGGTCAGAAGCTGTTCCTATGCAGGACATGAGTGCGGATACAGTTGCAACATCCTTCTACACCCATTGGATCGCCCGATTCGGCTCACCTGTGTTCCTCACAACCGACCAAGGAGCGCAATTTGAATCTGCACTTTTTAACGCACTAATTAAAATATGTGGAACTGAAAGGATTCGCACTTCTTCGTACCACCCTGCATCAAATGGGCTAATAGAACGGTGGTACCGTTCCTTAAAAGCCGCCTTGATGTGCCATGAAGAATCAGACTGGATGACAACACTTCCAACAGTTTTACTTGGGTTGAGAACAGCATTCAAGCAAGACATCGACGCTTCCCCAGCAAAAATGCTTTATGGAACCAACTTAAGACTTCCTGGTGAGTTTTTCGTCAATAACGATTCTGATTCCAATCCACAGTTTTTTGCTGAAAGCATCAGAAGAACAATGCGACAATTGCGTCCTACAGCAACAGCACACCATGGAAAAACCAAACTGTTCGTCGCTACAGATCTCCAGAAGTGCTCACACGTATTCCTCCGTTGTGACGCCGTGAAAAAGCCTCTTCAGACACCTTACACCGGACCATTTCCAGTCATCGACAGAATCAACGATCGTCTCTACAAAATCAAAGTTCATGAACGAGAAACAATATTTTCCGCGGAAAGACTGGAACCAGCTCATCTGCAAAACGAAAGTGACAGCACAACAATTGAAACATCAAAAGAAAAAAAGAAGAAAGTGACATTTAAAAATTCCTAACTTTCTCACTAAAGGGGGAGTAATGTGGCAGCCAGACACTAGCCACCACCAGATGCCTCAGTTCCTGGAATTAATTTTCATCAGTTAAGATTTTAAAAAGTTCCCTTTGTTCGTTAATAAAGTGTTAAAACCTAGAAGTTGTGTTTGTTCTCTCATTGTTCTCATAGTACTATGGCAAGAATGAGAGAAATAGAGTGTTCAGTTTTCTTTAATTTCGTTCTGCGCATCCTTCGTCACGTGAGACGTTTAATTTTACAACTCTTTGTTATTGTTTGATATTGTCATACAAATTGCAGCAGCAAAAATTAGCATTTGACTTTTTTCTAATATTATTCCGTTTTTAAAAACTTTTAAACATACAATTTGCTTTTTAATGTATGTCAAATCGAACTGTTTAATTATCCAATTGTTTCCAGAGCTATTAATTCTACCATTTTCATTCAAAGTGGAGATAATTTTCGAACAATTCCGTGAAGCAATGTTAAAATTGTGTAGTGTTTTTGAATTTCTATTATTAAATTAAACCTCTCCACAGTTTACATTTTTGGCCACATCTAAATGTGTCTAGAGAAATTCGGGGAAAATCAAGAGGTCGTGACCATTCACACTTTCGAAAATTTCTTCGAGTTGCTACATGTAGACCATAAGTGTAGTTGTGGGTTTATCCAGCTCTCCTTCGTTGAGATGGTTAACCCACGTAAAGGTTGGTGGAACAGGAATGTCGGGAACTTCATTCCCCAATTCGTGGCAAATGTACCCAGACAAGTTTAAAAGTCCATCGGGAGCTAATAACTCTTTGTCAACTTGGCTGTAGACATCAGGATGATTTATTGTAATACTCTTAAGTATAGCACCTTAAAGTAAGGAATATTCGGATATTTATATATTGCAGATATGTTTATAAAACTTTACTTGTACGAGTACATTGGTAAGCTAGATCGTCGTGGGATTTAAAGCCACATTAGCACTGTTCGTATTTCTATCATTCTTGTCTATAGCAACTCACACAACAATGGTCAAAAGTACTGTAGCGACCTCGGACAGCTATTGGAAACAGATGAAGCCAAGTTCCTGCCATCGCTTCATAGATGACGCAATCTTCGCCAAGGAGAAAATTCGCAGCTTCCAAGTCACGGTTACCGTTACAAATATCCGTAAAATTAACTTTACATTTCTTTCTGTAAGTTTAAAGAGTCTAGTTGTGCTCACTTCATTTGTTTAATTAATACGCAGGAAAACTTCTTTGTATTTTTGTGTTAATACAAAACCTTTGTACTTGTTTTGATAACTAAGTGTTTTATTGGGTCCTAAGTAGCTAAAGGTTCAACCTAGTTGTGTTTATTTCCCCAAAGTTCCTAAATGTATACTTCATTAAATCAAGGATCTGTAGAAGATATGCTGTGGATTGAGGAAGGAGATTTGAGTCCACAAAATCTTCTTATCGAAGAGTTGTGGGAGTTGTGGGGTTGATTTCTGAAGTAAGTTTTTGAATATATTAACGTTTAGCTAATTTAACTTTACTTTTAAATAAAGCGTTGGCTCTCTTATAGTTAATGATGTTTTCAGAAGAAATGTTTCGTTTTAGGATTTGCCAAAATTGTTTTTTCTCTTTTTTTAAAACTTCCAATTCTTTGTTCCTCCAAGGAGATATATATTGTGATATATATAGCTTTATCAATCCTGAATTTAGGTCTAATTTTTGAAAAAAAAGAAGGCGAATGGAAAAAAGATATTGCTATTGGAAAGTGATCGCTTCCACATAAATCATTGAAAGCAGAGATAAGCAAAAAGATATCCAACTCCCTCGTCTTCCCTCTTCCCTCGTCTACTGTGGTGGATCCACCGATTTGCCGCCATTATCCACCGATTTGGTCTAAGATCCAGGGATTTTGTAGAAATGTTGGCGATTCTCAAGGGATTTCTCACAAAACTACAAAATCCCTGGATTGGACAGGCATATGGCCAGGGGCAAAAACTGGTCTAAGATGAGTATCTCCTTGATTCCCTTATCTCTAATTGAAAGTACCCCATTCTGAATCAGTCGCTAAACTAGGGGAGCAAAAATATAGGTCTACATGAGTTAAGGAAGAGTGAGTGCTGAAATGGGTTGGTGAACCATTATTTAATAATTAGAGGTTTGACTGAGTTTAAAATTTAGAAATAATGAGAGAGCCCCAACTTGAATGCCAAGAATTGAAATCTCCAAAAACTAAGGAAGGCTGAGGAATATGGTCTAGAATATTACGTAAATTCTTTATATTAAAATTGTTGTGGGGGGGAATATAAATATTTATTATGGATAGTTTTTGCTTTGAGGTAATTTCTATGCCAAGAGCTTCTAAGTCATTGTGGAGTGTAAGTTGACAATACTGTAAACTTATGCCACCATAAGAGGATTGTGTGTGGTTTTGATGGATGAAGGTGTAGTTAATTGGGATGGGGATTTTGTCTTCGGAGGTAACGTGGGTTTCTTGGAGGGCTATAACTCTAGGGGAAAAAGTTTTAATTAATATAAGTAGTTCGTTGTAATTTTTTAAGTACCCTTTTATGTTCCATTGGATGATTCTTAGTGCAGGCAATAAATGCGGTGTTGTGTTGAGTTGTGTGTTATTGTTTTGCCGAGAATTTGTTGTTATATTTTGACTCTATATCACAGTGGTGGAATCATCTGGAATCAGTGGAGATCCCACATGCCCCAACCCTGGTTGACAGTCAACTTGGGGTTGCCAATTCTGAAGTTAACAGGATTCATCAGAATCGGGTTCAGAAATGGTTGCATAGTATTCGTCCTTGTTGAGTAGGTTTTCTGATAGTTGAGATAGAGGAGAAATTGCTTGCTTCATTCTTTTCGTGTTTTGATGAGTAGGGGTTGAAGGATGTTCAGGCTGACTAATTTCTTATATTAGCTATAGTTTTAATTGTTTGTATGACATTGTTGTTTTCATTAGTAGACTGATGATTTGGTTGCATAGTGGGTGGGTGTGGTGATTTTGGTTTATTTTCAGTGGTTGTGGAAGGGTTGTTAGTTTGGTGGATAGAGTTTATCTAAGATGATGAATTAATTGGTAGTACTTTTTGTTTAGTTGGGTGAGAGGGAAATCCAACACTGTCTTTGTTGTTTGGCTTAGGTATATTTTTGATGAGTTTCTATTAGATGGATGATGCTTCTCAGGTTCAGAATTTACTTGGTTGTTGTCTAGTTTGGTTATACTTGCAAATGAAGGTGTTGCTATGTTAACTTGGATTGGATTGTTTGTTTTGTAAATGCGCCTAGTTTTGAGATAAACTGCATTTATTTTTGGTCTTTATAGTCAGGATTTCTTTCATTTCGATGTATTTGGGACAGTTTTTGTCAGTGGAGACGTGAGGAACTAAGCAGTTAGCACACATCACCTGCTCGCATGGGGCAGGAGTGTGGGGAGGAGTGTTGCAGTTTTCACAATGGAGGTCAGCAGTGCATTTCTGTACTGTGTCCTAGAAGTTGGCTGTTCTTGCATCGCATTGGATTCGGAACGAATTCGGAAACCTTTGCTTTCTACCATCCTTTTTCTAGAGTTTCAGGAGGTTAATAACGGTCAAATGTAAATAGAATTAAACCAGTTGCTTTATTTACTTCATTATGTTGTTTTGTGAACTTATAAACATCAGTAACGTTTTGAGATTTCAGCTCTGTTATAATTTCTTTTTCGTTTACATTAATCAACCAAGGAGCGTATACCACGCCCTTTGAATTATTAAGTGATTCGTGTAGCTTTACGCTTACAGGGCACATTTTTGAAAAGACACTAACAGTTAGGAATTTGTCTGCTATTCGTTGATTTTGGGCTAATAAAAGTGGGTTACCATCTCTAATTTGAGTAATTTGGTCATATTCAGTGCTGATTGCATCGATTGATTTTTTCATTAGAAAAACACTCAAGGATGTTAGAGGAATTGGAGGATTTGCGGTAGAGTAGGGAAATCCGTTATACAGTGATTGATATTTTTATGTTTTTTTGATCGCGGCTCCGGTGGATCCTCAGCAAATTCACTGAACCGGTTACCGGGTTTTATTTTTGGCCCCGGGGCCATTTATAACTTAAAGTTTCCAAACAATTAATTAATTTTAAATTTAAATCAAGTCAAGGGAAAAAAACAGTAATTTAGTCTTAATTGGAGAGAGGGAGATAGAAATAGAACACTTCACTGCTGCGTAATCGATGTTGTCAGAGCAAGCGTTAAACGACGACTGTTGTGAGCATCAGCGTTACCAGATAATTTCATTTAATCCTGCTACAGCTAGAAGGAAAAACTGCAAAATCTGCTAGAAAAAAAAAACTTTAAAATGCTTAAAAAACTGCGATTGTTTTTTCGTTGAAAAATATTATTTTTATTATTACTAGTATAAATTTATGAATGATGAATAGATGCAAACAAGTTTCCAGTTTATTCCAGAACACACACTATTATAAAAGACATCTTTTCCTGTGAGATGCCGTCTTTTGTGAGATTTATGGCTGCAGTTTTCTCACGTAAATGAAAGAGACGCCGACAACGGCGAAAATTTGTTGATTTTTTCTGGATTTCTTTTGCTGTCGCCGTCTCTTTTGTTTACATGAATTAGCTCCAATCATCCCACTCGCAAAAGGGGGAATCACACAAGAAAGATCATCAGTTTAATGATGATCTATAGAATTTTGACAGTACGATTGCATGTGTGCAGAATGTAAGTTTCTACTTTGTAAACGTTTTTTAATTTTAGTTTTTTAAAGACTGCTAAAAACTGCGAAATTTCAGGAAATGCTAAAAATCTGCTGCATGTGATTTTGAAGATGAAACCCTGCTAAAATCGCACGAAAATGCTAAATCTGGTAACGCTGGTGAGTATATTATTGGTTTTCTGTCAAATTAATTGGTGTGCGTACAGAGATAAGTGAGCATTGGTCTATTATCTCTGTGTATGTGCCTCAAATTTTATTGTCTTGTGTTGTTTGTTGTTTTCTGTATCGAATTTGACATTTCTTAATGACATACCTTACTATTATTTTAGATGCGTTCGCATACTTTGTCTCCTTTTGGGAGTGATTTACCCCCACTCCGTAATAAATGACAGACTTCAGAATTCGGTACAAAAAGGACTGTCATTAGAAGGGGAGTACTATTGCAAGAATGAAAGAAAAAGAGATTGCGCAATAGAGTGTTCAGTTTTCTTTGATTTCGTTCTGCGCAGCCTTCGTCACGTGAGACGTTTAATTTTACAACTCTTTGTTATTGTTTGATATTGTCATACAAATTGCAGCAGCAAAAATTAGCATTTGACTTTTTTCTAAATGTGTCTAGAGAAATTCGGGGAAAATCAAGAGGTCGTGACCATTCACACTTTCGAAAATTTCTTCGAGTTGCTACATGTAGACCATTAGTGTAGTTGTGGGCTTATCCAGCCCTCCTTCGTTGAGATGGTTAACCCACGTAAAGGTTGGTGGAACAGGAATGTCGGGAACTTCATTCTCCAATTTGTGGCAAATGTACCCAGACAAGTTTAAAAGTCCATCGGGAGCTAAGAACTCTTTATCAACTTGGCTGTAGACATCAGAATGATTTATTGTAATACTCTTAAGTATAGTACCTTAAAGTAAGGAATATTCAGATATTTATATATTGCAGATATGTATATAAGACTTTACTTGTACGAGTACATTGGGATATACTAGATCGTCGTGGCATTTAAAGCCACATTAGCACTGTTCGTATTTCTATCATTCTTGTCTGTGGCAACTCACACAACAATGGTCATGTGGCAGACAACCACACCAACGGTCCGGCCAACCAGTGCAGCTGAGCATACTGAACGGACCACGCAACGGCACACTCAGCAGCACATCGCAGTACGTGAACTAACCAAATAACATCTGACAAAATAACATCTGCGATCGCGGTCCGTACGTCGGTGGGTAAACAACCCAACGAATCCAACGGTGCCCGCGACGCACAAGAGGATATCCTTCGCATCCCACCAACGCCGAGGGACGCAACGTGGGCATGTGCCTACGGAGCAATAAAAGGAATGGGTTGGGTCACACAAAAGACACTCGCAATTAGAAAGTCACACAGATCATAACTAGCAGTGGGATAGTGACACTGATCAATACTTACATTGAAATCGCCGATGATAACTTATCTAAATAAAATATTGTATACATAAATCGACTCCTCGCCTTTTAATTAACTCCAAGTAGGACATACTTGTGGCAACGAGCTACAAATTGGTGACCCTGACGTGATTTCAGAAACGATCTGAAGTCTCGTTATTGACGAAATCGTGTTTGTAAATTTCCTACGAGTTACGGAGTAAACGCAAGCTAATGTTCGAATCTGACGTTGAAAGTGATCGCGAAACAATGGCCACAGACGAAGTCAACACCGAGTTGATAAAACAACTTCGCGATCAGCTTCAGGCGGCAAATGAAGCAATCGAGTCGCTCAAGCTTGACTTCAAAGCGCAATCTTTGTCAGGTTCTGGAGCAACCGTACAACATCCAGCTCCGTTACTACCGAACAGTCAACCGTCGCAGCATAGTCTCCAACGTGCGAACTTGCCGAAATTCAACCCGGAGTATCCTCAGCTGTGGCTGACTCAAGTGGAATTGGCGTTCAAACTTGGAGGTGTGGTCAACGACGACGAACGGTACGCCAATTTGCTAGTTTGTCTTGAAGGCGACGCCTTAAGAGCCGTAAAAGACCTAGCAAATAATCCACCATCAGCCAACAAATTCGTCACACTCAAAGAGCGACTCATCCACCATTTCGCTCCATCACCAGAGTTGCAGTTACGACGAATGCTTCGGGGCGAAGATATGACTGGCAGGAAACCATCCGACATCTTGGCGCACATGAGGCATCTTGCTGGCGGTCGCTGTGATACGTCTATCATTGTTCTTTGATAGACTGCCCGAAAACATGCGCTCAGTGTTGCTGGCAACAGGGCAAGAAGACTTGGATAAGCTAGTCGAAGTAGCCGACAAAATCTTCGACATGTCCAACGCACTGCTGTGCCCTGTTTCGACCACTTTGCAGCCCACACAGGACATCCAAGTCATCAATAGACAAGCCGATTCAACGTTGGACGACATCAGGAAGTCTATTCAATTTCTACGTCAGGAGATTCATCAATTGAAGATGGAGAGTCCACGAAACCAGCGATCGACCTTTTTTTTTTTATAATTGACGCGTGCAAAAGGGGTTGCGAGTACCCTTAAGTGATCGGATCAAGTCACAGCACGGGCCGAAGGTATAGAGGAAGACAGGGAGAGGAGGTACCGATGCACATTGGTTTCAAATGCCTGTGGATTGTAATGAGGAGGAAAAATCGAGCTGGGAAGAGCATTCCAGATTCGTGTAGTGCGGCTAAAGAACGAGTCTCTGAATTTGACTGTACGTCCGAAAGAGGGTTTGAGGGTGAATTGATGGGCATTCCTAGCGAGGCGTGTATTGCGGGTGAATTCTTGAAGGGGAGGAATGCAACTGGCTGATTCGTCTGAGCATTTCTTGTTAAAACAGCGGTAAAAAAGTGACAACGACGCGACATTACGTCGGTGTTCTAACGAGTCAATCGACTTCGCAATATTACTGTCACCTATAAGTTTTATCGCTCGCTTTTGAATTCTATCCAGCAGGTGCAGGGAGGTCTTAGAAGCACCTGACCAGATAGGAGCGTTATACTCAAGTTTTGGGCGTATGTATGCCTTGTATATTGTAGCCAGATCAGAGGGGGTGAAGTACTTCTTGCATCGTTTAAGGAAACCTAGACATTTCGCAGCATTTTTGGCGACCTCAAATATGTGATCGTTCCAACTAATTGTTGGGTTGATACACATACCGAGGATGGAAAGTCTTTCGGTTTCAACAACGCAAGTGCCGTTCATGGATAACGGCTGATTATTTTGTGATCGCTTTAACGACAGTAGACAGCACTGTGTTTTCTTCTTCTTCTTCTTCTTGTTGTGGCGCTACAGTCCGGGGTGGACCTGGGCCTCAACCAACATGCCTTTCCAGCCAGCACGATCTTTCGCCAGCTGTCTCCAGTTGCGCACTCCAAGTTGGTTGAGGTCCTTCTCCACTTGTGTGCGCCACTTCAGTCTGGGCCGTCCTCTGTTGCGTTGTCCCAATGGCTCGGATTCAAAGACTTTTCGGGCCGGAGCAGTGGTGTCCATACGCTCTACATGGCCTAGCCATCTTAAGCGTTGTATCCGTAGACGCTTAACCAGGCGCTGTACAGCCTATAGAGTTCGTCATTAAATCTTCTCCTCCAGATGCCATCAATGCAAACAGGACCAAAAATCGCACGCAAAACTTTTCTCTCAAAAAGACTAAGGGCTTCCTCATCCGCCTTTGCTAACGTCCAAGATTCTGCGCCATATAGTAGGACGGGGATGATCAAGCTGTTATATAAAGCCAGCTTAGTCCTTCGAGAGAAGGCTTTATTACTCAATTGCCTCTTGAGCCCAAAGAAACAGCGGTTGGCAAGAGTGATTCTGCGTTTGATTTCGGTACTGATGTTGTTGTCCCTGTTTACCGCGGAGCCGAGGTAGACGAAGTCCTTAACTACCTCGAAGTTTCTGCTGCCTAGTGTAACGCTCCGTCCGAGACGTCGATGTTGTGTGTCCTTCCTCGATGACAGCATGTACTTCGTTTTGCCCTCATTTACCGCAAGACCCATTTTGGCCGCTTCCGCTTCAATGCCAGCAATCACGTCAATGTCATCAGCGTAAGCTAACAATTGAACTGACTTCTGGAAGATCGTGCCTCTGGTGTTGACTTGTGAGTTACGCACGATCTTCTAGAAGATGATGTTAAAGAAGTCACATGACAGTGCGTCGCCTTGTCTAAAACCTTTTTTGACATTGAAGGTCTCGGTGAGTTCGGTGCCGACCTTGACGGAGCAGCGAGAGTTCTCCATCGTCATCCTACACAATCTGACGAGTTTGGTAGGAATGCCAAAACTAGACATGGCACTGTATAGCTCGTCTCTATGCACACTGTCATATGCAGCCTTGAAATCGACGAATAGGTGGTGGGTGTCAATTTGCATTTCTTGGGTCTTTTTAAGGATCTGCCGTAATGTGAAGATCTGGTCTATTGTGGACTTCCCTGGTCTGAAACCACACTGATAGGGACCTATCAGGTCATGGACAAATGGTTTCAGACGCTCACACAAAACGGCAGAGAGGATCTTGTATGCGATGTTCAGGAGACTAATCCCTCTGTAGTTGGCGCAGTCAAAGGGGTCTCCTTTTTTGTGGACCGGGCAAACGACGCTGAGATTCCACTCATCGGGCATGCTTTCCTCCGACCATATCTTACAGATGAGCTGGTGCATGCGCCCAACCAGGTCATCTCCAGCTGCTTTAAATAGTTCTGCGGACAGTCCGTCCGCTCCAGCAGCTTTGTTCGACTTTAGCTTGGATATTGCTATCTTCACCTCGTCTAAGTCGGGGGGACGGAATGCTTGTCTATCATCGTCCAAATTGAGTGGAACATTCTGCCTAACAGCGGGATTTGGGTCGTCATCGCCGTTTAGGAGTCTGCAGAAATGATCCTTCCAGATTCTCAGCACAGACTGCGACTCTACTACTAGTTGTCCATTTTGGTCCCGGCAGGCCTTGGTCCGAACCTTGTATCCTCCGGATAGCTGTTTTACCTTTCGGTAAAACTTTCGGACTTCATTCCTGCCAAAGCACCTTTCCATTTCCTCGACCGCGCGCTTCTCATGCTTCTTCTTTTTTCTTCTGAGAAGCCGGTGCTCTTCCCTTCTTCTCTGTTCGTTGAGTTCACGAACAGCTCGCGTTGTTCGATGCAGCGTCGCTTTGTAGGCGTCTTGTTTAGCTGCGTGCGCTTGCCTGCACTCGTCGTCAAACCATGGGTTCCTTCTGGGTGGTGACGTGAAACCCAGCACATCAGTGGCAGCATCTTTGATGGCTTCTTGACAACGTTTCCATTCTTCTTCTATGCTTAGTGCAGGAAGCGTCGAACTCTGGGCGAGTTTCCGGGAGACTCGGTCGGCAAAGTTCCCAGCAATCAGCTGCGATTGTAGCTTTTCGACGTCAAACCGTTTTGGCCTTTCTCGACTCCGTTGCTCTCTCGATATCCGGGTTCTTACCTTGGCTACAACAAGGTGATGATCCGAGTCAAGGTTTGCACCTCGGAAGGTTCGGACGTCGAGAATACTGGAGGAGTGTCTGACGTCGATCGCAACGTGATCAATCTGGTTGACGGTTGATTGATCAGGAGATCGCCAGGTTCCTTTGTGAATGTTCAGGTGTGAGTCCGTTTCCGGATGTGTTGTCGTGCAGGCTGTGTTTACCGATGACTCCAGCAAAGATGTCCTCCTTTCCCAGCTGAGCGTTGAAATCTCCTAGAACGATCTTGGTGTCATAGCTGGGGCATCGATCGTATGTTCTTTCTAGGAGATCATAGAAGTCATCCTTGATGTTGTCATCCTTCTCCTCTGTCGGGGCGTGAGCGCATATTAGGCTGATGTTCCCGAATTTAGCCTTGATGCGGATTGTCATGAGGCGCTCGCTGACTGGGTCGTAGCTCAAGACTTTTTGCCTAAGTCTGCCTCGAACAACAAATCCGCATCCGAATAAGCGCTGCCTTCTCTCTCTATAGCAATTGCTGTAGTAGATATCGCAGTTCTTCATCGCTTTTATGCCAGGCCCATCCCATCGCACTTCCTGGATGGCGGTTATGTCAGCTTTATAGCTGTCAAGGGCCTCCGCAAGTTGTTCGGCTGCACGTGGCCTATTAAGGGACCTCACATTCCACGTGCAAAACCGAAAATCGTTGTCCTTTAAACGTTTGCTGGGGTCGTCAACAGTTAATCCGTCCTTATCCGAGGCATATCGGTTTTTCTGAACTATTTTTCTTTTTTACGTGGTAAGGAAGTTACCCTCACGCACAACCCACAGACTGGTAGGCCAGGCCCATTATTTAAATCCTCGGGCAGAGGGGGTCGCTGCATACATTAGTTCACCATACAACGGGTGTTGTGATGGCTATCCAGGGGGCGCCGCTTGGACGCTGTATGTCAACTTGACCTGTGCACTAACGAGGATTGCCTTGGCAGCTCGCCATGTTGAGCGCAATCAACGACGTTACCTCGCGTGCATAGGCCCATGCCCACCTGCACTGTGTTTTGGAAGCATTAAATTCCACTCTATTCTTATTTCCCCAATCGATTATGCTGTCAAGGTCGGAATTTAATGTGCTTAACATACGCTGCCGTTCCGAGTCTAAGGCCGAAGTGGAGGGACGTGAGCCAAGGAACGAATATGAAAAGCTGAGGGTACTGTCATCAGCGAAGGAATGAATAGGATTAGAAGTAGCAGACAAGAGATCATTTATAAAAATGAGAAAGAGTGTCGGAGACAAAACAGAGCCCTGGGGAACACCAGCATTAATATAGTGGATATCAGACTTGAATCCATCCAAAACGACTTGTATTGAACGATTCGAAAGGTAATTTCTAATCCATTGAAGAAGAGACTCATCGATCCCAAAAGCACGCATTTTCGACAAGAGAGCCTGGTGCCAGACCCTGTCAAATGCCTTAGAAATATCAAGCGCAACAATCTTGCTTTCTCCTGCATTGTGCAAAGATTGGTTCCACTTTTCAGTGAGATATGCCATCAGATCACCAGTGGAACGGTTGCTTCGGAAGCCGTACTGCCGGTCATTAAGAAGCTTCCGGGACTCAAGATATTTCATAAGCTGACGGTTCATCAGCGTTTCCATGACCTTGGAGAGAAGGGACGTTAGTGCTATGGGTCGGTAGGAGGTGGGTGACGAACATTCGCCCTTTTTAGGGACGGGCTGGACAAATGCAGTTTTCCACTTACTCGGAAAGAGCCCTGAAGAGTAGGACAGATGGAAAAGCTTACGCAGTGGTTTTGCCAGCGTAGAAGAACACCTCTTCAGAAGAACAGGGGGTATACCATTCGGGCCAGCGGATTTGTGTATGTTTAGATCTTTAAGTACTCTTGCTACTGTACGAGTGCGAAAATGGATTTGCCCCATGGAGAAATTTACGCTCTCAAGTACAGGTGGGGACAAAGTGTTATCTGGCAGCGTTGAGCTAGCTGTAAAGTGTGCAGCAAGCAGATTAGCTTTGTGCAAAGAGCTGACAGCTGGAATGTCATTGCAAATGAGCGTTGGGATCGAAGACGAGGCTGAATTCCTTATGTTTTTTACGAAAGACCAAAAGCTTCTGCTGCCCTTGGGGCATTGTAGACCTCACGAAGAAGATCAACATCCCGAACCAGATCGAAAAGTAGGTCCAGACTCACCCAGACTAACAAGAATGGGTTGTGCTACTACCACCAGAAGTTTGGCGTTGAGGCGCGTAATTGTCGTGCCGGTTGTCCGAAACATTCGGAAAACTAGGATCGCCGCTGGGCTCAAAGGCGGTCGCTCACGGCAACTACAACTGTCACCGGCTACAAATAAAGGACAGAATCAGCGGCGCATCTTACCTAGTTGACACCGGCGCCGATATTTCTGTCCTACCGAAAAAATTTGCCGAAAACCCGACAACTACATCGCGTCAACTTTACGCTGCCAATGGTACTGCAATGCCAACATGTGGTACAAGAACTCTGGTACTCGATCTGGGACTTCGACGCGAGTTGGACTTTCATCATAGCTGATGTTCAACAGCCGATCATAGGAGCGGATTTCATCGATCACTTCGACTTGACGGTACGCTTAAAACGCCGAACGCTTAGTGATAACATCACTAAATTAAGCGTTTGCGGCAGCGTAGTCAGCAGCTCCCAACCATCGCTGAAAACGATCGATGAAACCAATCGCTTCGCCGACATACTGAAGGACTTCGTTGACATCACGTGCGACGACAACAAATGCGTTGCAGATCATCACGTCCAACATCACGTTGTTGTCAGAGGACATCCAGTTGCGGAAAGAGCTCGTCGGTTAGCCGGCGATAAACTCAAAGCAGCGAAGGACGAATTTGACAACATGGTTCGACTGGGAATTTGCAAGCCATCAAACAGCGAGTGGGCATCTCCCCTTCAAATGGTGCAGAAGAAATCTGGTGGATGGAGACCGTGCGGTGACTACCGTCGCCTCAACAAAATCACCGTTCCCGACAGGTATCCCATACCACATCTTCGAGACTTCAGCCATCAACTCACCGGCTGCACCATCTTCACCACACTGGACTTGCAGAGAGCGTATAACCAGATACCACTCGCCCCAGAAGACCGATCCAAGACAGCCGTCATCACACCATTTGTCCTCTTCGAATTCAACGTGATGACATTTGGATTGTGCAACGCAGCGCAGACGATGCAACGATTTATGGACACAGTGCTGAGAGGACTTGAATTCTGCTTCTGCTACATTGACGACATCATCATCGCGTCGCCAAACGAAGAGATGCATCGCCAACACTTGCGCATCGTCTTCGAGAGACTTCAGCAGTTTGGACTAACCATCAACGTATCCAAGTGTTGCTTCGGACACCCGGAAGTGCGATACTTAGGATACACCGTCAACAAAGCTGGGATAAAGCCTCCCACGGACCGGGTTGAGGCCTTGACCAATTATCCTAAGCCAGCAACGATGGACAAACTGCGGAAGTTTCTAGGAGCCTGGAACTTCTACCGTAGCTGTATGCCTGGTGCGTCAACGACACAAACTCCACTGGTAAACCTGACAATCGGAGCTAAGAAAGGAGACAAAAAGCCAATCCAGTGGACACCTGAAGCAGAGGAAGCATTCAACCAATGCAAAAACAAACTGAGGGATGCAGTGCAACTAGCCCATCCACGTTCAGGTGTTCCCTTAATCCTCCGATGTGAAGCATCAGATTCAGCAATTGGAGCCGCACTAGACCAGCGGATCGGCGACAAGATCCAGCCTCTTAGTTTCTTCTCCCAGAAACTAACTTCGAGAGAATCGCGATACAAGGTGTACGACCGAGAGCTCTTGGCCATATACAGAGCAGTAATTCATTTTCGTCACCTTATCGAAGGCCGCGAACTCATTATCCTCACAGACCACAAGCCGTTGATATATGCATTCGACCAGAAATCAGATCACGCCTGTGATCGCGTAGCCCGGCAACTAGAGGAAATTGCCTGATTCTCGACAAGAATTCAGTTTGTTTCTGGTGGAGACAACGTTGTAGCAGACGCATAATCCCGCATCAACCTCAGCAACATGCCCATCATGTTCAGCACTGCAGAACTTGCCGAGATGCAGAAAAATGACAATGAGCTCAGATTTCTTCTCGCAACACCTGAGAAGACTTCACTGAAACTCCGTGGACTACGCGTCGATGATACCGATGTCATTGTGTTTTGCGACGTTGGAGGCAGGAACATTCGACCGTACGTGCCAGCCGCTCTGCGAAGGAAAGTGTTTGACAACGCCCACAATTTGTCACATCCCAGCGGCAGAGCTACAAAACAAACCATCAGCAAGAGGTATGTGTGGCCCAGCATGAACAAGGACATTATTTCATGGGCCAGGTCCTGCATCCAATGTCAACGAAGCAAAGTCAGCAGACATGTGAAGAACATCCCACAACGTATCCCGATGCCTAGTTCCAGATTTCAGCATGTCCACATCGACATTGTCATAATGCCGCCGGTAAATGGGTATCGATATTTACTGACGATGTTCGACCGCTTCACGAGATGGCCAGAAGCAATTCCACTGAAGGACATCACTGCTGAAACGGTTGTCAACGCATTCTATACATGCTGAATCTGCAGATGGTTCACCCGTGACTATTACCACCGACAGAGGATCCCAGTTCGAATCAGCGTTGTTCGAAGCTCTAACTAAACTAGTTGGAAGTTCGCATATCCGGACAACAGTATATCACCCGTCCTCAAATGGTATGATCGAACGATGGCACAGATCACTTAAATCTGCCATCAAGTGTCACGAGTCGACAGACTGGGTAAGCGTCCTTCCAACAGTTTTATTGGGGCTGCGAACTAGCTTCAAGGAGGACATCAAAGCAACTGCAGCGGAACTTGTCCTCGGAACCACGCTGAGACTACCTGGCGAATTTTTCACACACGAAGAAGTTTCGCCAGACCCTCAAATCGTTGTGGAAAAGTTCCGAGAGCACATGCGACAAGTCAAATCAACACCTTCAGCACATCATCACAGACGACGACCATTTGTGCACAAAACACTGTACAACTGCACACATGTCTTCGTCAGGGTCGACTCCGTCAAGAAGCCCTGTGAGCAGCCGTATAATGGGCCATACGAAGTGCTGGAGCGTTTATCGGACTATGTTTTTAAAGTCAATGTCGATGGAACACCAACAACACTGTCAACAGAAAGACTTAAACCAGCTTTCTTTGAAAATATCCCAGATAACATCACATCACCATCATCCACTACAATTGAAGAAGATCGACAGCATCCACGCAGCAATAGCCCATCCAGCCTACCACAACCATCCACATCAACATCATCATCAACATCCACTGCAACCAATACCAGAAGCGAAGCACTTAGAACGTATTCTAGGGCATCAAGGAAACAAGTGCGCTTCCAACTAAATCCGTGACTCAGTCACTGGAGGGGGAGTAATTGTGGCAGACAACCACACCAACGGTCCGGCCAACCAGTGCAGCTGAGCATACTGAACGGACCACGCAACGGCACACTCAGCAGCACATCGCAGTACGTGAACTAACCCAACGGCACATAACCCACGCGAGGATATCCTTCCACGCTAAATAACATCTGCGATCGCGGTCCGTACGTCGTTGGGTAAACAACCCAACGAACCCAACGGTGCCCGCGACGCACAAGAGCATATCCTTCGCATCCCACCAACACCGAGGGATGCAACGTGGGCATCTGCCTACGGAGCAATAAAAGGAATGGGTTGGGTCACACAAAAGACACTCGCAATTAGAAAGTCACACAGATCATAACTAGCAGTGGGATAGTGACACTGATCAATACTTACATTGAAATCGCCGATGATAACTTATCTAAATAAAATATTGTATACATAAATCGACTCCTCGCCTTTTAATTAACTCCAAGTAGGACATACTTGTGGAAACGAGCTACAGTCAAAAGAACTGTAGCGACCTCGGACAGCTATTGGAAACAGATGAAGTCAAGTTCCTGCCACCGCTTCATAGATGACGCAATTTTCGCCAAGGAGAAAATATCGCAGCTTCCAAGTCACGGTTACCGTTACAAATATCCATAAAATTAACTTATCTTACATTTCTTTCTGCAAGTTCAAAGAGTCTAGTTGTGCTCACTTCATTTGTTTAATTAATACGCAGGAAAACTTCTTTGTATTTTTGTCTTAATACAATACTTGTTTTGATAACTAAGTGTTTTATTGGGTCCTTAGTAGCTAAAGGTTCAACCTAGTTGTGTTTATTTTACCAAAGTTCCTAAATGTATACTTCATTAAATCTATTATTAATAGATGAAAAAACAAACCGAAGAAAAATGTTAACTAATCTTAATCACCTTAAAATTAAGAATATTCCTTACAGTACCTTGCTTATCCATACATATAACATTATTTTAAAATAATTATCAATTTATAGGTAGAATTAAGTTCAAGAGTCAGCGTGTCTCTGCGCAAACCAAATCCCAATCAATATTGTGCATATTAAATTGTTTACCACAGAATAGCTTATGATAACTGCAACTGTACCTTTCAGCCATTCTAATCAAGCCAATTTTCGCAAGATTAAAATAATTTACAAGGTCACAAAGAAAAAAGAAACAAAACATGTTATTTGCTTCCATAAAACTGCAATTTCCGTCTTAATAAAAATCTATGATAGTATCACATTCGTACGTTTAGCGGCTGTCTGGAAACCATCTTTCGAAACTAATATGAAGATCAACATATTGTCACAACATTTTCCTTACCATACTCTTTGTTTGCCTTCCTTCACAGCAAAGTTCGCCCGTCCAAAAACGGTAAACTTCGATTGGCCGCTAAATGCTATCGATTTCCAGAAATCGAAAATTGCCGCAGAAAATTTTATTCGCTTACCCTTCCTTACTTATTGACTTTGGTTTAAAACACAGTTTCCAAGCTCAACTTTTTTCCAAATGATTCCTCAGTTTGTCTCGTTAGTTTTAGCACAGAAATCTTTGGATTTTTGTTTTTGTTGCAACAACACTATTCTCATTTTTTATGGAAAGTATTTTTGGTTGACCAAAACTCCCTTTTGGAAGCAAGTTCCATGTAGTGAATGTTCTGGACAATTGAATTATTTTTATTGTTCAAGTCCAGAAAATTATTTTTAGGAATTACGGACATTCAAATGATACCTGTAAAATTTTCATGACAGTCTGATAATTTTGTTATAAGTTACTGAGCTTCAAGTGACGTTATTTTTGCAATTAAAAAAAAAAGAATTTTGTGTGTTGATTAAACATTGCTTTTTACAGCAATGGCTTGTAAAGTGTTAAAGAGACCCTGCTCCATCAAAAAATCTATTTGTCGGTGGTATGCTGACTTTAAACGTGACCGTTTAGACAACAACGATGCTGAACGCTCTGGAAAACCAATTTAGGTGGTTACACCTGAAAACATAAAAAAAGTACACAAAATTTGGAAAACCGGAAAGTGAAAATGCGTGAGATAGCTGAAACCTTAAAGATAACATAAGGCAGTGTGTACACTATTTTGCATGAACATTTGTCCATGAGAAAGCTGTTTTCGAACTGCAAAATGAAGCCTCGTTGCATCAAATGCGCTAAAAACCAGAGTTTCGGTGACTGTCCATTAGGGACCAAAACCTTTAATGACAGAGCTTTACTCTTCTGTACATTTTGCAGGACAAACGAGGTTATCCGAAGGTTCAAGAAATAAAGCAAGCATGCCAGCTAACGCGGTTATACCGACCCTCTCCTTCGGCAACGTGGAGTCTGGTAGAAGGGCGGCACAATAGACAGTGCCGAAGGAGCGTACAGGCCTTGCGCACTCAAGTCCAAGACATGCAAGCGCAGATGTTAGATAGACGCACAAGTAATTGTTTAGCCACATTTGAGTACGACAGTGATCACTGCGGACTCGCTGCGATGATTCAACTTCCGAATGAGCTGAAGAAACTAGAGGAATGTGTCCATGTGTACCCTTATAGCTACGATAAAGCTCGCTGGCCACTCTTCTCTAGGGCCTTATCCAGAGAACTACATTCGAGTGAGATCAATCCGCTAATGAACAGATACCTGACGAACGCAGAAGTTGGCAGGTACCTCGTACAAATGGAGGACGTAATACATCGATCTATGGAGAAGAGCATTTCAAAGGTAGCTCGTATCGATGACAGTAATGTCTATCGAAACCCTACCATCGACGCACTCAATGGCATAAAAGCAGATTGCTGTCAAGAGTATTCTTGCACAGACGGTTCATAGATCAGTTCAATTCAGATCAGCTGTGGGAGCTGGCTAAGGCAGAGAACGCAATCTCTTGAGTGCCTGAGCACTTCCGTGCCGAAAATTCCCCCCTTGGGAACCACAAGTTTTGAGGTTCTCAGACCCTTAAAACTCACGCACGCCATCTGCTGAATCCCGGGGTCACTCAGGAATATGGCAGATGTGCTGGCGCGTCTCCGCATCTAGAACCCTGGTCTCGAAACCAGAAGGTGGAAGGTCTTCTCCCACAGAGAGAGCAAGAACCGGGAAAGTAAAGACGGTTCTACTCTCGTTGTGGGCCTGGACCGACCTTCGGTTGAGACCATCGTCTACAGATACGGCTCTCGTCCCTATCTGCACCTTGGACGGATTAACTTCCGCCTCATATCCAAGGTTTACGAATAAGGGATGCTTTTCACGGTAACTCTGCATGCCACTGTTTACCCAGATCAGCCTTCATCATTCTAAGGATGCTACTGCAATCCTATGTAGCAGACTTTCGATGGTAAAGACAAAATCACACATCGTATCTATCCAGGAACCATGGGTGTGGAAAAATCGCATCGGTGGCCTTGGCAGTCTACGATGCTTTTCCCCTCTCTTCGACGAGAGATCGGAAAGACCGAGAGCTTGTCTTATTGTGTCGAATCGATTTAGTAGCTGCGGTCATTAATTATAAATCAGGCAGATCATGGCACAATTTTGCCGTAGCTTCGGCGTATTTCCCCTACGATTCCGTCTTACCACCTCCACCAAGGGAAGTAGCGGAACTTGTAGAGTACTGCGAATAGAAAAAGATGGGTCTCGTTATCTGTTGCAACGCTAATGCTTAGAATATCTTTTGGGGCAGCAGCAAGTGTAACAGGAGAGGGTCGTATATTCTCGATTTCGCACTTTCGTCTGGCCTGACCATAAACAACGTTGGATCGCAAACCAACATTTGTTACGACAAGAAAACAGGAGGTGATTGACTTAACGTTATCAAATAGATATCTTAAGGAGATCACAGACTGGAAAGTTCTGTCGGAAGTGTCCATGTCGGACCATAGATACATAGAGTTCCGAATCGAATGCGAAACCAATGCTCGCATAGGAGCAGGAACCCTACGAGAACAAAACGGCCAAAGTTTAGGGAAGAGTTAGCAAATCGCACTGTGCCTCTCCCAAAACTCAGAACGAAACGTAAGGTTGAGGTGGCAGTTCAGAACCTGAACGACACCCTAACCAAATGTTTCGAACTGACATGCCCAGTCAAAAAACACCCCTGCAGAACCCCTGTTCCGTGGTGGAACGCGGAATTGCAGAGAAAGCGCAAGGAAACCAGAAAACTTCTGAATAGGTCGCTTAAGACCAAACTGGAAGAGGACTGGAGCCTGTATCGACTAAAACAAAAAGAATATAAAAGGCTTATTCGAGCTTCGACAAGTGCCTCTTATAAAGACTTTTGTGGAAAAATCGAAACACTCAGTGAAACCAGCAGACTAGTGAAAGTCCTCAAAAGGGACAAAGCAGTGAGGCTGGACACACTAAGAAAGCCAGATGGTACCTATACCGAGTCTAAAGCTGAGACCCTCCAACTCATGCTTGAGACTCACTTCCCTGGGAACCAGATCACAGTCGATTAAAAAACAGTGCCGATTCCCGAAACTGGGGATGAGCAGACAAATACTACTCGCAGAGGCTGGTATCGCTGGTATCGCTCGTGGTAACGGATGAAGCCATAATGTACGCTATTGCGTCTTTTGAGGGTTTCAAGTCACCGGGCAACGAGGGCATATATGCAGCACTGCTGCAAAAGGGCATAGACCCTATACTATCGGCTCTGAAAAGAATCTTCACTGCCAGCCTCGCGCTGGCATACATTTAAAGTACCTGGAGTACAGTATACCGAAAACTGGTAACTGAGACTACTCACTCGCCAAAAACTTCAGGCCTATCAGTCTCACCTCTTTCATACTAAAAAGTTTGGAGAGGTTGGTCGAACTGCACCCGCACAAAAACGCTTTGCGATCACGCCCTCTATCTCAGATGCAACATGCCTACCAGCGCGGAAAATTTTGCGAGACTGCACTTCAAAATCTCGTCTCGGTAGAATTGAAAATGCACTTGACAGGAAAGACTACGCACTGAGCATTTTCATCGACATAGATGGCGCCTTCGCGGTCAGGAATCACGGCGTAGAGGAATCATTGATGTTGTGGATAAGAGCAATGCTAATGAACAGGACTATAATCGCGGAGGCGGAGTGTGCCAAGTGTGTAATGTCGGAGGTTAACAGGGGCTGCCCCAAGGCGGGGTCCTGTCCCCCCTCCTATGGTGCATGCTGATCGATTCTTTGCTTTCCGTTTTGAATCGTTCTATTACCTACGTCCAGGCTTATGCAGACGATATAGCCGTACTGGTTACCGAACAATACCTTGCGGCCGTCAGTCACGGGCAGGCGACTCTTGACATGATAGATAGATGGTGTACTAGGAATGGGCTTTCAGTCAACCCTCTTAAAACTGAGGTTGTTCTCTTTACGAGAAGGAGAAATATGACTGGTTTGACTCAACTAGTACTTAAAGGCGTCAATATCCCACTTTCCAATGAAGCAAAATATCTAGGTATTATCCTGGACACTAAATTTCTCTGGAAAAAATACATTGATACAAAAACCTTCAAGGCGCCGTCAGTCTTCTGACAATGCAAGGGAGTTTTTAGCAAAACCTGGGGTCTATCACTCAAAGGATCCCTCTCACACCGCATCTCCTATGATACTACTCTTATGGACATACCGTCTGATGCGAGGTCGCCAATAATACAGTTGCGACGCTTATACAAAGTCGACTTTCCCCGTGTCCTGGACTGGCTGTGGAACTGAACCAGAAAAGGAACTAATTCGGATTTTCACGGACGGCTCCAAGACAACAAAGAGTTCTGGAGCTGAGGCCTTCGTGGAAAACGAGAACAGTAGACTTCACGCCTCCTTAGGTAATTTCGCGTCGGTCTTCCAGGCGGAAGCCTTCGCGATCCTAATGGCCACCAACTATATTCTGAAGAATAGGTAGAAGGGAAGAAGTATCTGCGTCTGCAGCGACAAGCTGGCTTTACTCAACCCTTTAACCACTTCCAAGATAGTTCAAGAATGCAAGTCTTCCCTTAATTCGGTTGGCAGGCTGAATTCTCTAAGACTTGACTGGGTCCCGGGTCATCACGGGATCCTGGGAAACGAAACTGCCGATGAACTAGCTAGGCTATTTTCAGCAGAGGCATTCGTAGGGCCCGAACCCACCTTAGGATTATCCGCTTCCCTGGTCAGGAACTTCGTCGATGGTTGGGTCTATCTACAGCACAACCGGAGATGGCATGACTCTCCAGGATGCAGGGTGACCAAGAGTATGGTCCCAAACAAGAAAGTATGGTCAGCAAGAAATCCGCGTCTTTTCTGCTATCTCTAGACAGAAACGAGTGCAGACGACTTGTCGGCGTACTAACGGGACACTATACCTTCGCTTTGCAACTGAGTTGGCTTGGGCTTAGTGATGTCACACTCTGCGACGCCTGTGGAGAAGGTGAAGACACTTCAGAGCACTTTCTCTGTCAGTGTCCTGCTTTCGCTCGTATCGTATTTGGCGCTGATGTGGTGGGAACTGAAAACCTAAGTTCTATATCACAGAAGCGCATCTTGGTTTTTCTTCGGAAAACCAAGAAGGTACATTAAATGAAGGTTACTGCCTGGTAGTACAATGGACCAATATTTGAGTCTTCATATTTGAGAGCTTCACTTTAGTTTATCCCAACCTCCAACAAAAAAAAAAGATACAGCAACCCGGATATGTTCCCGCAAATAAATAAAATATTCAGGATTAAATATCAGAACGACATTCAGGCCGTACGGCTCGAAAGGACGACAGAAACTCAGACATACTGACATCTATGAGCATAAATCAAGCAGTGCTTGATGATAACTTCTTCGTAACTGAAGATCCTCAGGAGAAGGTTAAGACACTGGGAGCTGTTTTTCAGACCACGATCTGGAATACAGAGCCTTGTTGAACCACTTCTACTTCGGGAAGAGATAAGGCAGTGGTGATCTGAGAACACTGGTTTCACCAGGTTCAATGACGAGAATATGGCTAATAACGCCATCGCCATAGACGGAATCAATGCAATTCAAATCTTTAAAGAAAAACTCCAAGGCATCTTTAACTCTCTGAAGAAGAAGAAATCAACAGGGATCGGTGGTATACCCAATATTGTGCTACGCCATCTACCCTCAAAGGCGGTGGAGATTTACACGACACTGCTCAACAATGCGCTAAGGTAATGCATATTACCCGTCGCATTGGAAGACAGCTGTGGTGCAACCGATCCCTAAACGGGACAAAGTCGGTCGATCAGTCTTCTTCCTTGCACTAGCAAGATCTTCTAAAAAAGTGATTTGAGGACAATTATATAATACCGGACAACCAGTTCGGCTCTAGAGCGGGGCATGATACCATACATGCCGCGTCAAAGTTGGTGTCCGATATACAATGGAACTAATCCAAGAGTCAATGTACGGGTGTATGTCTGATCGACATGGAAAAGGCGTTGGACACCGTTTGGTTAGAAGGACTTTTTCTAAAGCTGGTCAGACGTGACTTCTACCATGGTTTTCGATATTAAAAACGGTCTGCAACAGGAGACAAGTAGTTCCTCAAACTTAACTAGCGATCTTTTGTACTCCATGTCGCACATTATAGCGTACGCCGATGATCTAGCAGCGTACAGATCAACATTCGAAGTTATCAACATTCAGTTACAGCATGACTTCGAAAAGATTCAGCAATATTGTAATAGCTGGAAATTACAAGCTCTCAAGGGACACGAAGTTAAACTGGCGTAAGTTCCGCATTGTTGACCCACGGGGAGAACCGCTATCTGTGAAAGGCTTGGTGAGATGTTTAGGCGTTTGGTTGGACCAGCATCTATACTTTGACAAACACGTTAATGCTGCTCTGACGAAAGCCAAGAAAGCCTTTGCTGTGGCAAGAAATCTGTTTTACAGCAGCAAACTTGCTACCGGTTGAAGGTAATATGCTATATGGCACTCATTCGGCCGATGGTGGTGTACGCTTGTCCTGTGTGGTTTAACGTGAGTCCTTATCAGAAGGAAAAAATTAGGCTGCTTGAGAGGCAGTATCTCTAGACCTGTCTTAGGTTGTTGAACTCCCGAATCCGAGAAGAAGAAATTCTATCCCAACGAGGTCTTATACAACGAGGCAAACCTGATAAGGATTGATAATTTCATAATAAAATTAATTCGACGGCACGTTGCACGGTCGTTGACTTCTTCCGGGCTTACTACTCCAACATTTTGTATTTTGAGAAGGTACGGCAGAGTGGTTTTATTCCAGCAGAGTCATTTCTTTATTTAGATATGATGGGTCTAGTTCTGGACAGAGAGGGATGCCCTATAATCTTCCACGTCGCACACCGAACAGTGGACCGGCGACTCCTGTATGAACCGAACGTCGCTCACAGCCGCGAGGATCTGCTTCGGTTCGGTAGAGCGATCTCCGCCCGAGAAAGGAGGAAATCTGCGAAAGATCGTCACTTATACTAGTGGCTGTATTAAACTCGGCCCCTGCAGCCGTTTACTTGTAAGTAGTGTTGCCAGTTGGTCTCTCAGTAGTCAACTTCTTAGTGTTGTAGTTTTATGTCAAATATCCGCTTTTGAGACTTTCGAATTTTCCGGCAATGTACAAAGCGCTACAGAGTTCGTATCTGGAAATACCTACAAAACGATGATTTTTTTTTCATTTTTAATTTTTTATATATTTTTGTTGTAATTTATTTGTTGTTTTTATACATATATATATATGTACATATATATATATGTATATATATATGTATATATATATATATATAAATATATATATATACATATACTAGTGCAAGGAAGAAGACTGATCGGAAGAACCTATCTTTGTCCCGTTTAGGGATCGGTTGCACCACAGCTGTCTTCCAATGCGATGGGTAATATGTATTACCTTAGCGCATTGTTGAGCAGTGTCGTGTAAATCTCCACCGCCTCTGAGGGTAGACGGCGTAGCATAATATTGGGTATACCACCGATCCCTGTTGATTTCTTCTTCTTCAGAGAGTTAAAGATGCCTTGGAGTTTTTCTTTTAAGATTTGAATAGAATTGATTCCGTCTATTAGCCATATTCTTGTCATTGAACCTGGTGAAACCAGTGTTCTTAGATTGCCACTGCCTTATCTCTTCCCACAGTTAGAAGTGGTTCAACAGGGCTCTGTTCTCCAGCCTACGGGACTCGTTATTCGTATACACTTTCTAAAAAACAGTTCCCAGCGTTTTAACCTTCTCCTGAGGATCTTCAACTACGAAGAAGCTATCATCAAGCACTGCTCTATCCGGATTGATGCTCATAGAAGTCAGTATGTCTGAGTTTTTGTCGTCCTTTCCAGCCGTACGGCCTGAATGTCGTTCTGATATTTAATCCTGAATATTTTATTTATTTGCGGGAACATATCCGGGTTGCTGTATCTTACAGCCCGGGTTTTATTGAGATAGTGCAAACTCACGGCAAGGCGAGGTTTTGATTTCCGCTTTTAAAGAGCGGGTCTATGAACTGTCTGTGCAAGAATTTAAGTCTTGACAGCAGTCTGCTTTTATGCCATTGAGTGCGTCGATGGTAGCGGTTCGAAACACATCTCTGCCTTCATCAGGTTTTTGTTCATTAGCGGATTGATCCCACGCGAATGTAGTTCTCTGGATAAGGCTCCTCGTAGCTATAAGGGTACACATGAACACATTCCTCTAGTTTCTTCAGCTCATTCGGAAGTTGAATCATCGCAGCGAGTCCGCAGTGATCACTGTCGTACTCAAATGTGGCTAAACAATTACTTGTGCGTCTATCTACGTCCAGTATCGTTAGTCATCTGTCGACTAGCATCACATCGAGATAGGACCCGCTCCTAGGAAACGAGGAAACGATGGTGTCTTTCGGTAGTACATAAGTCCACCTTGAACTCTACATTGTGCATCGCTAGCCAACCTAAGAGTGTATTTCCCCTGGCGTTTGACACCCAGTTACCCCATTCACTGTGCTTAGCATTCAAAACACCGGCTATAACCAAAAAAGTTCTCTTCCTCATTCAAGCGATGGCTTGTAAAAAGAGTTTCAAGCTCTGAAATAAAGTGAATATTGCGAGAATCTGGTACGTTAACAGCAATCACAAGCATCTTCCTTCCACCTTGGAGAGGGATGCGTAAAATGCATGTTTCTAGCACTTTGAACCTACGTTATACATTACCTTGTGAGGTTTTCTTTTATTAAGAGAGCGACCCCGCTTCTTTTGGAGGAGTGTGGCCGGTCTCTTCGTACTACAGTGTAGTTTCTGAACCTGAGATTGCGCGTCTGGTTTAGCTTAGTTCTGCTAACCATTAGCACGTCAGGATTTTCTGTGTGCAAAAAGTTACCTAAGTTTAGTTTTCTCTGTTCGAATAAGTGAATTTACATTTACTGCTGCGATCTTGAGGATTTTAGATTTTGGCGTAGCCATTTAAATTTAAATAGCGTTAGATCCAAGTCCACTCGCTTGTTGTTGCAAGCGACTCTGGAACTATTGCTGATGCTCCTGATGTTGTCGTTTTCGCTGTTGCTGTTCTTGTTGCTCTCCAGATGATGTGACTGGATTTATGAATCACATGATTCAAAATCACAGCTGGGGAAAAGACCATCTGTGGCTGGATGGCGGCTAACAGACCAAGGCTTTGAGGGAACCTGACTGGTAGTGACAGCTTGACCAGAGGCTATATTTTGGTGCCACGGGAGGTCAGGGGCCCCTGGAACTTCGGTTTCAGCCTGACCGTGCGGTAGGCCCCTTTGTGGGAGTATCGTGGTGGCTGTGGTTTACCACCTAACATCGCGGGTAGAGTCGAGGATAGTGTACTGTGCTGACTTGTCTAGTTCATTGTTCAAGTACAACTAGGCAAGACGGTAAGGGGAGTGTGGAGTTGCATTCTTAACCGGGCGCTGCGACCCAGAGAGCGGAAGAGGTTTTAGAAAGGCTTCGCATCAAACCAAGGTGGGGTGATTGCCCCTCAAGCATGATCTCAGTTTGGTACTTGGGTAACTAAGGCGTTTAGTCTTGCTTTACTTCCGACTCTTGGGAAAAAGGTTCCCCGTGATATAAGCAGTAAAGGCAGGTGGTCACGTAAAATAAAATCCCACATCTGTTGTTGTTGCCGTTGATGGTTTTGCGTCCATCACTGCCCGTCGTTTAGTTATATTTGTCTGCGACTGCAGCTTCTTCCCCCTCTTCTTCGGTTCTTCCACTTCTTTCACCTAATGCACTGTCCACCGGTACATCCATGTCACTCGTATCGGAGAGCGCAGGCCGCTCCATTACGCTTGATGTAACACTTTATTTTTATTTTGTTATTTTTATAATAATAATAAAAAACTGCTACTTCTTTCGACCTTCACTGCTTTACTTCAATTTGATAGAACATAACCGCAAGCCGCAACGTTCAGTGAGCGAATGTCACAATGGATGAAACATGGATACACCACTACACTCCAGAATCAAATCGGCAGTTAGCGGAGTGGACAGCATCCGGTAAACCACGCCCAAAGATTTCAAAAACACAAAGATCGGTTGACAAGGTTATGGCATCCGTATTTTGGGATGCGCACAGAATTTCATTCATTGACTATCTTGAGAAAGACAAAAGGATCAACGTCGTCATGCATGACATTATTGGTGCGTTTGAAGAAAAAACAATTATTTTCCACCAACATAATGCACCGTGTCACAAGTCATTGGCTACCATGGCCAAATTGCACGAATTGGGCTTTGAATTGCTTCAGACTTCTACTTCTTTCCAGACATAAAAAGAGATGCTCGCCGGAAAAAATATGGCTCGAATGATAAATCGTTCTATCTATCGTTGGACTGACTGAAACACTCTTGAAGAAAACTGTGTTGATGAATAAAATCGAATTTTATATAGAAAATGTGTTTTTATTGGTTAGTCCCAGGACTTATTGAGTAGACTTATTTGGCCAATTACCCGTAGCGATTTATTCTCCGAATGTAACTTTATTATTAGAGTTCTATTGAAATCGTCGCAAATGCTTTGTGCATTAATTAAAAACTGAAATTTCTGTAATGTGTTTCACATTGATATTGTATTGCGTAGTGGATAGTGTGCGATATTGTGCACACGCCGAAGGTCTAATTTCGATTGCCGGCTGAATACCTCGAATTTTTCACGGCACCACCTCTTTCGAGCTACAGACAACACTCAAAGAGTAATAACTGTCTAAGAAAAAACGTCTCAAATTTCGCCCTTCGGAGTCGGTAAAAACTGTAAATCCCTTCTACTCGTGAGAGAACAGAAGAGAGCACAAAGTGAGTAGTTGATGGGCAAACTAGGCCCTGTTCCCTCCGGGAACTGTTGTTGTGAGCGAACGTCCCATGTTATTCCGCATAAGGCTAAATTCGCGTATATAAGCCTAATATGCCCTCACGCACACAAAGAGGAGAAGGATGAAAATATCAAGGATGACTTCTTTGATCTTCTAGATATAACATACTATCCATGTCCCAACTATTTCACCAAAATCGTTCTAGAAGATTTCAAAGTTCAACTGGGAGAATATTCTGGTATCATTGAGAAATGAAGACTGTACAACACATCCAGACGGGCGGGAGATTGACGGGCTCAGGTTGTTAAACTTGGCCTCAAGACGGCTCCTTTCCGTGGCCAGCACGCAGTTTCCACACCTTAAAATCCTTAAAAAACCTGGCGGTCCCCTGATGAATCAACTGTTAACCAGATTGATCACGTTGCGATAGACGTCAGACACTCGTCGGTTCAGTTCCTTGTCATAGCCAAGGTAAGAACCGGAATATTAAGAAAGCAACGGAGTCGAGATAGGTCAACACTGTTTGACGTCGTAAAGGTATAATCGCAACAGATTGCTGGGACCTCTGCCGATGGAGTCTCCCTGAACCTCGCTCAGCGTTCAACGCTGCATGCACTGATGATAGAAGAAGAATAGGGAAGTTGTCGAAAAACCATCAAAGAAGCTGCCATTGATGTACTGAGTTTCTTACTGGGAACCTTAGGTTTGACGCGAGTGCAGCCCAACAAAAGGCGTATGTGGTCATGGTGCATCAAACGATGGGGGATGTTCGTAAGATCGACGAATAGAGGGGAAAGAACCGGCTTCTATGAAGAAAGATATGGAAAGGAGTAAAACAACTTTCTGGTGTTAAAAAATTTCGGACGGAAGCCTGCCGGCAGCAAAGTCGACAATTAGTAGTAGATCGCAATCTGTGCTGAGAATCTGAAAGGATAATTTCTGCAGACTCCTTAACGGCGTTAACGGCCCAAATTCAGGTGTTAGGCAGAATTCTCTAGTCTATTTGGATGATGATGAAAGACAAGAATTCCGTCTCCCCGACTTAGACGAGGTGAAAATAGCAATATCGAAGCTGAAGTCGAACAAAACAGCTGAAGCGGACGTACTGCCCACAGAACTATTAAAAGCAGCCGGAGATGACGGCCACAAGAAAGGAGACCCCACTGAGTGCGCCAATTATCGCGAGATCAGCCTTCTTTACATCGCATACAAGTATTGTGTGAGCGTCTGAAACCGTTCAGTGTGATTTCAGGCCAAGGAACACCACAATAGACGAAATTTTCACTTTACGGCAGATCCCGGAGTGGGTGTGTTGGGGAGTAATTCAGCTGGCTACGTCATTAGAGGATATTTGGTTGAAATAGTTGAGATAAAATACTGATAAAATGAAAGATGCAACATCGTAGATGTGCCTCAATTGTCTTCGCAGAATTATTGCTACCAATAGGTTTTATCGATCGAGTGATCTAGCACGAAAGGGGAGGTGTAATGACCTCCAGACCAGATAAAAGCGTTACATAGCTGGCTGCAAAATTTGCAGCTAGAAGGTTTGTTTTGACTAAAGAGCTTACAGCTGGAATGTCATTGTAAATGATCGAAAACGAGAAGAAATTCTTTACGATTTTCGTGGGGATCAAAAGTTTTTGCCACCCTTGGAACTATCCAGCACTTTCTGTCTCAACTTTTGATCGAAAGTAAATTTAGCAAGTCTTATTAATGCATTGCAGTCATTTAGGGCCCATTCGAACTTCTTTCGGTTTTTCTCAGAAGGTTTTGATTTGAAAGTCTGGAAGCTCATTTCTCTCAGCCTGATACTCTTCAGTCTGTGAGGAATGAAGAATTTTATACCCAATAAAATAATGTTTGTTATCGTATCAGCAGCTGCATCTTCGTTACTATAAAGGAAGCATAGTTACCAGTTAAAATCACGTAAGAGGTTGCCGCTCCAGTCCGATTTCTCGTAGAGTTGTACTGTTCTATACCTTTCTTCTTCTTGTCTGGCCTGAATGTCGAAGCAGGAGTGAATTTAACGAAGAGTTTTAACCACAGTAAATTAAATTCCGGAGTGTAACAGTGGCCGTTTTAGGGTTTAAGTAATTGTTTCTTTTTCGATGAAATGAACTGAATGATTTTGAGGCGAATAATATAATTTAATTTGTTTTATCATTTAATTAATTTTTATGTTTCATTCATCATGTTTAACTTCCGACATCAATTTTACTACTCTCAATTAAAACCTGCAAATTAATACTCTTATGAATCTTGCGGGACAAAAGGCAAAATTCATTTTTTAATTAAAGTTTAATTAATTTTTCAGTTATATTTTATATTTGATAAAGATTGATTGTACAATACTTCCATTTGGGGCTTAATACATATAATTACGTGGTCCGAGTGTGACCAGAGCTTATTAAAAACTGGAGTTGAATTTACATTTATTTTGATTTAGCGAAGAGATCTAAACTGTACTGCACGTTCCATAGGGTGGAATGTGCTACGTATACAGAATACGGAAAAATACAGAATATCCGCGTGACGGATGCCTGCGTATCATGTTACAAACGCTGGATCTCGGTTCAGAGATACAGTATGTCTCGCAAGTAAATAATTGTTAATTAGAGTGTAGGTTGGGGGTTAGAACCCCGATATGTCTTTATGCATATAATTTTGTTTGATTGTTTCAATTCCTAATTTTTTTACGATAACTAAACCAGTTTCCAGTTCCTCAACAGTTTTAGCATTATTAATAGTAAAATTACAGTGATTTTCCTCAAATAAATTTCTGATACATGCATTATAGCGTATGTTCATATTGAATATTTGTAGAATATTTGTTCTGATATTAGAATTTGGTTGCAACAGCAATTCTTCATGGTTTCTATATGGCAAGGGAATTGCTAGTGCCACAAAATATCTTTATTTTGTATGTATTGAAAGTATAAAAAGAATTATATTTTAATTAATTAAAACACTGCTCTTAATGTATGGCAAGATATCTATTTAAATATTATCCTTTCGGATCTTCATTTGTTAAAACATGGTGTGCGAGTATCTGGAGTGTGCTAAATAAAATGCTATCTTTAATCTTTTCCACTTGTTTGTTCAAAGTGTTGACATCACTGAGAATTGTAAGAACATATTTGATTCCATTTGTAATATTATATTTTTGATGTTTCTTGATTAATTTGTTATTGTTCTCGAAAATACATTCCTTTGTATTTGCTGTTCATTAATATGTTTTTTTATTTTTTGCACTTATGTTATTAGATCGCTGTTAATTTTTTTTTTGTTTATTCATTTCACTTGTTAATTGTTTGGAGTTCTGTTGTTTAAGTGTGAGTATATCTCTTGTTCATTACGCCAGTCAAGAAATTTCACTTAATTCCCAAGAATGTTGATGAGACCTCTCTTTTGTCGTTTCGGAATAATTTTGTTTAAATTTCCTCGTAGTTGATAGAGCTCCCCCTCCAGAAGTTTTTGATTAACGTTGTAGCGCTTTTATGTTACTTTCTATAACATCGGTTATTTCAACATACTCAACCAAATTAATTACATGGATGAATCTCGCGTATTCTTTAACAATGTGTTTTTCTTCTTTTTTTGTATAATGTATCCATTTTCAATGTACAATGGGGTCACTTCAAGTTGTTGTGCCACGGACAGGGCAAGTAATATAAAAATGAACATAGTCATTTTCTCTGCAAGAGAAAAGATAAAAAGAATTGTAGCAGATACAAATACTATGACGTTTGGAACTTGTGTATCCGTTTCAGTTGTCTCTGATGATTGTTCGTATTTCTTTTTGTTGACTTGTCTACAATGTAATTTCCTTCTGCGTAATACTCATTTAATTTTTTGTATTTAGGATGATTTCTTACACTACTTATACGAAGGTTGCCTTTTATATTTCAGTTTTAGGCAACCTTAGTGTTGCAATCTGGCAACTGCCAGCTCTATCGTAAAGTTTGACATTTTTGAGGTTATACGTACTCAGAACGTTTTGTCATACGAGCGCTATTTATGTTGTTTACAGTAACTTAAAAGATTCATCTCGCACAAAAACTTTCGACGTGGATTTACTCAACAACAGTACATCGATTAACTTATTTCAATTTTTGGCGATGAAGCTCCATCAAGGACCAGTGTTTATCGATGGTATGGTGAATTTAACCGAGGTCATAGTTCACTTCAAGACGAATTTCGTGAACGTCGTGCAAAATCAGTTGTTGTTCCGGAAACCATTGATGCTGTGCGCCAATTGATATTGCAAGATCGTCATGTGACCTATCGTGAGATTGAGACGACCGTTAGGCATTAGTGGGACCAGCATACATTCAATATTGCATGAACATTTGACCGTCAAAAAAAAAGGACAACGCAGAACAGTCAAACCATTTGTTTGCCAGTTGTCTTCCAAGAAATCAGGAAAACCAACATTTTACGTTCCAATCTGACGGATCCTTTTCTGCGTTCATTATTCTAAGATGCTCGTTTAATATTCCGTTTTATTATTTTCTTTTAGGAACTGGCTAACTGCTGAATGGATTATACATGTTTCACTATCTGAAACTTTTTTGTTTAGCTTTCCAAGAAATTGAGTTCTTTGCTTAATGGCGTTAAGGATAGATAACCAATTTCTTGAGTAAATAGACCGCAGCATATTTCGAAAACTTGTCACATGTGGTTAAATACATAATATATCGTTGCGTTAACCAGATATTCATGTGCATTATATCGTTGATGTGTTCGCACTTTCTGTGACTCGAAGCGTGATCTTACTAGGATTACGATCATGTTTCCCCAAGTTGCAGATATTGCAATTATTGACATACTCTTGAATTTGGAAGTGTAAATTAGGGTAAAAGTATGTTGCTTTTGATTCAGTATATATTTCGTTTATGTCTTTACATAATACAACATATTTATCTACTACCATTTCAAGGACTTCATTTAAGTCCTTTATGTTAAAAAGTTTTGTTGAAGTTTTCAAAAGTCTTAGATTTTTGTTTTAAAAGAAGTGTTTGAAATATATCCTGAAATTGTGTATTGTATAATTGTAAGACTTGTATCTTCACAATAAATGACCATAGTACCCATAACGAATAAAACTCTTTTCATTATGTTTAAAAGATCACTATTTTTTGCTACATAGACAATATTCTGAACCTTTTTATGAACAATTCTTTGGTTAATTTAAATTTAAATAAAGGTACAATTGATTTTTATAAATATTAATTGGCTTCTCGATAATAGAAATATGATACTGAATACATTCATATGCAGAGTGAATTGTTGCCACGCTTGAATATTGCTTATTCTGGTTCAAAGTTCCGTATCCGTTCCGTAATACTTTTCAATGAACTTATCGAACTCAAATAGTATATCATTATTAATTGTTTCGTCACTATCTGTTGCATTATTATTTATTTCGATTTCGTTTTGTGTTGTCAGATTGGGTCTGCTATGCCATTATTCTTCCCTTTAAGATATACGACGGAATAATCAAACTCGTTCAGTTTTATTTTCCACCGTTGTAACTTTGAATTGAGTTCCTTCAATGAATCCAACCAAATCAAAGGTGTGTGGTCTGTTTTTATTATAAACTTTCGGCCGAATATATAGAGTCGAAAATATGTTGTCTATGCTACTATTGCCAATAATCCTTTCCCTATTGTCGAGTATGAGAATCCCGCCAATTGCGAAATTGGAGGTGTCGGTCAATAATAAAAACTTTTTAGTATAATCGGAGTATCGTAATACTGGTTCAGTTGTTACATAAAATTTCAATTTATCAAATGCATTTATGTAATTCTTATCATTAAGGTTAATTCTTGTATTTCTTTAAATATTTTTCCAACAGGTAAGCAATTCGGGAATAGTCTTTAATAAAGCGTCTGTAATAACCAGTATTCCCGAGAAATATTTTTTCTTTTTGTGATTTTGGTAAAACGATTGCTTGGCTAGCTGCAACTTTGTTCGGGTTTGGTTTTATACCCTCATCAAAAATGTGGTGACCTAGGATAAGTTAGTATTTCTGTAACCATTTTAATCTTTTTAATATTAGTTTTAGAGGGTTAATGTGTTCTTCTAAGCTTGTAGAAAATTAACACGTCGTCCACAAATACTTCGCAGATTTTATGAATAAGTCCATGTAGCTCCCTATTAATCATCCGTCGAAATGTTTTCTAATCCGAAGGGCATTCGAGTAAATTCGAAGTGGGCAGTTGCCGTGGAAAATGCTGTTTGTAAAAAATCTGCTTTATCCACTTAAATCTGATGAAAACATTTTGCAAGATCAAGTTTTGAAAAGAAAATATCCTCGGTATTGGGAATCGGGAACTTGTCGTCGACTGTAACTAAATTAAATTTCCTATAATCAATAACCATGCACCATTTGTATTTTCCTGACGCAACGGTTTTTTTCGCACTATCCATACTGGGCGATTTTTGCTGACAAATTCCTGGACTTATTAAACTAGCATTAACTTTAAAATGTTTAAAATTTGATTATTTATTACTATATAGGGCATGTTTTGAGGCATTCACTTGAAAATTTGATTCATTCGTAGGCACTTCCTTTCGGTTGCCAACCAAATCTATTTGAGTTTCTTGTTTGTCTAGTTACATTATTTGGTCTTTGATTTTGTTGTTTACTGGAATATTCCCGGTTGTAGTGGTCGAAGTATACCTTTGGTTGCTTCCACCATTTCCCATCTCCCATCATCTATTAGTTTGGTTCTGATATCCGAAACTATTACTCCCATTGTTTTGATTTCCAATCTAGGTTTATCGGTTAATCTCCCGAATGAATTATCGAGTTGTTTATTGGGACCAAAGTGTTGATGATTTACTTCTAGTATTGTTTTAAATGCTTCACTCATTGTATTAGGGTTTCGTGAGAGGATAATTGTTCGAGTTGGTTCGGGAAGATTGCTCTGAAAACATTCAAGAGCAATGCGGTCATCAAATTCCCATATTTCTTGGTTATTTTCACCGTTCAGCAAAAGTTAATTATTAATCCTACTCAGCTGCAAAGAGGTTGAGAAAAATAAGCTTCAACTTTCAAAGCCAATCCTTCTGAGTAAAACCGGAAGAAATTCAACAGGGCCCGAAATAATTAAATTCATTAATAATAAATGAGTGTTGTCAGCAGCAGATTGAACCTAGACCCTTCGGCATGTGAGCGTCGCACTTTACCCACTACGCCACGGCGGCTAAATTCATTAATAAGATGTGTTAAATTCTCCTATGATCAAACGTTGAGGTAAAAAGTGCTGCATTGTCCCAAGGGCAGCAAAAACGTTTGGTCATTCGTAAAAAACGTAAAGAATTCCGCCTCGTCTTCAATTCCAACGCTCAATTGCAATGACATTTTAGCTGTCAGTTCTTTCTACAAAGCAAATCTGTAAGCTGCACAGTTCGCAGCCATATCAACGCTTCCGGATTGCGCTTTGTCCGTGCCTGTACTCGAGAGCGTAAATTTTTCCATGGGACAAGTCCACCTTCGCACTCGTACATTTGCAAGAGTACTCAAAGACCTAAACATGAACAAATCCGCTGGCCCGGATGGTATCTCCCACGTTCTTCTGAAGTGGTGTTCTTCTACGCTGGCAAAACTACTGCGTAAGCTTTTCCATTTGTCCTACTCTTTAAGGCTCTTTCCTAGTTAGTGAAAAACAGCATTTTTCCAGCCCGTCCCTAAAAAGGTTGAACCATCATCACCCATAGCACTTACGTCCCTACTTTCCAAAGTCATGGAAGCTCTGATAAATCGTCAGCTTATGATATATCTTCCGCTTCTCACCGAAAAATGTAACCAAACTTCCAAACGTTTCCTTTTTTTTCATTTCGTAATATAAATTATATATGTATAACAAATTTTATTAATAAAATGTTTTCGAAAAATTAAACAAAAAATTCGCTTTTTCTAGGGATTATATTATTCTAATTTTCACATGCTAAGCTTAAAAAAAGTTGCAGGATAACTAATAGCGACAGTAAAGACTGACGACTAAAATTTCGTAAATATTCTTCTATTTTTGAAACGTGTTCATTGTTCATTGATGTTGATGGCATATTTAATGCACAATGTACAATAACTTTCTTATAAGTCAAGTATAAAATTAGCGTATGCGCCCAGTTGCACGTTCTTTCATAAGAATTCGAATCGCTCTTACACCCTTCGAGCACATCGGGTCACAATTTGTATAACAAGTTCTTTCAGGAAGCTAGGATGTTCGAATCGCTTCAAGTAAGAGTAAAAAAAGTAAAGAGATATCCCACATTCAAGTTTTCATAAATTTCTTAGACAACAATACATAAATAAAGTTTTCGAAAAAAAAAACAAGGATACTTTAAGAACACTAGTGAAGAGACAGAAAGGTAGATTAATGAGCAACAAATTATATAATTTAAGCTTGTATTAAGTAATTTTACTTGTCCTTTTATCTAAACAATCCGCGTTCTTCAGTCCACACCGACGTACTCTGTACGGTGACCAACTCGGCGGAGGATATGGACATCCTACAACTTATTTAGGACACACAACCGGCACAACAGACAGTGCCAAAGGTTACCCCGGCCCCTATGACCAGGCCACCCGAGGCAGAGCCCTCCATAAGGGATGTAATGTCCTCCATCCAGTCGATGCAATGTCAGATCATTGCCTTGCAGAAACAAATGGTCGAACTACAGATGAGTTTCCTTACGCAGACGGCTAGAGTAGATTTCCTCTTCTCACAGCTACCAGCAGACAAGTGCGCTTTGATACAATGGGCTCACGCGAGGTTAGAACTCTTAAGATCCTTACATGTAAACTCGTTGATAAGGATCGAACGAAAACTAACGCTTTCTAATTTGTTGCAAACCCACAATGCTGATGTGCTGATGGTTAGCGAAACTAAGCTAAACCAGACGCGCAATCTCTAGAGGTAGTGGAGTCTTCTTCTTCTTCTTCTTCTTGTGGCGCTACAGTCCGGGGTGGACCTGGGCCTCAACCAACATGCCTCTCCAGCCAGCACGATCTTTCGCCAGCTGTCTCCAGTTGCGCACTCCAAGTTGGTTGAGGTCCTTCTCCACTTGTGTGCGCCACTTCAGTCTAGGTCGCCCTCTGTTGCGTTGTCCCAATGGCTCGGATTCAAAGACTTTTCGGGCCGGAGCAGTGGTGTCCATACGTTCTAAATGGCCTAGCCTCCTCATCCGCCTTTGCTAACGTCCAAGATTCTGCGCCATATAGTAGGACGGGAATGATCAAGCTGTTATATAAAGCGAGCTTAGTCCTTCGAGAGAGGGCTTTATTACTCAATTGCCTCTTGAGCCCAAAGAAACAGCGGTTGGCAAGAGTGATTCTGCCTTTGATTTCGGTACTGATGTTGTTGGTAGTAGTGGAGTCGCCCTCGTAATAAAAAGTAAGTAGTGTGCTAGAAGTAGCGATCGTACGCATCTCTCTCCAAGATGGAGAGAAGTTGTTTGTGATCGCTGCCTATGCATCAGAACCTCAAAACCCAAACTTTCTTTCGGAGCGCGAGGCTCTCTTCTCTAACCTCCGCCTGAATTCGGAAGAAAATGAAATTTTAGCCAGAGATTTGAACGCTAAACACGATGAATGGGATAACACTGTTCCAAATGAAAGACGAAACGCTCTCTTAGAGTGGATGGAGCAGAACAATATCGAGTTCAGGCTAAATCTGCTTGCAACTGATAGACCATAGAAGCGGGGCCTACCTGGATATGATAATAATCAACAGATGACTAACGTTACTAAACGTGGAGCGGCACACAATAAACTGTTTAACTACGGTCGAGTACCACAGTGATCACTGTGGTCTCGCTACGATAATACAGCTCCCGAACAAGCTGGAGGAACTAGAGGGATATGTCCAAACGTATCCTTATAATAAGGCACGCTGGCCACGTTTTTCTAGAGCCTTAGCCAGAGAAATAAGTTCGAGTGCGATCACTCCTCCTACGAACAGAAACCTTACGAACGAAGAGGTTGACGGGTACCTCACACAAATGGACGTAGTCATTAAACGTACAATGGACAAGACAATCCCGAAGGTGGCACAGACCGTTTATAGAGACATCTTTCGGAATTCTGAAATCGATGCACAACACGTGCAAAAAAGTGGCCTCTTGTCGAGACTAAAACTCTTGTACAGGCGGTTTACAGATCCGCAAAATGCAGAGATTCGCTCTCTGAAGCCACAGATCAAAGTACTCCAACAGTTAATCAAAAATAATTACAGATTAGCTGTAAGCTTGCATTGGGACAATAAGATTCAGGCTTTAAGATCCAACAACCCGAGCATGTGCCCGCAAGTAAATAAAATCTTCCGGAGGAGAGATCACAATGACATTCAATGCCTTTGACTAGACAGAACAACAGACAACGTGAACCTACTTACGTCAGTTGGCATCGATCCAAATAAGGCTGTGCTTGAAAACGACTTTTTTAAAGTGGCAGATCCTTAGGAGAAGGTAAAGGCAATTGGTGCTGTTTCCAGAGAGTGTACACGGCCAACGAGACTCGTAGCCCGAACCACGACCTGGAGAACAGAGCCTTGCTGAACCACTTCAACCTTCGGAGCGAATTAAGTCAACGGCGACCTGAGAATCCTGGTTTCATTAGGTTAAGTGACCATCTTCTGGCAAGTAATGCTGTCGCCAATGATGGAAACAATTCTATCGTTATTTCCAAAGGTGAACTCCATGGTATCTTCAACTCACTGAAGAAGAAGAAGTCAGTGGGAATAGATGGGATACCCAATATTATTCTGCGTCATCTCCCCTCTGAGGCGGTGGATGTAAACATAACCCTGTTTAACAGTGCACTGAATAATGCATATTACCCGGTCCATTGGAAAACAGCTGTGGTACAACCAATTCCAAAACGGAACAAAGATACTTCCATCCCGACAAATCTCCGGTCTATAAGTCTTCTTCCGTGCATAAGCAAGGTGTTCGAGAAGATAGTCATTAGAGATCTGAAAGAATGGGTTGAGGAAAAACAATTAATACAGGAAAACCAATTTGGCTCCAGGGCGGGGCACGACACCATTCATGCCGCGTCTATATTGGTTTCCGACATACAGTAGAATAGAAAAAAAACAGTGCACAGGAGCCTGCCTGTTTAACATGGAAAAAGCATTCCACACCGTATGGCTAGAAGGCCTTTTCCTCAAGTTAGTCAGGCTCGACGTTCATAAAACATTGCTGTATATGATCTATGACATGGTTACAGGTAGGAAGTTCGTTGTGAAAAATGGCAACGAAATTTCCACAACTGTGTTCCATATAAAAAATGGGTTGCAACAAGGTGCGGTGGGATCTTGTTCACTATATTCACTAGCGATCTTATAGGTTCTATGCCTAGCATAATAGCGTTTGCCGATGATCTAATCGCGTACAGATCAGGTCCGAAGGTAGAAGAAATAAACGGTTTGTTGCAGAGTGACCTCGAAGCAATTCAACGATTTTGCGACGACTGGAAGTTGAAAATCAACTACTAGAAGTGTGAAACTTTCCTTTTCAGAACCCCGCTGTCCAGAGCCTCAAGGGACACGAAAATGAACTGGCGAAAGTTCGGCATAATTGACCCACTGGGACAGCCATTGACCGTGAAAAATGTAGTAAGATATCTGGGCATCTGGTTGTCTATATGGTGGTGTCCATGTAGATACAGCTCTGACCAAGGCAAGGAAAGCCTTCGCTCTGACAAGAGGTCTGTTCAGCAGCAGTCTGCTGTATGGCCCTCATCCGACTCATAATGGTATACGGCTGTCTTGTGTGGTTCAACGTGAGTCCTTCCCAAATGGAAAACATGAGGTTGTTTGAGAGTCGGTGCCTTCGGGCCTGTCTTTTGTATCGAACACCAGAATCTCAGTATAAGAAATTCAACCCCAACGAGTTTCTGTATAACAAGGCAAAACTTATAAGGATAGAAAATTTTATTATTAAGTTGATTCGGAGTCACACTGCTCGGGACATAACTTCAACTAACAGCTTGATCTTTGGGGCTTACTACCCTAATGAAATGTACAATGAACCGGTACGTCTTAACGGCTTTATTCCACCTGAAGCTTTCCTCTACTTGGGCACTAAAGGTCTGATTCAAGATAGGGAAGGCTGCCCGATCATCTTCCATGTCGTACGCCGAACAGTAGAAAGGCAACTTCATTAGGAACCGGGCGTCACTCGTAGCCACGAGGAACTCCTACGGCTCAGTAGAGCAATTTCTGCCCGCGACAGAGCAGTCTCTGCAAAGGAACGACTTTTTTTACTAGTGGTTGCACCAGAACTAGTCTTCGGAGCCGCTAACTTCTTAAAATAAAAGACAGGGTAGTTGAGTCAGCAGGGCCAACTCATATAGTTTAAGTTAGATGTAAGGCAATTTATAGATACAAAAATATAAAAAAGGGTGCACCAAGGCGTATTAGATATATATGTTAAGCATATATGAAAAATAACATATTCGCCCGGGTGCATGCTTCCGTAACGTTGTACGGACATAGTTAAGATTACTGTAAATAGTTAAACAGATTTAAGTTTTATGTTATATTATTGTAAATATTTGATGTAAGTTAAGTTTAAGTTCATTTTTAAGGTAGTATAGTTAGAATATAAGGGTTAAGATAGGTAAGGAATAAATATTTTATAAATTAAAGTCTTTTTTTCTTGGAGAAAATTAAAAAATTATATAGGTTTAAATGCTAAATTTTCAAAAATGTAAGAAGCCGAAAGGTAGACGGCTAAAAATCCAGATTAGCTTAGAGTACTCATGAAGAGTAATTAAGTTAGAGTTAAGATCATTAGATTATACGCGTAAACTAGTTTAAGTATTTTTGTATAGCATGTAAGAAAATGAATTAAGGAAAATAAAAATGCACAGAAATAATAATAATAATAATGTACCTTCAATGTCAATCGAGTATACATTAATGTGTTTATAACCTGCTTTTTACCATAGTAATACTAATACTTGTGATATTTTGTTTTGTTGTTGTATTGTAGCACAATATAATTTAGATGGAGTTTAGAAGTAATGCTTATATATATAATTTCATATATAGATGCCATGCATGTATATAGTCAGACTTGATGATGTCTGGTTTTCTTAAAGCGATTCAAGATATATAAAAATCCTTTTCAAATGGGTTATTATTAGTGATGGGCATATTCGAATGATTTTAAGAATCGAGATATTTTAATAATCGAATGATTACTCGAATGAGTGACTACTAATCATTTGAATGACTACTAACTACTCGAGTGACAACTAATCACTCGAGTGACTACTAATAATTTGAATGACTACTAACTAATTACAAACTACTAACACAAGATAACTCGATAAACGTTTTACTTCAGCGCAAGAACAAGTAACAAATAGTTCTCGTCGATAAATACTTATCAGGAATGTTCATTCTATGAACATCAGGATGAAAGAAAAACGCAAGGGAAAGTACCGGTGAAAATAACTTGCCATTGAAAATAAAATGACTGGTGACGGTGTAGTAGGATTTATTGCTATCAGAACTCCACATATCTGTAGAAACAAGATCCACAGATGACAGCATTAACTTTTATTTTCCGCCACTTCGGCATAAATATTTGGAAGAAGTTTTGTTGTTAAAATTTTTTCTATTTGATGGGTTACACAAAGGTTGAAGCTTAAATGAATATTCAAGAAATCCTGAGTTTTCTATAAGCGACAACCTCTGTCGGTTGCTATCATTTTTATCAACGAATTGTCGATTTGATCCTTCTCGTTTTGTGTTAACTCCTTGCTCTTTCCTGTGTGTAGCCGCATTTGTTTTATCTTTTTCAGACTTACCAATCCGTCTACCGCATCTGCAGCAACTCTTTTAAACCAACTCGGCACATTTGCTTCTGTTGCAGTTGGAGGTTCATCTTGATGCACTTCTTCAGGTCTATCGCTAGATTTTGCTATTAGCACAGGATGAACTCCCTCAAGATGACACTTCAAATTTATAGTATTACCAAAAAATTTCAGTGTTCTTTTGCAGATCTTGCAATTCACAGATTTTGCATCCGTGTTCTTCTGGAAAAAATTATATACTATTGATTTTTTACCCCCTGTTTTCATTTTGAAATTCCGTGAAATTAACATATGAAGTTGATGTAGTAATAATGCAATGTTCGATGTAAATGTAGTACTCCCCGGATAATAGCACGTGCACATGGGTAACTAGTACCGTTGAATTGGCTACACACAAAGATACAAATTGCAAAGCAAAAAAATTCAATGTGCTTATAAAAGAATAAAATACCAGGTAAAGCACAATTTTTGTTCAGATTTTTATTTGATAATAAACGGGGGTTGCTTAAAACCGAGTTGTTCTAAAGCGGGTGCAATTGTATAGGATGGCGTTGGTAAATCTCAACTGAATGTAATCTGTTGCTATTAAAAGGTTTTTGCTATTTTAAGGGGGCTGCTGCTATTTAAGGGGGAGTACTGTATTTCAAATTGCGAAGAAACAATTAAACCAAAACTGTACAATGCTCTTAAAAACCGTTAAATACATCGAATAGCTAAAACACGGCAGTAACAAAAAACAAACCCGTCCACCATACACAAACTTTATTCAAACACAGTTCACTCAAAAAGAAGCATAATGCAAATTTGTTTCAGATATACATACATACATGTATACCTACGGGAAAGATATACATAAGAGCAAACACAAACTGAGAATGAAGAAATCAACTGAGGAGTGGAGTAATATTTGAGTTATTCTCTTTTGCGTTTTTCTTTCATTCTTCTGAATGAAGAAATCAACTGAGGAGTGGAGTAATATTTGAGTTCTTCTCTTTTGCGTTTTTCTTTCATTCTTCTCATTTCTTTCTCATTCCTGATCAGTAGCTCTAGACAAGAATTTTTTGTTACTCGTTCTCACGCTGTTGATACATTAATCGAGTTCTCTAGTTCTCTCATGCTAGTTGTTAGTAGTCATTCGATCGATAGCTGATTCGAGTGATTAGTGGTCTTTCGAGTAAATAGTCATTCGAGTGATTAGTAGACATTCGAGTGATTATTAGTACTTCGAGTGATTTGTAGTCGTTCGAGTAGTCACTCGAGAGATTAGTAGTGACTCGAAATATCATTCGAATATGCCCATCACTAGTTATAATATAAGGCCTATATTCCCCCAAAGCTACTTTCTGGTCTTAAACTCTTAAGAACTTCCTGAAATAACTAGATAGAATACAACAACTTATTGGAATGGCTGCGGAGTCAATTGGCTTGCTAGAATACCGACGTAATGTTGCATCTTTATCAGTCTTTTATCCAACAAAAAATACTTTATTGTGTTGGTCAGTTGCAATCCTCCCCTTCAAGAATTTATCCGCAACATTCGCCCTTTAAGGTATACTCACCCGTTCACCCTTAAGCCAACCTTCGTTCTTTAGCCGCATAACACGAAAATCCCCCCTCGATCAACAGGCATTTAAAACTAATGTTCACCAGTACCTCCTCTCACTCTCTTCCCTTTTACAATCGTTTCGTGCTGTGACTTAACCTCGGTCACCAAGCCAAATGTTTTTACAATTTTTACAATGCAATTATAAAGTCTGCGGTGGGATAGTGACGGTCGAAGCTCTTGGGCTTAGTTAGATATCAAATTTTGAAGAATTAGATGTATATGAATGTATATATTTATATCCACTGATGTAATCAGTCGCTTAAAGGCATGCTTATTTCGTGATGGATCTCTTTGAAACCATCAGAAACCTAGTACAATTTTCTAGGCAAAGTTTCCACCCAATATTCAACGGGGTACAACTTCGCATATTTGGTCTGACAGTAAAGGTAATTGTTTGACAGTCCGTTGCTGCCGTCAATTTTCTAATTTATATTTTAGGAAATTATTAATTTTACATATTCTCTCTACAAGAAAGATTCAATCGAAATATTGTGTAAAATATATCAATAGAAACTTAGTACATTACTACAATTATGTGCGTTCTGTAGATTTCATTAAATTGCCTTCGCTTACGTTTTCCGCGGTGAATTAGCATAAATATCAAAAGCAACGGGCGAAGAACGGTGCATTTAAAGAAAAAGTTATTCTGGAAACTTGCGGAAAATTGTGATACCCTACACAAATAATGATAAAAAAATATTTTAATCTAGGACTGGAAATTTCCTTGTAATTAACAGCACTCATTTGATTTGTTCCAAATTTAAGTGGACGAAATCTTATACATAGCAATTTTATGTTAACTTCCACCGGATCCGAACTGTAAGTATATATGTATATAATAAAATATTTTTCTACCTTCGAAGAGTATGATCCCTCGCCTATAAGATTTCACTGAACTTTAAATTTTCGAAATATGTGGCATTTTGTTATCCTTACACAATTTAATATATCCTCGGTCTTGCGAAATTGAACAATATGCTGCATCTGTTGTAACGGTGCAACAAGCCAAAATCATTTATGCGTGAGTATGTAATACAGTTTAATGGCAATGTAAGCAATTTCTTCATTTGATATTGTAAGCAATTGGTATCTATGTAAACCGCAATAAAATTCTCAAAACACATCTGTCGTACGGTTCATAACAGTCCGGCTCCGCAAAAGTTTTTACCTTAACTGTATTAAATATTTTTTTTAGTTGTTATGACTTACTAAATGGATATTCTGTTCTTTCAATAAAGCACGTTGTATATGCAGTCCACGGAAAACAAATTTAAGGTGATTTTCTTGAGAATTCCTCAGTATTAGAACCACAGCTATGCTGTTATTCCAATTGTACACCGTTTCTTGTATTGGCATCAAAAATGAATAAGATCCTATGCACAAAAAAAGCAGAATTAAGTTATACCAAAATATTACTTCAAAATCATTTATTTCTTTTATCTTGAAATGTATTAACACAAAATATACGGTACCATGAGTACCGTTGAGATTGTGAACAGAAACATTAAAATTGTGCACGTTTTTCTAATTAATGTGGAAATTTAAAATATACTCATATGATTATTAAATGTATTTTTTTTATACTTGGTAGTATGAGTGACGCAATGAGATATTCGGGCGGCAACTCTTCAACATTATTTTGTGAGCAAGTTAGCACTGTCACTTCCCTATTTGAAAAATGGAATGATTGTGAGAGAACCGTCGTCATTTACGCTCTGTTGAAACGTTTACGATACCCAAATTTAAAATTTTTGCAAAGTTCAATTGAAAACAACATTAACCAAAATGTGGTGTCGCAGAACCACATGACGTCTGACATGAACGCGAATAATCCACAACATCTGCAAAACTTAGTTAGCGCCTATAAATCAATTCCGGGTACAGAAATGCCGGATATTCCTGACAAGGAAACATATTTCGTTTCTGATATATTTTTCAAATATGAAAGTAAAGTGTATAGCAAAAAGGAGGATATACTAACAGACATTTTGGAAATGTTGCCACTTTTAACGCCTGGAAATGACGAAGCAAAGGTGATTTATTTATCGCTAATTCCTATTGCTGTAGAAGACACCGTTCGACAAAATGTGTCAACAGAATTGGTACAACAGATATTTTCATACCTCCTCATCCATCCTGCGATTTCTAATGAAGATAGAAGGTAACAAATGACTTTAGTAAAAACAAATCTTAGCTTACTTTACTTAAAAACTTTTGCGTCTTTATAGATCACTTAGTCATTGGTTGCGACACTTGGAGGACCATATTCAGTCGTCATTTGCATCTGCTGGTCAACAGAGCTTATATGTTCTTTCCAATAATACTGACGCATGTTTGTCTAACTCAACTACATCCGTGTCTTCATCAGTTGGAAGTTTAACATCTCGAAATGCTTGGCAAGCCATAGCTCCACCCCAATCATCAAATAAAAGTCAGCAACAAACATGCAACGTTATTGCTGATAAAACCGAATGGAATGTACCCCTGCCGAACATTTCCGATAACCTCTGTGATAATTTTAGCGGTATTAAATTGAACGAATTAGGATCTAGTCAAAATAGCTTAGGGCTGAATTATAATGGGACAATGGCAGGCACTGTTGGGACTTGCCCATTCGGATCAAACAGTCAACTTGACAATATTAATTTAAATAGTAATAGTGACGATCACCATACTTCTTTTTCTAAAAATGGAACCGAGATTCCTGATTTCGAGTTAAATACGTGTGATAACTGTAGTTGTAGTCAGATTGGTTTTCCTTCCGTTGCCTGCGATCATTATAATAGATGGAGTTTAGACGAAAGCAAACTTTTATGCATGAAAACAAGACGGTCCAACAGCTTAACAGCAGCTATAACTTCCTTGACATCTACAAAAAATTCAGTAACAACAGCTAACGATGACTTTTCTAATTCGTCTGAAAATCTTGCACAATACGTTCAAAAACCTCGTAGCTTTTCTCTCTCAATCGAAAATCCAAGGGTAAACTTATTATCAACTGGCTCTGACACAAGATTGGACGAAATAAAACCAAATTATTTAAAATTTGCAACACAAAATAGCGGAATGTCAAATATTGGGCAATGGTTGAAAAGTTTAAGATTGCATAAATATATAGATATTTTTAAAAATATATCATATGAGGAAATGTTGGGTATAACAGAGGATTATTTACAAAACCTTGGCGTTACAAAGGGAGCTAGTCATAAGCTCGCCCTTTGTATTCAAAAGCTCCATGACCGGGAAAGTAATTTGACGAAAATTGAGCAGGATTTGATGATAGGTCAAATTAAACCGAACATTGTTATCGAAGAGTTAGCCAATATCGTTTTGACTCCAATGAAACCTGCAGATCCCACTAGCGACAATGTAGCTTTCAAGTTTATAAGAGTTCTGGATTTAGGTATGCACATACATATATGTTGAAAATTGCCAAGTAATATAAAAACTTTTCACCATTACTCCCTCTAGTTGTGTGTACAATTATGCAAAAGGATTCATTTTGCGCACAAGATGAAGAGAATGTTTCTGTTTTGCTTTGGATCCTTGAACGAACTATTCATGGCGAAGCATTTACAAACCATATAAATCAGCTTAAGGAGCTAAAGTTTAAACTTTCTAAATTAAAAATATCTTTTGCCCCAAAAGCTCACCATCAAAAATCTGGAAATGCGAATAACACAAACAAGCATAGGTTGTAAAAACGTAAATTCACACTAACCTGTTTGTAATAAAATTATTACATTTATAGGTGGAATTGTAAGATTCGAAAAACAGATCAAAAGAACGGCAGCAACGACAGAATTAATCGCAAATCTTCAAATGATACGATGAATTATTCCTTTGGTTGTACTCAGCAGCAACAATTGATAACATCGGTAAATTATTTTTTTTTTCTATGTATTGTTTATTTAAGCACATTTTTTATAGAGAAATAATTTGAGCAAAGCCAGTGGTGGTAATATTAGTGTATGTTCAGAATATAAGAGCTCGTCCTACCCAAATTTTGTGAAAGGAGGAGCTATTCCTGGGCAAACATTTCACCAAGCTAAAGCACCAATAAATCAACAAACCATGTATGGGCATCAACAGCATTTTGGTTCGTCATCACCACATCAGCAAATGAATCATCAACACCATCGCCGTTCGCTTAATAACTTAATTGTCGTGTCTCCAGGCCAAGGTAGCGTCTCCACTTCAGGTTTAAATAAATCATCTGTAACCCCGAAAATCCATTTACCAACAGTGACTGATGGAAACACAAAAAAACAAAATGCGCACTCTACACGTCAGAGAAATCAAGCCATTAGGTCTCAAACAGAAACTGAAAAGACATCAAATAGTGCTACGAAGAGGCCTTTAGACAAATCGGTAGCTGCTGTGGCTTTGGTTAGTAAAAAAAATAACTGTGAGTTAGAGGACCATAATGTTGAAATGAATAATAACGTTAATTTAAGTAGAAAATGTAAAGATTCTGTTCCGAATGTCTGTACACCAACAAACATATGTACGTCCGTTTTGCCTAAAAATATTTGTTCTGCAATATCCAGTAATTTTATTATAAATCCCTCTTCTGTACTAATAGGCAATGCCGAACATATTAAAAATAATGCTATAAGTGATATAAAAAGGTTAGAACAATTGGAATTTTTATGTTTACAAATGACAGAACAAGCTATTAACTAGATACCTCGATTTACTCAGATTTTTGTGTGTTCATTACAACGCTATAAGGAACACATATAATAAATGACTAGTATTAATTAATTATATATATTTATTAGACATCAATTTAAATAGCTTTTGAAAATTGCTGAATTTTTTCTTAATAAGTACAGTGCATTATATTCGTATTTCTTAACGAACTTTACAATCTTTTATCATCATTCCATTTCAACATTCCTTTAATGTTGACCTGATTGTAATATATATGCATATATATATATATATGTATATGTACATATATGTGTGTATGTACGAATATTTAGAGAGGGGGCGCCACTAATAAAAAAATTAATATTAAATTAATAATTTTTGTTAGTGGCGCCCACTGTATGTTTCGGGACGTATTGAGTGATCTGTTATACATACATATATATACATACATATATACTTATATAGATGAAATACAATTTAATATAATGTACCGAAGATACATGTTATGATGAATTGTTTAAAAATATTGTTTGTTGGAGAAAGGCTTAAATGTACATACATATATGTGGGAATTTAAATATGATCAAATAGAACTAATTATGCTTTACCAAACTATATTAAAGTCTTAAAATTACATATACAATTTCGTGCAATACTAATTAGTGACGTTACGGTGGAAAATGGTAACTCTTCCCAAAGGGTTCAGGTTTTTGTGAATATGTAAATAATTTATTCGTTTGTAGATATAACTGATAACATTTTAGTTGAAATTTAGCCTTCGTAGATACTTGTCCTGTTTTCTTTTTGCTTGATTATTAACTAAAATGAAATGTACTATACATCAATATGGTTTTCTGTACGTTTCTGTGTGCGCCGGTTTGTTACTTACGCAACTTCTTATAATATTTAATACTTTTGTATGTATATGCCTAAGGCTGAATCTTATAAAAAGCTGCCCTCTTGCACGCTTTCAGAAGTTCGTGATACGAACACAGTTATAAACTGTGCTACCTACCTATGGTCACTATTTCAACCAAATCAAATAAAGAATAATCCAGAAAAGCGTCTAAGATTCATGGATAATAATCGGTGGGGGTAGGGCCGTAAAATATTTATTTAATTATTTACCAAATCACTTTTAAAGAGTGTTAATTTGAAATGACATTAAGAATGTTAACCTGAAATAACAACTAACAAACTCAAATGTCATATTGTTCACATTTTTTTTACCGCAGCAATGGAGTTTCAAAACCCAAAAATAATAATTTCTATATCTCGGTGTAATTAGAGATATTAGTTAAAGTTTCAACTGTAAATCCTAACAGTAGCAAAAGATAAAGGCAAATTATGAGATAAAAATTGGCGTTGTTACTTTACCAATGTATATTTTTACAAATCGAAACGACTACTTTAACAAATAAATTAATTTGCGTTTCGCACTAAAATCAACAACACATGAAGTGGGTATGAGTGTTCGAACACACATTATAATTATAATTACACTTGCGTGCTTCAGCCACGTGTGGCTATTTTCTAAAGCAAAAAAAAAGTTTAGGCAAGATTAAAATTAGAATCAATCAAGAATTCATATCGAAGAAAATTACGTCGCATAATCCTTGCTGTTGCTTGTTGTCGACTAAAATCGCATGAAAAAAAATTTCGAATTTTGAGTTTAGTTAAATATTTAATATGTGTAGTGAATATAGAAGAGATCCGTTCCAGAATAAATATAGGTTTAAAGAATTTGCCATTTTTTCAGCCAATTTGGGAAACAAGGTGATTGGGTATTTTGGGATGTGCTGGATATTGATACTGCTGCAGTTGGTTGTATGTTTTCAAGATCAAAATTGTGTACAATTCTCCGCAAATTTCTTAAATGGGAATAGAAAGGCTTACAATGTATGTTAGGAACCTAATAGTTTTAGCTTGGAGCTTTGTCTATATTGTTGAATAGTACACTTTTGTCCTTAAGAATTCCTCTGATATGTTACATTAAATGACAGTTTATGCGAGTTAGTGATATAATTTTTTGAACAATGTACGGCATATTCGGTAGTAATTCTTCTTAAACTAGTTTATGTTTAAATTATTATTTTGTTTCTACGGAATATCGTTAGTACTGTTCTGTTTTTCAATCCGGCTTTTTCCGCCGGAGTTTAAAAAATAACGGTTGGTCTCATATTATTTATTTTATTGATTATATCATCATTTTATGATTTTATGATTCTCTGCATTTTTTTGCTATACCACGTGAGAATAGTATTTCTCTTAGCGGTTGTCCATTATTTTACGGCTCTTAAAAATTTTGGTTGGGCATATTTGGAGATATCTATTGCAGTCACGGCTAGTTATCTTTCTGTCATAGGTATATATATATATATATAAATTCATATATGTATGTATTTATCACACATTTACGGGTTTGTATCTGGGCTTGAAATTCTGGAGACCAGTTTTGTTAAAAATCTTGAACCATTTTTTATCTACTGCATCTGTTTTCTGTTGTTTACAACTAGAACGACATTCACTATAGAAGTTTGGACAAATACTGCTTTTGCTGCCAAAAAAGCTTTTCATATTCGAAGGAAGACGAATTTTACAGTGACGGCAAAAGAATAGGAGCACTGAATATCTTTTTAACTTTCATAGAAGAACTAAAAACATTTTGTAACTTCTTTTTTTTTTATTTCATTTTATTATTGTTTCTATAAAGGAAAAATAGGAATGAACCATAAAAAGTTAAAAAGTATTCACACCACAATAAAAAATGTAGTAAATTCATAGTAAATGTACGATGTTCAACTTTTCTTAATATTTGTGAAATCTTCTTTATTTTTTATAACAGCACGCACTCTTCGGAGCATGGATTCGACCAGGCTCCGGCAAGTGTTTGTCGGTTTGGCGTACCACGTGTTTGTTAAGTAGCGGTATCTTCCTGGGGCTTCTTCCAAAGAGATTTTGTTCTTATTTTGTCGTAACGTAGACAGTTTCTTCACATTTAAAGACAAATTTTCTTCAAATGTTCCTGTTTCCTTGTAGTTTTTTTTTGCTGGGAAGAAAGTACCGTTACCAAAAAAGAGAAATATGCAAACAGGCGATAAATTAAATTTTTATTTCAGCGAGAATAGGGTAAATGTTCGATGTTTTCCTTACTGGTCTTATTGTTTTGTTCATAACTGTATATATATGTATTTATATATATAATATATATATATATATATATATAATACATATAAAACAATTAATAAAATTTGAATAGCTCGATAGTCCACAGGGGGAGCAGGGCCTGGCCCTTCGGCGTCTGCGTGTCTCTACCCATTACGCCACGACGGCCATATACAGGTGTTATTGGAGTTCAGTGAAAAAAATTACAGAATATTAGTTGGATATTCTAGCACTGAATAACATGTCCCAGCGTCAGTGACGATGGAAAATTCTGGCCCATTATTGAATTCGGATGCATTCGTGACTAAAACGTCTGAAGAATTTCGAGAAAGAGTTGAGTGTACGAGTCTTTAGGTGTTTGGCAATCTCGGTGTTAACAATGAATAAAGACCCTTCTTGAAAGAACGGATATTTTGGTGCAAATTCCAGTATCTTAATATGTTAAGTCTGGTAGCTAGCTTCTTTTTAAAATACAGTGGTTCTTAAAACTAAACTTATTGCCAAAAGTAATACCTAAGATGTTTAATGAATTTCATTGTTAATTTTGATTGTGTGTAAAAATAAGTCTAGGTCAGGACATTATTTTACAAATGTGTAGGTGGTTGCTTTTATCAAGTGAAACAGTTGATCCTGAGCAGGAGGACCATTCTTCAAAGTTTTACAAAACATTTTAAAAAGTAACTTTAAATTTAATCAAATCATAGCTTTTTGAAAATAATGGCAATGGTCCAATATTCGCTTATATCAGATTGTAAGTCAAAGAATATAAGTTGTTGGCTTTAACTTTAAATTGCCTGTTGGTAAGAAAAGATTTAATAATAAAAGAAAAATTAATAAACATAATTCTGCGCCCAACTTTCCGTTACATAAGTTTATTAATTACTACACATAGTGCAAAAAGGGATACATGATTTTTGTTTGACAGTGCGGTTGATATGTATTCATCTATGTGCAAGAGTGAGCCAATGGTTGAGGATAATATAGTTGTTTGCTGGTCAGAAACGCTGAAGATTGAGGTATTTGGATGATGCATTTTTATTCACTACATATAAAGCGGAACGGAACGCAACAAACACGTTTGTGACAACATCTGTTTGTATCGTAGTATGCTCATTTCACAAGCTCTAGTTTTTGCTCCAGATATATAAATCGGATGCTGTAGGTCACACCGGTACAGTATTTGTTGACAATCAGCAAATGAATCTTCGTTCATAGGATAATAGTTGCTTCCTTGTATGGTGACTAATAGGTAGTCGGAAGATGGAACTATTAAAGTGCAGATTCCATAGAGAGAACTCTATATATCCTGAATTCCTCATTATATAACAAGGGCATGGCTAAATCTATGATGATGTTGCGTCCGGTAACTTTTCCTCTTGATTGAAGGCTTCTTTAAAGCTTCTTTAAATCCGCGTTAGTTAAGCCTTAAATTGTTGAATGCTCAAGGTGAGTGGATGTATTCTGTGTTACCCAAATTATATTAAGCAATACATTCTGTTTGCTGTTTACCATCATCAGTAAGGTATTTAACACAGTGAAGGAGAGTACTTCGTGGTCCTTGTAGTTATTTTTCTGCTCACAAAGTTGAACTAATATCTCGTTCAACTGATGAAGTTGTTTTTTGTTCAGTGACTGTTCTTCTTTGAATATGTTTAACGTTGAATAAATGATTGTAGTTTGATTCCTTATCGTTTCCATTAGATGATTCTGATTAGCTCTCACTTCATTGATGGTTTCTTCATACTTTTAGGCATAACGTTGTTCTAAAACTCCAAATAACTCATTTGCTACTGTGCAAATGATGTCTAGTATTGAGCGTTTTGCTTTGTGAATATAATTCTCATTAGCGTGCAGGAGAAAATCATTATTTAAATCAATTTGTTGAAACTGTTGACCAAATTTTTCAAGGCATCTTCACATAATACCTTGTTTACCTCTTTCGATGAGTAAATGAGCTAGTGTTATTATTGATTACGGTCAGGAATTCATACAGTCTTCTATTTGTGCTGGCAAAGAAGAAATTTCTTCGAAAGTCCCATAGTCCACCGAAGTGCGTTAATGCAGGAAGACTGAAATGCCACTCAATTCCATCCTACACAAGTTTTTTTTTGGCTATGTCATCTGCCGACTTATGCTGGCTTTTATCTGATTTTGAATCTTCTTGTTGGCCTCAATGAACGTTGTGCCAATCTCACCTCTTCACAGCCGCTATAAACGCCGCAGAGCTCAAATCGCTGACTAGTTCTATGTGAATGGCTTTGGTCGCCAAATACAAGAAGATAGCTATGTAGGGCTTTATTGTCCTATGTCCTCGTCCTTTGGAAATTAATAACTTGATTGGTCCAGCATAATCACCTCCAGCACTAGTGAACGGTCTAGATGGGTTAACTCGCGGTGATGGTAACACTCCCATTATTTGACTTCAACTTTTCGCACTGAATCGATAACATCTCACGCAATAATGAATGAGTTGGCGTTTTTCTTGAATAACCAAGTACCATCGTACCTTAATGTTGATAAGACTAGGTGAAGACCTCCATTTAGGGTACGTTTATGCACATGCTTGGCTAACAATTTGCTAAACCTCTCGTTTCGAGGTAAAATGTTTGGGTATTTTTCAGTGTCGGACAGTTCAGCATGCTCCAAATGTCCTTCCACAACGAGAATACTATCCTTATCCAAATAAGGATTAAATAATAGTAGTAATCTCTTTCTGCTAAGAGGCTTTGCATTTTTTAAACGTGATAACTCTTCAGCAAATGCTCTTTCTTGAATTACACGTATTGTGGATTTTCAGGCATCTTTCAGTTCCTCTACTCATATTCTTCAACTTGCTTTGATTCTTTTGTCCAGTAATTCTTGGCAAATCGTTTCACAGAAATCTGGGATAGCCCGAAAATCTTTCAGTTATGTCGATATAGGTGTGAATAGTAATATTCAACACGTATCTTTCTTCAGGGACTTTTTTCTCTCGTTGGTACGGCCAGTTGACGGAATCAAGTCGAAGTTATTTGGGTCCGTTCCATCACAGTTGATTATATTTTATCTGTCCTGGTAAACATCCTTTGGAAGCTGCATCTGCAGGGATATGAAAAGAGCTTACGTGTCTCTATGAAGTTTGTTTAGTTTCTTCTTTTATATCCGATAACCTTTTCCAATTTGGTGAACATCTTCCAATCCACTCTAGGACGATTGTGGAATCACTCCAAGTGAAGACTTTTTCTGCCCGTGAAACAAATATTCTTATGATCTCTGCCAGTGTGTGAGCTAGTAGGTGTGCTCCACAAAGCTCTAATTTGTGAATTGTGAGCATTTTCCGAATCGGTGCTACCTTTGTTCTTGCCATCAACATCGTAGTAAAATAGGTTAAATTTTTGGGGGTTACTCTTGAGTACACAACTGTGGCATGCGCCGTTTCTGATGAATCACAGAAACTGTGAAGTGTTTTTTTTTTATACATTTTGGAATTCGTATCTCTTCCAATGCAATAAGACTACCCGTTAGCTTGTTCCATCGTTTTCTGAACTCTGCTGACAGTGGTTAATTCGATTGGACATCTGATTTCCAAGTGTTCTGCATAAAAATTTTGCACTCACTGTAAATGGGGCTAGCCATCCCAAGGGATCATAAAGTTTTGCTATTTCGGATAAAGTTTTCCGTTTTGTTAAGATTTCCTCTTTCATTGCAGGTTTATCGATGTAAACCTTGAACTGAAAGCACTCTGGTGTAGGATACCAGTGAATTCCCGAGGTTTTGAAAGTTTCTTTTTTCAGAAAAACTGCTCTTTCCAGTACCATTGTTCCTGTGTCTCTTTATATTCAGATAGAGTGTCAGAGCACATCACCCACATAAAAATCATTTCTTGCGATCTCTGATGCTACAAAATAACTATTACGTTTATCAGTTGCTGATTGATGTAGGATTCTAAATGCAAAATATGGTCCACCCGCTGTTCCATAGGTTACAGTAGTAAGCCTATATTCTTAAATTGATTCCTTATCCGAATTTCGCCATAGGATTCGTTGAAAATCTTGGGGAATTTCAATTTGACGATACATGTTTTCTATGTCAGCTGTGAATACGTATTTATGAAACCGACATCGAATTAGAATTGTTCTCAGCTCGTCTTGCAGCTTGGGACCAACCACCATAAGTTGTTTTAAACTTACACCGGAACTTGTTATTGCTGATGCGTCGAACACCACACGTAACTTTGTTGACATAAGAACTGCATGATGTGGCATATAATAGACGTGTTCATTTTGTGTAACGGGATTGGCCTCAACCACGTGAAGTTCCTTAACGAACTTTATATATTCGTGTTTTATATTTTTATTCATTTTAAATCTATGCTCCAGTTGTCGAAGTCTGTCTATTGCTTGATTTTAAGATTCTTTCTTTTCTGTCGATATTTGCCTAATTCATCTCTGTAGTGGTTTTCATCACAGTCTTCGTATCCATCCACATCCCAACATTTTTGAAGCTGATTTTCAATAGCGGTTAATACCATCATTTCAATAATCTAAGCGCATATAGTTTACTGGGCGATGGCCGACCTGTTATTATCCAATCCAGTTGAGTATTTTGGCTATGGGGGATCCCTTTTTGCCTATTTGTAATCCATTTAATATTGTATCACCGTAGATGTCTGCATCCAGTATTATGTCAATAGTGCTTGAAAATAATATCCTGCAGCAGTCATGGTGAGATTTTTGAACTCTTTCATGTTGAAGTTATAAACATTTAAGTTTTTTTGTGTAAAAAAATATTTATTTTGACAGCGTCTCCGTATTTATACACAAATTGATTGAACTTGAACTAAAAGATTAGCAGCATGGACGGATATTTGATCCGCATTCGATGTTCTTTGCGGCAGGTATCCGTTGTGTGCGCTGAGTTCGCATTATTGTTTCGGCGCGTGTGCTGAGGTTGTACTTAGCGCTTCACAATGTGTGCTAACTCCTTCCTCCTTAAGTCCACGTCTGGCGGTTCAAAAGTTCAGCTTGATGGGTTGTGGTGGAAATTCTTTTGCCTTTGGATCTGATGTTGATAGTTTTATCCTGAATGGTTTTGCCTTACGTTTATATATAAGAAGTATTATTACATTAACAATGATCACAAATTACCTTTACATCTGGAATGACTGAAACTTTATTAATTTGTAGCGCCAATATCTCGATGCTATATTTGAAAAATAAATAAAAATCGTGGTTAGTTTTCTGAATTTAACCTTTTATTTGCAAAACGTTCCTTTCACGGCGGCGGCTCAAACAAGAAGAAACAGGCAGACGTCATGATAATGACATTTGCCTTCTACAGTCTTCCTGCCGCTACCAGCGCTCCTATAGGAGAATACAAAATGTCCCCGACGCGTGGCCGAAAACGTTGCAGCTGTGATGAGTGTGCTGAACTTATAGTAGTGATCTGGTTACCCACGATGAATCCAATGCGGAATGTTTCCGGTCCAAGTGTGCGAAGCACCACGCATGGTCCTGTGAAAGATGCTGACAGTTTGTGGCGAGACGGGTGGTTATCGGCGAGTTTTCGTATAACGAAATACATAATGCTTTGGTGGAGTCTGAACGGATTATTGCTTCGGAACGGGCTTCCTCCAATGGGATGTGATCTCTGGCGGCATCTGAAGCAACGCCGAACTGAAGAAATTGTGGAGAGAATCCAGTTGCAATGTGAGGCGTACGGTTGAAATTTAAAACCACCTTTGGTAGCAGTTCGGTCCATTTTCTTGCTGACGAATTGGCCGCTTCCAGACGTAGCCCGCGCACAATTGTGTCATTGGGTGGTAGGGTGACGTGGTCCGATGTTTGGCTGATTGGTTGTTTGGATAAAGCATCTGTAGCTGCGTTTAGTTTTCCAGGTCTATGATGTATGGTGTGTGGTCGCCGTGGCGTAGTGGGTAGCGTGCAACGCTATTGATGTCAATAGAGTACACGATAATGTCGTCTACCAGGTATACCCGTTAGAAATGAGCGTTTTTTGTTTGAACATAAAACACTAATTATTAATCTGAAAGTAAAACTATTTTATTCAAAGTATTGGTCATTGTTTTCTACACATTTTGACCACCTTTCTGGCAAATTGGGAATACCACGTCAATAAAATTGTTCGTCTTTAAAATCAAACCAATCAGACACCCAATTTTCGACCTCCTCGTAAGAATCAAAGTTCTGCTCAGCCAATGCATGTCCCATCTATGAAAACAAATGGTAGTCGGAAGGAGCCAAGTTTGGTGAATACGGTGGGTGGGGTAGCTGCTCCCAGCCAAGTGTTTTGATTGTATCCTGAACCGGTTTTGCTTTGTGTGCAGGTGCATTGTCATGGAGCAAAATTACCTTGCCTTGTCTTCTGGCCCATTCTGGTCCTTTCTCGATCAATGCATGGTTCAAATTGATCATTTGTTGTCGGTAGCGATCAGTATTAACGGTTTCACCAGGTTTTAGGAGCTCGTGGTACAGCACACCTCTCTGGTCCCACCAGACGCACAGCATTGTCTTCTTGCCGAATCGATCTGGTTTTGCAGTCGATGTTGGTGGTTGTCCCAGATTAACCCACGATTTTTTCCGTTTAGGATTCTTAAAATACATTTTAAATCTTTTATCGCCAGTAACAATCCGATGCAAAACCGATTTTCTTTCGTGTCTTTGAAGCAAAATTTCACAAGTGTTTTTTTCGGTTTTCCATCTGTCTTTCATTCAATTTATGTGGCACCCATTTTCCACACCTTTGTATCTTTCCCATAGCTTTTAAACGGTCAGAAATTGTTTGTTGTGCAACATTTAACTTTGCTGCCATTTGCTTTTGACTCAAAGTGTCATCTCCATTGAATATCGTTTGCAATTCGGCGTCTTTAAACTTTTTTGGTGGTCTTCCACGTTCTTCATTTCTCACATCAAAATCATTATTTCTGAACTGTTTTTTTGCATTTTATTATAACAAAGAGACACTTAAATTCTAGACAAAAATGCTTAAAACTATTTTACATAAAAATGTATGATCATAATCTTACTGGCCCTTCGCAGGCTCTCAAAGATTAACTGAATTTTATTTGTTTTTCAACATCTTTATGTATTTAATATAAAAACATTAATTCGTACTTACACCTATTATCTATTAAGAAAAGAAAAACAAAAACTTAAAAGCTTAACCATTTTACCATAAAAAATAATAAACTAAACCAAAGCTACGACTACAACTAAGAATAAGAACTAGAACTAAAACTAAAATTAAAACTAACTTAAATTACGTACGCACATGTGCAAGTATACTTTCATATAGTTCATCGGTATATGTTCATGCATACATGCACAGGTGCGTCTATGTACACCTATATATGTGTGTATAATCTAATATACACTCACATATATTTTTGTTTTATTTTTTTTTTTTGGTTTTTTATAATATAATTTTTTTGCTTTTTTTGTATTTTAATTTTTTTTATTTTTTTGTTTTTATTTTTGTAATCTTGAAACCTATCTCTAACCTAAAATCTAAAGCTTAAGATATGTAAGTCGGCTAAAGATTGCAGCTTGTATTTGGTCCGTTGCAAAACAATAGCCGACCGCCTCGTTGGATTCCCTACCCAGTTTTTGGAGGTTCGTCGAAGGAGTTTGTTTCGCCTCGTAGCCACCAGAACCATTTATGCTGCTTCGCAACATCCCGCATATCCCATTTCGATAGCGCTGTACTGAAGCGGAGGAAATTGTCCTCAGCTCGTCGTGCAACGGAACGGTCGAAGTTGAGCCGCCCATCCACAGCAGAACGGGCGAAATGAAAGATGAGCGATACCGCTTTCTTGTCTTGTAACAGACCTAGCTTGTCAAAATAGACGAATGCTTCTGGAGGAACGAAACCATTATGGCGCACTCTTTCATGGTATTGTGTGTTGGGATAGTAAGCTCCCGAAATTAGATTGTTATCGGAGTCCATTGCTCTAGCAGTATGTCTCCGAATCAGCTTCAGGATGAAATTATCTACTCTGATCAGTTTAGCCCTGTTGTATAAGACGTCATTAGAGTAGAATTTCTTGTTCTCACACCAAGGAGTTCGGTTAAGTTGAAGACAGGCCCGAAGGCATGCCCTCTCGAACAACCGCATCCTTTCCATCAGACTAGCTCCCACATTGAACCACACGGGACAGCCATAGATAAGCATTGGCCTCATTAGGGCAATGTAGCAGATTACCTTAAACCTCGCATCGAGTTGGCTGTTGTAAAACAGTCTCTTTGCAAGGACAAATGCGCCTCGAGTCCTGGTCAGAGCAGCTTCTATATGTTTGTTGAAATACAAATACTGATGCAACCAGATCCCGAGGTATCTTACTACCGTCCTCTGCACCAGAGGTTGCCCGTGTTGTCCAATGATTACGAGCTTACGCCAATTCTTTTTTGTGTCCGCCGAAGTCTTATGCAATGGCGTCCTAAGCAGGATGGTTTCCGACTTCTCGAAGTTAATTTTTAACTTCCAGCCGTCGCAATCTCTTCTGAAGGAATCAAAGCGACCCTGCAAGAGTTTCCTCAATCTTTGAACCTGATCTGTACACTATCAAATCATCTGCGTTTGTGCATTGCATTATGAAGAGAACTTAAAAGATCGCTCAAATAAATGTTGTTAGAAATCCAACTTTTAACATCAAAATAAAAAAAAAAAAAACACACACACACAGTTGAACACTTTAAAATTGCTATTCTTTATTTTATATATAATTCTTGCACAGCAGATCTGATCACATCGAAATATAAACCACGAAGAAGGAAACACGCACAAAATACAGGAACTCAAAATGCGTGTGTGTTCCTCGAAAAACATACCCGGATTAAGTCCAGGAAATCCTTGAATTGATTCTAAGAACCTTAGAGATCAATGTTGCTTTTCCTTTACACAGGAATTTCACAATGTTGCAGACACATTTTGTCTGTCGGTTATGATGAAATATCTGTGTATCCAACACACCTCCTCAAAAGAAACATTGATATTAAATAAAATCAAAAGTTATCTGACATTTCAATCTTATACGCATGCTCAACTTAAATCTGATATGCTGTGCTCTCTGGGAAAAAAATTACAATTTCTGGTCCAACATTTGTTGCAAGGATTGGGGAAAGCCCAGAAAAACCCAATCAGACCAATACAAAATTAAATTCATATATATGAGGAAAAAAAATAAAGCAATTAATAAAAAACAAGCATTTGAACATTTCGAGTTTTTTTTTAATTGTTAATAATTGAAATTGCTGCAAACTATTTATCCGTTATCTGTTGCGGTCGATTATTTTCCTTAATAAGACCAATTTCTCTTCTCAAGGCGATGAATCTAGGTGAAGGTAAAGTGTTGGTAAACATATCGGCTAATTGGTTATATGTGGAAATATAATCGAGACAAATTATTTTCTTTTCAATTTATTCTTGTGAAAAATGGTACTTAATATCTATTTGTTTTATTCTTTTTGTGACATGACGGATTATTTGCTATGCTAATACAACCCTGATTATCCTCAAAAATTATTATTGGCTTATTAGATTCAATTCTGATACTTTTCTCTAACAGCCTCGAATAGTGCCATATACTCCGCTTCAGTAGATGACGCTGCCACCGAAGTTTGTTTCTTGGTATTCCAACTAATAACACAATAAGAGAACTCGAGAGAACTCGTTTTAGGCAAACCCATAACTCCTTATTATTATTGTTTGTATATCTACGCAAGATATTAATTGATGTATTTTGATCGGGTTTTGTATATAACATTACATACATCAAACTGCCGATTAAATTTCTGCACGGTGCATCATATCGTTCTTCCGAACTCAATGCTTCATAATTAATTTTGCTTGGAAATGGGGTGTCATTATTTTTTATTGAGAATACCCATTTGCAATCAATAATGTTCTTATTTCCTGGCTTTTCAACTATACACCAGGTTTTTTTTGTAGACGTGAGAGTCTAATTCTTTTTGAACAGCCTCTTTTCCCAATTTTCTCTATCAGTTCTATTTTTAAGCTCATCATATGATGTTGGAATATCATTAATAAATGTATAAATGCATTAATCAAACAGTTATTTAGAAGTTTACACGATATCTGGGATTTCTCTATTAATCTCTCACTTCTCCAAAAATCTGAATTGTTACTAGTTAATTTATCTTCAACTATTTCATTGAGATCCTGAGTTTCAAGAGATGCTTTATTGCTAGGCTGCTTATCTGATTTTATATCAGTGGGCTTCACTCTTAGCATAAAAATCTTTAAACGCGGAAAATGCCTCAGTTTTGTATGCTATCAGATAAGTAACGCAATATAGGTAAACTCATCAACAAAAATAACGTAGACCGCAAACATCAGAATGAACAATGAATAGCGGCCCTTGAACATAGTCTTTACATTTAAATTTTTCAAATGACATTCTAGATTGTTTTCCTTTGATACAAGCATCACATATGTCATCATTTGGCTGCACGTTTTTTTGAAAGGTCACTGTCTATAAACATATTATCCCGTTTCATTTCCAAGAATTTTCCCCTACTTATATGACCTAATCTCTCATGTCACAACTGATATTCTTAAAAATGTTTTGTCTTCAATGTATTAGTTTTATAACAGATCTTAAATTCAATAATTGGAACGTTATATTCACATATACCATTAATGATTTCATAACCATTCTTTGTAACCCTTACACCTCCTGGATTGAATTCAACAGTCATTCCTTTATCTTGCATCCTTTCCACCGAAATTAAATTATGTGGGATATCTTTGCTACATAACACATCTTCCAAAGTAATATTGTCCTTGGATTAATTTTGTAGTCTCATTATGCCTTTTGCGGTGGCATAAATGAATTCATTTGATTTTGCCACCGATATCTTAATTGGTGTGTCTAATTTTATATAGTCTGTAAAAAGTTCTCTATCATTTATCATGTGATCAGATGCCCCTGAGTCCAGAATAAAAGATACATCACTTTTGATTTTCGCAATCCCGCGCCTGATCATAAAAGCAAAACCACTGACTGATTCGGATTGAACTGTTGCCACTTGCGCTTGTTTTCCACCATCATTTTCTTTAGGATAACTAAGAGATTTCCTATATATAAAGCAATCCCTCTATATGCGTCCTTTTTTTCCACAATGGTATTAAGTGTACTTTGGCTTAGAGTTATTTTTAAAAGATTTGAACTTTTGTTGAAACGTATTGTATTTGAAACAGTTTGCCTTATTTTTATCTTTATGCTTATAATTAACCACGGCCTGCAATATTTTTGAACTCGTGTCCTTATTAGCACTCTTCAACTTTACTTCATGGTCTAGCAAACAGTTCTTAACAAAAGCAAGGGTTAAACTAGTTTCTGAAAGAGTTTCAAGGGCAGTTATGACACCGTCATAGGAAGAAGGCAGTGTCAATAATAAATGCGATACTTTGTCCATTTCTTCAGTTTTTGCACCCGATGCCACTAGCTCAGTAATTAAATCATCAAAAAAAAAGTGACTAACCAACGATGCCTTTTAATTTTAAAGAAAGTAACTGCTTTCTAACAGAAAGCTGAGAAGCTAAACTTTTGCGTTCATAAATACTGTCTAGTTTACAAAAGATAGATTTGGCTGTATTCTCATTGTTGGCATGTATTAATTCGGTAGGGACTGGGCCCATAACCTGTTAGAAATCCAACTTTTAACATAGAAAAACACACAGTTGAACACTTTTAAATTGCTATTCTTTATTTTATATTTATTTCTTGCACAGCAGATTTGATCACATCGAAATATAAACCACGAACAAAGGGAAACACGCACAAAATACAAGAACTCAAAATGCGTGTGTGTTCCTAGAAAAACATACCCGGCTCAAGTCCAGGAAATCCTTGAATTGATTCTAAGAACTTTAGAAATCAATGTTGCTTTTGCTTTACACAGGAATTTCACAATGTTGCAGATACATTTTGTCTGTCGGTTATGATGAAATATCTGTGTATCCAACAAATGTTGAGTAGGATTGGCGAGTTTACGGCACCCTGTTGGAGACCATTTTTAACATGAAATATACCCATCGAAGTTACGTTGCCATATTTGACAACGAAACGATTTATGCATGCCGAGCCGACTGAGCTTGTAAAAGGGTCCTTCCAACCAAACGGTGTCGAAGGCCTTTTACAGATCAATCAGCACCGCGTCTGTGCACTGTTTCTTGCACTTGTTCCATTGAATTTCAGGAACTAGTTTCGACGCGCATGTATGGTATCATGCCCCGCCTTGAAACCGAACTGGTTATTTGGTATGATATTTTTATTCTCTACCCAGTCAAGCAGAGCTCTGTTAATCAGCTTTTCGAAAACCTTGCTGATATTCGGAAGGAGACTTATCGACCGAAGGTTGCACAGATCAGGCGAATCGTTTCCTCTTTTGGATATGGGGTGCACTTTCGCTGTCTTCCGATGCTCCGGATAATGTGCATTATTCAGGGCATTGTTAAACAGAATCGTGTACTTCATTACCACTTCTTGAGGGAGATGTCTCAGCACAATGTTTGAGATCCCATCAATTCCCACAGACATTTTCTTCTTCAGTGATTCAAAGATCGCTTGAAGATCCGTAACTGTGAGTTTCTGAACTGTTGAAACTATCTTTTGCATGCTGCTTCTGATAGAACATGCCTCGACAAGCATTCGATGCGATTCTGCAGCACTTTTCTTCAAATGAAAACAAAAAATTAATGCTTTCCGCAAATCATCACTTTCTGGTACAAAATTCGACATTTTTAACACGATGAAAAAATATGATGTTGTCTGTTCAATGACTTGATGTATACTAAATATTTTTTACAGATGTCATAGCAAAAAAACAAAAAAAAAAAAAATAAGGGTTTGTTCACAACAAATGTTCCTTATCGAGACATTTGTATCTTGACGCTCACTTCATTTTGGTATACCGGTAAATACGGTATGACGCGATTATTGATTAAATCACCGAGCACCTGCCGAACTATCCGCTGAAAAGTGCGTGGTGCATTCTTAAGCCCGAAAGGTTGCACAAGCCACTCATACTGTCCATTCGATGTCACGAAGGATGTCTTTTCGATGGACTTGTCGTCTATGAAGATATGCCAATAGCCCCATGCCATATCGAAGGTTACGATAAGGTAAGGTTAAAATACATGAGGTTGCCAGTTGGTCGATGAGTCTATGCAAAGGCGTCTGGTTCCATCTTTCTTAGGAGCAAAAGTGACTACGGAGGCCCAAGGCGAGGTGGACCTCCGGTCCTTTCTGAAGGAGTGTTGTTCACAGGAAGTTTTCCTGTAGGGAGTTGTTGTCGGAGTTTAGTTTTAGTCTCTGCTGTTGGTGTTATTGTTGACTGGTTATTTTCTTCTGTCTGCTGTATTCTTCGCGGGCACTCCCGATCCCAATGCCACTGGGTTTGCCCCACTTGTGCACAATGACGACATGGACTTGTGCACAATAACGACTGTTGTCTTCGGCTTCGCACATAACAAAAATCCGCGGTAGCGTTGGGGCATTCCTTCCGTCAGTTGTGCAACGGCATCACGATCTGCGAGTTGGACATGCCGCAAGAGACGCATTTTGTCCTCATAGTAGGTTGTCACAGTCTCTAACGGTTTAAGAAAACGGTGAGGGGCTTCAACAAGAGGGTTTGTTACCGCTGGGCTGAATCGTGCAATAAGTGACTCTCGTACTGTTGTCCTAGTGAGACTCGCCATGTGTGGTGCTATGTCGGACGCAAACCAATTTAGTGCCTCGTCCACTACATTCGCCATCAGCTCGAAGATTCGTTCCGCATCAGATTTGCCATAAGTTATTACTTCAAAAAGGTTACACCAAAGATCAGCTCTAATTATTGTCTTGTGCCCCGAAAACTTTGCTAAAAGCTGTCTTCCACCGTAGGTATTTGTCGTTGGATTCGCCAATGAGGTTCGACTTCCGCTGTAGCTCCTTGCTGTTGTATTTACAGCGCCATTAACGTGGTTAATACCGGCTGCCTCCTCCGACTCCCGCATAACACGATCCACGTTGTTTCCCAGTTGCCGACACTGTCTTCCAGATCGAAGAATTTTGGTAATCCGTTTTTTACGACAAAATCCTTGCTTTTTCCGGATACTTAGTATTACTGGGGTCGATCCTACCGGCTGCGCCAAAATGTAGCGCCAATATCTCGACGCCATTTTTGAAAAATAAATAAAAAGTTAGTTTTCTGAATTTAAGCTTTTATTTGCAAAACGTTCCTTTCACGGCGGCGGCTCAAACAAGAAGAAGGAGACAGACGACATGATAATGACATTTGCCTTCTGCAGTCTTCCTGCAGCCATCAGCGCTCCTATCGGAGAATACAAAATGCTGGGTGATGCCATCTCAAATTAAAGATGACGTTTTTAACTGTCAGATTAGCCTGAAGGTAGGATTTGATAAGTTGTAACTTCTTTGTTTGAATACTCTTGATTGTTAATGATTATAAAATCGTTGATGAACTGTAACAGGAAAGTTGCGTTGAGGATTCTGGTCTCATTTTGATGTTTAATTACGCCATCGAAATTTGTTAATAAGATCCTGTTGTCTCCAATCGTTTCGATAACTGGTTTTGCTGTTGATCGCATCTGGCATATACTCCGTTCAAAAATAGACTGATACAGCTGTCTGAAGTTGGTTTTTGAAGTTGATCTTCATTGCACATCAGATCCCGAATCTTAGTACACTGAGACACTCATTATAATTGACAAGTAGTTCGTTGGTTTCCAGGAAGATTCTTCTATTGGTCTTGACTGTGGATTTTATCAAAAGATGGATGAATTCTTTTGTGTTTGTTTTTGGGAATGATAGCGCATAGAGAAAAACTGGTCCTTTTTGCAACACTATTGGTGTCGTCGATACTATTTTAGCGGACAGATGATGTCGTCGATACTATTGTAGCGGATAGATGGAGTTCCAATAAGACAGACGTCCGCTTCTGATTGGTTGACGAATGAGAAGAGGTTATCTATAACTTATCGAAATTTTGAAGTAACTTATCGAACCTTTGAAGTAACTCATTTTATTATTCAACGGCCAGCCAGCAAACAGAAAGGATCACCAATCGCCATCGTTATTGTTCGCCATCGCCGTCGATAAAAACATATCAACTAAGTTATATTTGAATAAAATAAAGTAGTAAAGCAAGTGTTTTCATTTTTGTCCGAACAATTGGTTTTCTGTACTTTCTATTTGTGTTAGTATCCATTGGATTTCAGTTTTGTCTAGAAGATTTGCGTTTATAATACCACTTTTAGCTAGTTGAACGGCTAATCGTTAATTTCGTCTTTAACTATGGTAAGTTTGTTATACATAATTTGCTCAAGCTTATCGACGCTTGCATTATCAGTTCTTTGAATGATTTTATCGTAATTGTTCAACATTCTTTGTGTAACCTCGGTTATGCGTTTATTTATTTGGTATTGATTATTGTTATTTTCGATTATTTCATTCTCAGTTCTTAGAAGGCTAGCCCAATCTGTGGCATCCGGTGATCCGGCGATCACATTCCGGCGGACGCAATCCAGTTAATTGATCGAGTTATTCTAAGTCTTTTTTCCAATTTTGCAATTTTTTTAGTTCTGCTTCAATTTTGGTGTAACTGTTAAAGAATCTGGGATCTTAGGATGCTAGTTTTATGCCTCGTTTAAGAGAAACACACACAATAATAGAAAGAGATAGAGAGCGGTTGGATTTTCCTCAGGCCAGTTGAGATGAGGGGGTCCTTCCTCCTGGTGTTTCCGTTGGACGATGTATCATTCACTTAACCTTTTATTGACACAATCCGCAATCGTACAGTTTCTTTTGTGTGCACTTTTACGAAAAACGAATGTGCTAAACAACCAACTCGCCAGAGAAAGCACTATTATAAGAAGTGAATGTTCAAAATAACCAACATGCCAGAGAAATATCTGTATTTAATAAAACACTTAAACACACTTATTTTAATGATTTATATTTATTATTAAATATTATAATTAACAATGAGGAACGCGGACTTCGAGGTTCAAATTTGAAACAGTATTCCGGCGTGAACCTGCTATACACTCCTATTTATGTATACTAACTGCTTAAGTTGCACTTTTGTTATCGTTGGGGATTTGTCGTGGGAAGTTGTCGTCTGGCTAAATTTGTTGACTTAGCGTCTGGCGTATGGTCCTGTCTGGTGTATACATAACACGTCCCCCTTTAAGATATATCTAAGTATATTTTAACCTTAGATTGGACATCATCTATCTTGCATCTGTATGGATTCTACTGATTCGCTTGGTGATTTCGTTAGACTCAACGCAATCTCTGGTCCCCTTTGCTCTCGCCGATTGAAACATTAATTGAAGATCGTATATGTTGCTTTTCCGGATCTGCAGCAAAACTTCCAGATTACTAGAATGATTCCAAGTATAGCTGTTACTCCGAAGATTGATATGAGCACTCCTTGAGTTCTTTCGGGTATAGGCTCCAATGCTGTGGACCAAAAGTTCTTCTGGTTCTGCAACTCCATTAATATGTCTTGCAATTCATGTCGATCTATCGCAGTCAATTTGGAAATGGGTTCTTGGTGGATGGTGACATCACGCAACTTTGCATTTATGCAGCACTCTTGTAACTCTCCCCATGAATGTTTGTCCTTTATTTCCTTACCTTCAACATTTGCTCCCATTGTTTTTAATGTTATGTCATAAGTTTCGAAAATTATTACATTTATCTGGTATTTTAATAATTCTTGTGCCAACAAGTTCACAGAGTTTACTTTCATTTTTATATTTGCAATTATAAAGGGTTTTTTCAGAAATAGTGTACAAATATGAATTGCCTCTTATATTGTGAAAAATTTCTATTTTTAAATTTACAATTTTTATTTTCTGATCTTTTGTTAATAAACATTTTCAGTTCACAATTTACAGTCATTCACATTTTGTTTTAAGCTGTAATTTTCTTTTCTTTCTCAATACACATTGAGCTCTATTATAAGTGCTACCTTATTACTAATTTCTTTTGTATCGCCTAAGTAATTGAAATAAATCCTGTATTATTCTTGAAATCTGTGACTTCAGAGTTATTTCCGCATTGGTGTGCCAGATGAAGGAGATTTTGAAATGTATGGTTTAATGCGAGATTTGTTAAACTTTTGTCTTTTGTTTCTTATATTAATTATTACGGTATTTTCGCTTACTTCTAGTATCTTATAAGGGCCTTTGTATGTACTATCAAGTTTACCTTTTCTATCGTTTCTTATTAAAACTTTTTGACCTACCTTATATTCAATCGGTTTTCCTAATTTCTGGTCGTATCTGATTTTAGATTTTTCTCTACTTTTCTTAGTGCTATCTCTAGCAATTTCCTGATTATACAGAAGATTTGCCCTGAGGTTATCCATATAGTCGAAAATTGTATCACCATCATAAGGATGTACACTACTGGGTCTGTTTACTTCGAAATTATATACCAACTAATAAGGTGTATAACCTGTTGTATTATGTGGGGTGATGTTATAGCAAAATCCTTCAAACGGCATTCGCTTATGACAGTCTTTTATTTTAAGCTCTTTGCCGGTTGCTTTTAGGTATTCCAGTAACCTACAATGTGCTCTTTCAACGCTGCCGTTAGCTTGTTGATAAGCAACACTTGTTATTCTATCTATTCCCAGTAATTTAGAAAATGCATTAAAAAGTGCATTACAGAATTCCGAACCATTGTCACTTAGAATGATTTTAGGCATACCAAAGTTTAGAATCCATTGTTCCATAACGGCACGAGATACGGTTTCCGTATCTTTTTTTATAAAAGATCGTCTTAAATTGTTATAGTGTACCTATACCTTTCTTCAGTTTCTTCAAATGGTCCTGTCACGTATAACTATGTATTGTTGGTGCCCTATTTACTTTTTCTGTCTGGCACTGGGAGCAATTTCTCACAAATTATTCTACCTGTTTTTGCATTCCATTCCACTGAAATATCTTCCTTATTTTAGCATGGGTCGCTTTTTGACCGGTATGACCACCTATTAAACCTTTATGGTATTCCTTAATGATATCTTTTTTTTTGTTTACGATTTCTTTCTTTTGGCTCCAAACGAATTCAACACCCTTTTTCAGCAGTCTATTCATTGGTTCCGCTATTTGGCTAAAATTTGGTATAAATTTCCTATAATACACAATCATACCAAGAAACGATTTCAAGTCTTTCTGGTTTTTCGGCGGTTCCATCTGAATGATACTTTGAATCTTTTTAGGATCTGGTTTAACCCCTTTGTCGGTTATAATGTGCCCTAAGTAAGACACCTCCTTGCGAAATAATTCGCATTTGTCCGGCTGTAATTTCAAATTAGCTTTTCGAAGGTGTTCAAAGACTTGTTGCAGTTTCTAATTGTGTTCTTACAAGTTCTTTCTGTAGACGACAATGTCGTCCAAGTATACGCAGCACTTAATCCCTTGCAGACCTGCCAAGACAGTATTCTATGGAAACACGCAGAAGCACTTTTCAAACCAAATGACATACTCGAAATGACTGTATGGAGTGCTTAAGGCTGTCTTTTCTATATCAGATTCTTCCATTGGAATCTGATGGAATCCCGATGTTAGGTCCAATGTGGAAAAATACTTAGCTTTACCAAGCTGATCCAGTATATCTGATATATTGGGCAGGGGGTAACTGTCCGCAATAGTCATGTTGTTTAGTTTGGGGTAATCAATTACCACGTGCCTTTTTGTTTTACCACTGGTGTCAGCTTTTTTCGGCGTGGAGTGGAGAACTCCAGGGAGACTCACTGTTTCTGATCATGCCATCTTTTATAAATCAGTCTATTTGTGTGCGGACTTCTTCTTCGTGCACTTTCGGTTATCTGGTAAATACTCTTGGTAAATACAGGTTCCGAATCAGCTCTTAAACGAATTTTGTGTTTTGTGACGGGTGTTAGGGTCAGCTTCTAATTCTCCGTACTGAATATGCCACTTAAATCTTTTATTATTCCAAGAAGTCTTTCCTTCCCTTTTTTATGGAAGGAAGGTTGTCGACTATCACGTTTCCAACCATCTTCTGCTTCCTTTTTCCACAATCTTGTAGTCATTAAGATTTTCACTTTGCAACCTTACAACCTTGATGTTTAAGGCTTTGTCAGTAGTATTGATTTTTGACACTAGACACTTTCCATTCTTATTAAGGCTTATGCAGTTATAATACCGTCGACTATTTCCTGTTTAGGTATCACAACTTCCTTATTCAGATCGCTATCGATTTGAACCGTCCGGAAAACCTCTGATCTATCTAGCCGAGTCTAATGTTAGATATTTTAAGGTAATTCTTCCTATTTTGCCACTGATTATGTTTTCCTTATAGTTAATTTGAAAACCACCCTCTAGTAGGAAATGGTTACCAATTAACCCGTCGTAATCTCCAAGGAGATTATTTTCTATCACTTGAAATTCTACTTCAGCGGTTTTAAGCTCTCCAACTAGGGGAACGAACTTAACATCCATTTTGACTTTTCCTAAGCTTTCCCGAATCTCTCCACCTATACCTCTAAATTTGATGGTATCTTTAGGATTAACACTATTCCTGTAGACACAATTCGGCATAATAAGAGATTCTCCCGCACCCGTATCTATTATTAACTGTCCGTGTTGTGCACGATACTGTTCTCTCACGAGTAGAAGGCCCCTACAGTTTTTTACCGACTCCGAACGGCGAAATTTGAGAAGCGATTTGGAATTTGCGACATGATGAGTTGACTTGAGTCCCTACTACTTGGTAAACTTACTTCGCTACCACCTGGTAAACTATCCTCACTATCACAAAAAAAAACTAGCTTCACTATTGCGATATGCCGAAAGCATTAGCTACCCTTCCCTAAGGTTACTTTTATTATTATTTTTTAAGCCTGGCCAATTCGTCTGCTTGACAGTTGCCCGGAATGTCTGTGACCTGGCACCCAGCACAGTCCAATGTTGAACTGCTCAGCCATCTCATCTAAGGATGTGCGGCAGTTTATGACCGTCTTGGAGTTTGTTGAGGCAGATTCCAGGGCCCTTAGTGCTGCCTGACTATCCGTAAGAATAAGGATATCAGCTGAGGATATGCTATTCCTCTTCAGCCAAGACAGTGCTTCGCGAATGGCCATTACTTCAGTTTGGAACACGCTACAGTTATTGGGAAGACTGAATTTTAGACTAAGGTTCAGATCCTCAGAGTAGACTCTGCAACCAACGCCTTCGTTTGTTTTTGATCCATCGGTGTATATGCACGTAGCGTCAGCAACCCATTGTGGGTTAGCCGACCACGCGTCTCGTGCAGGGATCACAGTGCGGGAATTTTGTGTCAAAAAGATCTTCGGTGCCGCATAGTCAAGGTATACAAAGTTTATTCTTTGAAGGATTCTTGAGTGTCCGTGGGACACGTTCCATTGTGATGAGGAGATCAGTCTCATGGCTGTACCAGCCGCCGCCTGTTGGGCAAACAGATCTATGGGTATAAGGTTGAGAATGACGTCCAATGCATCTGATGGGGTGGTTCTTAGAGCACCGCAGATACATATGAAGGCCAGTCGCTGGACTTTTCTGATAGTGTTAGAGTGGGAGGCTGTGTCTAGTGCAGGCCACCAAACTGCAACGCCATATAGTAGAATAGGGCGCACTACAGCCGTATAGATCCAGGACATCATAAGAGGTTTGATACCCCATCTAGACCCAATAGCCCTTCTGCACATGTAGAGTGCAGTCGTGGCTTTGAGGGCGCGCTCGGCAATATTTGCCTTCCAGTTGAGTTTCCTGTCCAGCGTAAGTCCTAGAAACTTGTCTGTCTCGAAAAAAGAGCATTGCTGGCCGCTGATGATGGGTGGGTCAACATGGGGACCTTTGTATTTCCTGGTGAAAAGGACTAGTTCTGTTTTTTTGGCATTGATGCTCATTCCATTTTTGCTCGTCCACTTTGAAAGGAGCAAAAGAGCATTTTGCATAAGGTCCCTAAGTACCAAGGGATATTTGCCAGATAGCGCAATAGCAATATCATCCGCATACGCTATCACCTTGCATCCCTCACCTTCCAGGAGTAGTAACAGTTCGTTGACTACTATGTTACATAGAAGAGGGGAGAGGACTCCACCTTGGGGAGTGCCTCTGCTAACGTATCTGGAAGTAGTGGTGGAGCCCAATTCGGCCGTGATACGCCTGCTAACGAGTAGCTTTTGTATCAGGAAGGTGAGCCCCACGTCCACTCCCAAATCTGTCAGTGCATAAGATATCGAATGCGGAAAGACATTGTTAAAAGCGCCTTCCATATCCACGAAGGCTACTAAGGAGTAGTCCTTGTGGTAGAGAGATTTCTCAATATGATGCACAAGTGAGTGTAGGGCTGTACCCACGGACTTGCCCTTATAGTATGCATGTTGGGAGGTTGCCAGCCTGTGCGCAGGGACTGTGCAACGGATGTGAAGGTCGATTATTCTCTCCAATAGTTTGAGAAGGAATGAGGATAAGCTAATGGGGCGGAGATCATTAGCTTGAACATGAGAGCTTCGTCCCGCTTTAGTATGAATACCACCTTAACTTCTTTCCAGCTAGTTGGTATGTATGAAAAGCGGAGACAACCGTTCAAAATGACCTCAAGCCATGGGAGAATTAACTCTGAGGACTGCAAGAGTTCCGCAGGTGTAATGCCATCGGGTCCAAGTGACTTGTACGGTTTGAAACTCCGAATGGCCCAGAGTATCTTGCGCTCTGAGACAAGATGAGGGAGACAGCTTTGTTGACTGGTGGATTCTTGAGTCAGCGGAAATTCCTCCGTACTGCCTGGAAAGTGTGTGTCGATTAGAATACTTAGGGATTCTTCACTGGTCATGGTCCATTCACCATCCTTCCTTTTGTAGAAGCAGGGTATGGTTGGACTGGGGGAGAGGACTTTTCTGAGTCTCGAGACTTCACCAACTTCTTCTATTTTGCCACAGAAGAGTCTCCAAGTTTCCGATTTGGATTTCTTGATTTTGGTTTTATACGCTTTGAGAGATTGTTTACAGGCGTCCCAGTCAGTATCTAATCTTGTGGATTTAGCTTTGTTAAATAATCGTCGGCTGTTCTTCCTCAGATTGTCTAACTCGACATTCCACCAAGATGGCTTAATGTTGCCCTTGGGTTTAGTGACCGGGCAGGCCATGTCGAGAGCTTTGTTCAGCTTCAGAGTGAAAGGTCAACCAGATCATCGAGGTCTCTGGTATTATTGGGGGGATGTGGAAGAGGGCGCAGAGTGCGCCTTAGGCATCCCCTGTACAGGGGCCAAATTGTTTTTCTGACATTCCTATATGGTGAATTTGGAATTGGGTGATCCATGATGTCCAACTGTATGTAGCAGTGGTCGGAAAAGGAAGGCAAGGGTAAGGTCAAGAACCTCCTGTCTATCGCAACCTTTATTACAGATTGTTAGCTTATTGCTTAAAATAAATTCAAGGATGGACTCACCTCCCGTGTTGGTATCAGAGCTACCCCATATTTGATGGTGTGCGTTAGCGTCACATCCTACCAAGATGCGAGCGTTTTTTGAGACCGCATTTATGATTGCGGTCATGAACATCTCCGTCGGAGCCGGTTTATCGTAGGCCAGGTATACCGAGATGATCCAGAATCGGGTGTCCTTCAACTCCAGGTTGAAAGTGGTTGTATCAGGATCACTGAGGTTGGAGAAGAGAAAAGTATTTAGAGAATACTTTACGAGGATACAAGCCCTTGGTTTTCCTACTTTGGTCGAATGCAGCAGCTTGTAGTTGGGAATCCTGAAGCCATGGATCCTGTCATTGACAATCCAGGGCTCTTGGATAAGGACTATGTCCTCCCCCGTGGTTGCTAGCCGCAGGAGGAGGTTAACGGTGGTGGAGGTTAATCTGTACCACTCGCAGCATTGCGTTTGGGCTGAGACCTCCCCCACCGTGGTATCGGCCATGGATTCCGAGTCACACGATTGATCGTCTTTCTCGTCGGTTGCATTGAGAAGAAGGTCTTCTTGCTCCGAGTCAATATCTATAGTAAGAGGGATGTCCGTCTCCGACTCAGAGACCGCAGTTTCGCGTGACTCCTCGGGTAGCGAGCAAATTGTTAGGCTTTCAAGAGGGACCAGATCCGTGTTTGGATCTGTACGTGCGATTGCGTCCCGACTTGTGCACTGTTTTTCTAGGGCAGCAGCTGAGGCCGCCGCCTGCTCCGAGTCTCTCTTGTAGACATGGAGTTGGAATCTGTTAAAACCATATCTGATTTTAAAATCCTGGTCGACTAACGAGTTTTGTGATTCCTCGTTGATGACCAGGATGAGAGTCCTCATGTCTCCTTTGGGCTCATCTATCCTTCGCACCTCCCAGTCCGAGGTATTGAGTCCTGGATTGCATAGCTGCAATAATCGCAGGATTTTATTCGGCTCAGCAGGTTCGGCTGGTAATCTGACCCGAGCTCTCGGTCTGTTGGGGATCTTATCGAGATCCACGACCTCCAGCTTGGCGCCAGGCCATACCTCACCGATACGGTCGATGGCCTTGTTTAAAAGGATGACCGACTCCGCGTCAGCGCAGGAAAGCATCTTAACGTGGCCCTGGGACCAGCCTCCGTCTTCGCAATTGGGAGGCGGTCCCGGAGTGTCCGTTAGGATATCGAAGAGGGCGGTAGCAAGTTTGCATTCCACCTTTCTACATTTATCCAATCGGATACTACCGTCTAGATCCGAGTGGTCCACCACCGCAACCAGAGTTTGGCCCTTTAGGACATCGCTAAAGCGCTTGTCCGCACTGACCTGGCCGCTATTCCCGCGCTTCGGTCTTTTGGGTGCTGGGATAGATGTTTCCTCCAGTGACCTGTCTCTCTTGCCGGTTCCAGAGTCATTGGGTAAAGTAGGGAGGGCAATGTTGTGCTTTGATAGCAACTCTTTGATTTTCGTTGCCTAGGCGAAGGCTGACCGTTGTTTCTCGACCCATTCGCCCTCGGGGATGTCCCCTAATCTTTTGATGATGCGGGCTGCGGATCGTTTTTCACGATAGCATGGAACTATATCTCCGTTTGCTCCGTTTGCGACTGAGCTATTTTTACTGGGCCCTCAGCCTGGTCGATCATCGTCACGGGTCGCATGACACCTTGATCCAGCCCAGGGGATGAAAGAGATTGGGGGTGGGAGAAGGGATGTGGGTACAGGGACAAGTAGGAGAGATGATCATTACTTGGTTTTCGGACCTCAACTAGAATCTTTGCGGTATGGGTGACCCTGCCGGATAGAGTTAGACTATCCACCGACATAGCTCACTGGCTTCATCAATCCTACTTAAGCCCCGGAACCGTCGACAAGGTGAATGATCGCTCCGAGGAATGAGTTGTTAAAGTTTTCGTTGATTTTAACCTGCTGATTTATTGGTTTTATTGTATTATGATTATTTTTTTCTCTTTAATTGTTCTTCGATTGTAATCCTATCATTTTCATCCCAAGTACCGAACAGCCATATCAAACCATTTCCTACCAAGTTAATAAGTCCTCTTTTACTTATATGAGGAAGAAGTGTAGAAATTGTACTTTTACTAGAAGAAATCTGTCGTGTGAGAGAAATTTTGTTACTAAAAGTGAAGTTATTTATATTATGTTCAAGGCCCACAGCGATGTCAAACATTTCGTGAGGATTAATAATATATAAAACAATATCAAAGTTATTTACAATTTGGACTTCATGAACTTTAATTTCCGCGAATCCCAGGTTTGTATCGATCTATTCCATCACAAGGGTTGTTTCGTTAAACAAGAGTATGGTTGGAACCAGCATCCATATCAGGATTATCTGAAAATTTCAATGCTCGTTTAATATTGCTTTAGTGGACTCCTTTTAATAGGTATTTACGAACATTTGGCTGTTATTTGTGCCTAACGTTAACATAGTTTTTGATAAATCATACTTTCCTGGTCTCATGATAGTCTTCCCTATATTTGCTAGCCTTATTGATAGAATCAAATTTTTTCTTTTCAATTCTTGTTTTTATTAATTTGATATCAAATTTATGGTTTTGAACATCTATTGGCCTTGCTCTAATTGTGAAATGAAATGATTGGTTATAGTATTCAACAGCCCTATACATTTGATCTCTAATGGGAATTTTATTTTCTATATTAAGTGACCTGATCTTTTCCGTTAGTATGTTTCTTAATCGTTCTGCATCGGCGTTGCCAGTATGGTTATTTGGTTTAACAAAATGAACTTCTTTAGCTTCATTTTACAAAAATTTTTTTTTGTGAATGCTATTGAACTCGTTATCACTAACTACCTTTTTAATTTTTCCTTTTATTGAAATGAATTGATTTAATTTTTCTACTAAAGTTATATGTCTCCTATTTTCACGAAAGAAACTAACAGCGTATTTCGAAAATTAATAAAATTGTGTTTACTGTTAGTGTAAATATGTACATGAATAATTTCATTGATGTCACTGGGGGTTTCCGAAGTGTAAAGTTTTTGCTTAATTGGGTAATCGCTGCAGTACATATGTTGCAATTATTAACAACTTTATGAATGATTCAACTTTGTGAAATCTTCTGTCTCCTTAACATTGCATATAAGATTTTCTCTGCCGTATTGTGTGAGCGCCTGAAATCGTTCCTCAACAACCTGATAGGTCCTTATCAGTGTGGTTTCAAGCCAGGGAAGTCCACAATCGACCAGATCTTCACACTGCGCAGATGCTGGAGAAGTCCCAAGAAGTACAAATCGACACCCACCATCTATTCGTCGATTTCAACGCCGCGTTTGACAGCGTGCATAGAGACGAGCTATACAGTGCCATGTCTAGTTTTGGCATCCCTACCAAACTCGTCAGATAGTGTAGGATTACGATGGAGAACTCTCGCTGCTCCGTCAAGGTCGGTAACGAACTCACCGAGACCTTCGATGTCAAAAAAGGATTTAGACAAGGCGAAGCGCTGTCATGCGACTTCTTTAACATCATTCTTGAGGGGATCGTGTGGAACTCACACGTCAACATCAGAGGCACGATCTTCCACAAGTCCGTTCAACTGCTAGAAGCAGCGGCTAAAGTGGGACTGGTGGTAAACGAGGGCTAAACGAAGTATATGCTGTCATCGAAAAAGGACGCAGAACATCGACGTCTCGGACAGAGCGTCACTATGGGCAGCAGACACTTCGAGGTAGTGAAGGACTTCGTCTATCTCGGCTCCGCCGTGAATAGGAACAACAACATCAGTACCGAAATCAAGCGCAGAATCACTCTTGCCAATCGCTGTTTCTTTGGGCTTAGGAGGCAATTGAGTAATAAAGCCCTCTCCCGAACGACCAAAGTGACTTTGTACAACACGTTGATCATCCCAGTCCTGCTTTACGGCGCAGAAACCTGGACGCTACTAAAAGCGGATAGAAAGCCATTGGTCTCTTCGAGAGAAAAGTTCTGCGTGCGATTCTTGGACGTGTTTGCGTTGATGGCATCTGGAGGAGAAGATTCAACCACGAACTGTATGGGCTGTACGGCGGCATGAGCCTAGTCAATCGTCTACGGATACAACGCTTAAGGTGGCTACGCCATGTAGAGCGTATGGACAGCACTTCTTCGGCCCGAAGAGTTTTCGAATCCGAACCACAGGGACAACGCAACAGAGGACGTCCTAGACTGAGAAGGCGCATACAAGTGGAAAAGGACCTCAACCAACTTGGAGTGCTCAATTGGAGGCAGCTGGTAAGAGATCGTGCTAGCTGGAGAGGCATGTTAGTTGAGACCCAGGTCCACCCCGGACTGTAGCGCCATCCGAAGAAGAAGAAGAACTTTGTGGTATAGGGATATTTGTTCCAGAGCCTCTTCTTCGTTTTTTAGGTCTCTTGAAAAAAAACTGAGCACGCCTAAGCTCAATTAATTTTGTCTGTATAAAGAAGGGCTTAGTTCACAATAAATTCCGATTTTACCCTTTGTGATATGTCTTCGGACTATATCGGATATTTGATTGGGTATGTCACTTTTGTCAATGAAAATTATTTTATTACTAAAAATGCTTTCAGCCTCTATTGTATTTTTTTCAGCAATTCAAATCTGGGTTTTAAAGCGATTAACCCCCGTTTCCAAAATTGGAATATAGTCATTGCTATTCTCTTCTTGAGAATATACAGTTAAAATCTCCATAGACTCATTGCAATTGACATCGTCTAAATATTCTGCATTAACTGGATTTTCGCATAAGTTAATTTCGTTTCTGTCCAGATTAATTCTGCTAAGAAAATCGGCCACTTTGTTATTTTCCACTTTGATATAATCTATTTTAATATCATATTCATCTACGAGGGGCGTTCATTATATTCTCGGTATCGACATAAGGAAATTTCTAATTCAATTTAAATTGTTTTTATTTTTCAATATAATCTCCCCTAACATCAATGTATTTGTTACATCTTGAGGTATGTTTTTTTAAACCCTCAAAAAAATAAATTTGCAAAATACCCATTTATTGGCGACTTGAGTTCTGCATCATCCGAAAATCTTTTTCCACGAAGACATTTTTCCAAATCCGGAAACAGGAAATAATCACTAGGGGCATGGTCTGGACTATAGAGTGGGTGTTGGATATCTTCGAAACCACAATCTCGTGCAGCAGCCTTTGAAACTCGCGCCGTGTGAACAGGACCGTTGTCATGAAGAAGCAACACACCCGCTGGGAGTTTACCCCGTCTTTTCTTTTTGATTTCCCCCCGCAAATTATGCAAAGTGGAAGCGTAGGATGTGGCGTTGATGGTTTCACCTGTTTTTTTTGTATTCAATGAGCAAGATTCCCTTTGAGTCCCAAAAAACTGTGTCCATGAGCTTCTCGGCAGACGGAGTGACTTTGAACTTCTTCGGGAGGTCTGTTCCTTTTATATGCCACTGCATGGACTCTTGTTTGCTTTCAGAGTTATATTGGTTTTCGTCCCCAGTAACAATTCGATCTATAACACCGCCTGCGTTCTCACTACACATCTCCGAAAGCTCTCTACAGCATGCAATTCTCACTTTTTTCTGAGGCGCTGTGAACATTCGTGGCAGCCACCTTGCACTGACCTTTGAAAGATTAAGATGGTCATGCAGAATGGTGTGAATGGTACCAAGATGGTCATGCAAAATGGTGTGAATGGTACCAGTTGAAAGCTTGGTGATTTCTGCCATCATTTTTACCTTTATTGGGGCATCCTCAAAAAAGCTTTTCGAATTCTTTGATGCTTTTTCACGTACAATAAGAAGCCAGGGACCCGGAGCGGGGGTCGTCTTCAATGCTCTCTCTGCCTCTCTTGAACTCACTTGATCACTTTTGTGCAGTCGATAATGAAGGTGCGGAACCCTCTTAAACAGCCACCATCTTTCATGAAAAGTTTTTTGACTTTGCTTAGTGAGAAATTTAATTACAACGCGAGTTTTCACCATCATCGTCTCAGTTGCTATTATGATTCTGTTCAATTAGAGATGAAACGCGAATTAATAATTCCATTTATATGGAATTTATAAGTGAATACATTAAAATAATAGTATTACTTGATAAATAAATTAATTCATATTTATAACCACAGCTTCACCCCGATACCGAGAATATATTGAACGCCCCTCGTACTACTGAGGAAACTGTAATGTATAGTTTTATGGAATTTAACTCGTCAATGGCTTTGATGTTTTTCTCTTGTTTCAAAGTAATATCCTCAAGATATTACTTTGAAGTGTCTTTGTACTGTGATATTTTATTGAAAAACGTGGTGGTTTTGGTTGATTTCCGGTGTAAAATTTCTTTCGTAGCTAGTAATGTGAAATGGTGTTTTATTCATGTATTTTGCTATTACCGACGCACTGTCGATTGCAATAATTTGTTCTAAGGTATTTTTCTTAGATGGACCAGCTTTCCTGAAAATACAATTTTTGCTCCTCTTCAATTCCTGTATAGGCTTATTTTCTTCAAATTTGTAGGGCACTTTTTCTATATCGATTATAAATTCTTGTTGGGATTGCAATTAAAAGTTTTTTTATTAGTAGTGAGCATTTCGACTGGTAATTCAATGGCTAAAACTAATTTATTATTTTCAAAAACAGCGATTTCTGTTCGAATATTTAAAAGTTTTCGAAAATCGATATCATAACTTACGATTTCTTCATTGGTTAGTAAGTTGGAATGTAAAATTCCGATTCTTGCGGAAGCTATATTTTAATGAATATTTTCAACGTTTTCCTTGGGAGTTTTAAGTTTGAACATTTGTTCAATAAAAAGGGTTTCGGCTTGGAGTCTTGAAGACAGACCTTCGAGTTGGTTGAGTCTTTCTAAAATTCTCTGCCTATCTATTTCGATTATGTGCCTTAATTCAGGAAAACTATCATTAAAATTGGTACTTAACCTAACCTACGGATTTACTGTCTTAATTAGATCGTGGTTGTTTCCATCTACAACCGAAAAGTGCTTCTCTTTAGTTTGCCTATCATTATCATCGAGTGTACCAAAAAGCCATTTAAAGGTGTTGCCAACGGTATTAAGTAAAGCTCTCTTATATCTCTGTGGGATGATAGTTAGAACCTTACTCTTGATGTTTTCAGTTTCCTTCATCAAAAGATCCTTCCGATCTTTATTAATATCTATTTCATATGTGGTTCTATTAAACCTAGTAGAAGATCCAATATTTCGTTGGATTCTATTACATGTAATATTATGTCATATCTACTAACGATCTCTACCTTACGGCAAATCCTACGTTTAAATAAAGTTGCTCAATTCTCAGAACTTGGGACGTCATTGGAACAAATGCTAACAACATTAGGCAAAAAAGCATCATCTGCAAGTTTAAAGGGTGTTTAATATTCGACTCGTGTACATTATTTCAGCAGTATTTCCTAAACTTTGGATGTTCCTTATGCCTAACATTAACATAGTTTTTAATAAAACCTTGCTGTCGATTTTCGATGTATTCTTCGCGGTTTTTATTGCGCCTTGTTATTGCGATTGTGTTAGGATCAATAAAAGAATATTCAAGCGGACAAAACATTCTTGTTTATTTTTCCTATTTCGATAATAAAATTTGTGGACTGTATAACACGAAAAATACTGCACACTAAAAATATTAGACAAAATGTTGCACAAAATATGCTCCTTACTGCTCTCGCTGGAATAAAATCTGGAGTGAGAAAATTTGGTTTCCTAATAACCACCAAACGTCGGTACACATGATGCACACAAAAAATGTACCGATGATCAGTCCCGCAAGGTTGTCGCGCTGACGTGTACGGGATGATCGGATGTTTTGCTCGCATCCTTTCGGTGATTCTTCTTCGCGCCGCACAAAAGGGTTGGCTCGCCGTCGTTGCTCTGCACGTGCTGATTTCCAGCACGTAGACATGTCATGATGCCGTTGCTTACTGCTCATGCTCATTTTATGAAAGGCTTACCGCATGTTTTGAGAATTTATCTATGAAATTAATAAACGAGTCTTTGGAATTGAAATAAGTATCTACATGAATGACTTAATTTATATTGGTTGGGGTTTCGGTCAATTTGTATTTTTTCCTAACAGTACAAATATCACAATTGTTAATGACCTCATTAATTAGATTTATAAGATCTGGGAAGAACATTTTGTGCTTTAGCCCCTCAGTGATTCGAGAATGATCAGTTTGATTTCGATGGTAAATAGAAATCTCCTTTATGACTTCTTCATCATTTGAAATATCTTTTGCAAAATAACAGCATTTTACGAATTTTACCATAGAATTAGCAGTTAAACTACATTTAAATTACGAATTTAACCATAGAATTAGCAGGATCGAGTTACTTTTGTTACACCTGGTGGTAAAGAGAACCGTTCAATTCTGAATACACTCCTACTTTTCCTGTACTGATATGTCTTCGGACTATGTCGAACACCAACATTGTTAGGTATGTCTGTTTTTTGTATGAAAATTTGTTTATTGCCAAATATATTTTCCACCTCTTGATTTTTAATTTCGCATATTATAAGCTATGTCTTAAAACGGTTCACAATCGTTTCCAGTGTAGGTATTTGATTGTTACTGGTTTGCTCAAGTAAGTTGATTTCGTTTGTAGTATTAATTCTGCTCAAAAAATCCGATTATTTATTTTCTTTACCTTTAATATAATCTATTTTTGCGTCATATTCTCCTAGTTAAATGATCCAGCGTTGAAGTCTCGGATTTATGTCTTTTTCTATATGCTTTGTGTGCAACAACTTAATGGGTTCATGATCTGTGCACAAATCGAACTTTCTCCCAAAAAGGTATGGTCGAAAGTATTTAACTGCCAATACTATTGCGAGTAATTCCTTTTCAATAGTAGAGTAATGTTTTTCGTGATCGTTGAGTGTACAAGAAGCGAACAAAATGGGATGCCCGCCCTGAATTAATGCTGGCCCCGATGCGAAATTACTTGCATCGGTGACAAGCTTGAAACTTTTTTTGACATCGGGATATTTAAGTATAGGATAGTCAGTAATGATTTCTCTTAATTTTTCGAAGGCCGATATATAGTTTGGATCATTAATATTGACTTTTGAACCCTGGTTCAAATATCTTACCATGGGGTAAGCAACCTTTGCGTAATCTTCAACAAATTTTCTATAGTACCCGCTTAAGCTTAGGTTTAGGTTAGCTTAGCTTAGCTCCCTATAGATTACTAATTATACGTATTTTATCTGGATTTGGCTTGACACCTTCTGGACTAAGGATGTGTCCCAAATATTCAGTTTCTTTTGACAAAAATTTGCATTTTTCTACTTGAATTTTAAGTCCAGCTTCTTGCAGAGCCTGAAGAATTAGTTTTAAATTAGTAAGTTGTTCCTGAAGGGAAGTGCTAAAAATTAAAATGTCGTCCAAATAAACGACACAAATTTTGTTAATGTACTTTTTCAGAATTGCGTTCATAAGTCTTTGAAATGTTGATGGCGCAGTTTTTAATTCAAATGGCATTTTTATATATTCAAAGTGGCCAAAAGATGTTGAGAACGCTGTCTTATTCCTATCCTCAGGTCTAACTAAGATTTGATGGAAATCTTTCGCCAAAGCCAATGTAGTAAAATACTGTGACTTTCTCAATTTATCTAAAATTGTATAAATATGAGTTATTGGAAATTTATCACTAGTAGTCACTTCATTTAGTTGCCGGTAGTCAATTACGATTCGCCATTTATGGTTACCACTTTTGTCTTTTTTTTGGTACCACCCAAAGAAGGTTATTATATGGGGAATTGCTTTCGGTCACAATTCTCTGCTGGAGCATTTCATTTATGTATTTGCCTTTCGATTTCTTCCTCGTGTACTTTGGGGTAACGATGTATTTTGGAAAAAATAGGTTTGTTTGTAACAGTAATGATTTTATCCATTATTTCATGGGTAAATGTTAGAGTATCCCCTTCTTTGTAAAAGATATTCTTGATTTTTTTTTAAATATCTGTGATAAATATTTTTTCTTCGCCGTTTAAGTGATTGGAATCAATGTAATCAGGAAATTGTGTATTGGTAGGTTCCCAAGAGCAAATTTTATATGGTTCAAAAGGGATGCTGGAGCTAAAAAACATTTTTTAGTCGTTAAATTCAATATAACTACTACTTAAATATACTACTTAATAATAATATATTTAATATATAATAGCGTCATAATTTCTACTATCGAAATCGAAAATATTCCAAATTATTTTTTTTTTTGGGAGCGAAATTCATTAGGGGCAGGGTATATCATTTTCATTGTTATTTCACTGAAACCGCTCAATGTCAAGTATCGTTCAGGTTTAGTAAGAATTTTTCTTTTGTGATTGGGAAGAATATTTGGTTTTATTAAGGTGGTAGTTGACAATGGCTGGTTACTTATTGTCAGCTTAGCTACCGGTGGTTTCTGTTTTGAGGCTGTATTTGAAAATTTGGGTTGACACAGCCAGAAGTTGAATCTTGTCTATTTGGATAAGTGTTCATGTTTCTATTAGGGTATGGATTTGAAAGTTGATATATTTTGTTAGGGTTATATTAGTGATAAGTGATTTTGTAAGTTAGTCGCGGAATTGGAGTTAAAGTTTCATTGTTTTCTATGCTGCGTATCAATAGTTCTCTTAACGTCTAGTAATTTTAATTTGGAATATTTTTTATAGATATCTTTTAAATTGCTGGTCACGTCGAAGTGAGCTCTTTCACAACAATCTATTTTTTCTATGAGTAGTTCTTTTAAGTTGGAATCTGCTCTATCCGGTCTATACATATCAGGCTTATTTGTGTCAAAGTCATATATTTCACTAATCGTAAAACTTGCTTTCTGGAAAACTGACAAAAATTCTGTTAGGTTACTAACCTTAACATTTCCTCAGTAATTGTAAACTTCGGCGTACGTTTTCGATGTTCGAGTCTGAAATGTTGTCTTAGCTTGTCTTTTTTTTTCCTCCCAATCGATGTTGCCTTCAGCCAGTTGCCTGATGCATTTCGCTGCTTCTACTTGTATTTTCTCGTTCACCACAATTTCCACGGCGTGTTGGTACTGTCTTCCCCACAAAGCCTTTTCGCCGATTCCACCGAACGAATAAACGACGACAAACTGTAATTTTCGTTCCCTTCAAAAGGCTTAAGGCATCGTAATTGTGCGAGGATTTTATCCGGGGACTTGGAAAATATTGGGAGACGTTGTTCACGTTACTCTTTCTCCTTCGGCTTCAGTTGTTGTTCATTTGCTGCTGCTGTTGTTGATGTTGGCAACTGCTGTTCCTGCTGCTGGATCTGCTCTTCCTGGCGTTGAACGATTACTTGTAGTAGTTCGATCTTTTGTCTAAGTTGCTCAAGTGTCTCCATTTTCACCTTAGGTTTTTGAATTCACAAAACTGTAGCACAATAAACACTAAGCCACTACTTCACTATTTAGGTCAAATTTGAAGTCTTTCTTTTCTTTAATACATGTTTTGAGATGAGTGTACTAACGTAATACGTGCGAGTCATTCGGAGGAGATAATTTGCTGTGGGTATGCATGTGGGAGGTACGCTATTTGACGATAAAAAAATTGCTTAATCATTCCTTTGCTATTATGTGGGGATGAATTTAATTGATTAAACCGTTGGGTGAATGAGTTTCTCTTATTTGCGTAATTGGATCTGAAACTTTGGTTCTCTATTTTCAAACATAAATTTAAAGCTTGCGGGAGATCTGTCGGCTCACGCATATCCAAAAATTTGAGTAAATCGCCGTTTAAGCCTCGAATGAACGTGTCGAGTGCTTTACTCCTATAGCAGTTTGTTAATACCGTCAATGATTCGTTGCCCACATCCATGCACTGTATTTTATTTAAAATCAGGGACAGATGTGAGTAAACTTTATGGAAGAATTCTTGCACGGAAGTATTGCCTTGATTAAGTGAAGTCATTTAAAACTCTAGAGTTCCAATGTCTCTTTGATCTGCATAATGCAGGTTTAAACATCTGGAAATAGCTTTCCAGTTTAAAGGCGTGTTGTGTGATTTAAATACTGTATCCGTCTGACCTATAATTATGTTTCTAATTACATTTGAGATACCGTAGTACCTTGGTGTACCTTCGAGAGGTTCATATATTTGCAAAATTCGTTCTACGCTTTTCCTCCAGGAGCTAAATTCTCCTGATTTCCCGGAAAATTCGCGAAGACACCTTACGACGTCTGAAAGATCCTTTCGGTATTCAGGGCTTATGCCTTGGTCTCTGTTTATTGAAGCATCAGCATTGGGATAAATGAAAGAATTCACAATATCTGTTATTAATCTAATAAGAAGCTCGGATTACTGGCCGAGATTGAGGCTAAGGCTGGGCCTGAGGATTTTCTACTCCCGAAATGTTTTTCTGAGGATTTTGCATTTGCGGGGTACTAAGAACGGATGGGCGTACGAGGTAATTAGGATTAGACATCAATATTAATTGGATAATACTTGTTTCACCTTAATAATTTTTAATATATTATATATATTATTATTTATTTTTCAAATCACAATTGTTATTTTTCTTCTTTCTTATAATGATCACTTTTTATATCTAGTTGTTTCACGTATACCTTAATTCTTTAATTAATTACTTTATAATTTTTTAAATGCTTATATACATTATAATGATTCTATTGATTATAGTCTGGAGCGGTTGGCAGCTAACGCTGTCTCATTTTCCTTTGCATGTTAATTGTGTAGCAGCTACTAAGGCAACTCGTTTCTCCGGAAAAGTTCTGTCTTGTTGGCACTTATTTTTTTCTTTCACTTTACACAATGTTGCAGATGTTCTGCAATATTTAAGTCGACTTTAATCTAATTTTTATCACTTTTTTTCCTCGTGGTTAACGAGTTATTTGTTAGTGAATTCTATAACTTTTTCCACAGGTCACTACTTAATCGCGAACTAACACCATGTTTTATAAGCGAATTATATCACTTTATTCTTCAAGACTTGTACGGGTTATTTTTTACTCGCGGCTCACTGCTCGCCAGGAAGTAGGTGTATTGCACCCGCTGGTGGAATGCAACATGAAATATTTGTGGTGTTAACTTGCACAATCACTGTTCTTGTTTGATCAGCTCGATGGGCAATGGCCGGATAAAAATATCCTACGCATATAAATTAAACTATTTAAAGTTTATTTGTTTAAAAAAAAAATTATTTAATAGAATTGGGCATTATAACCTCTTACATAGATCACTTAAGACTAAACTACAATTATTACGATTCTACCTTAAATTCATGATCCGATCATGCGCCAGCAACAAGTTCCCACAGGAGGTCTCCAGTTACCGTCGCAGTTACAGTTACGTAGGCCAGGCTCGGGCTGACGATTGAGTTAAGTTTATTTTTAGTTTTCAGCAAACTAATCCGTTTGGGTCCATTGACCTGCAGTTCCTTTAGCATCTCCAAAGATAGTACTTCTTCTATGTTGTTCCTGGCAGATATAGGTTATAAAATTGCAGATAACGGCTGGTAGTTAGTAACTTAGAAAGATAATCTTTAGTGAATTTCCTTCGGTAGTAGATATGTGCTGGTTGTTTATGATAACGCATCACGGGACTTGGCTCCTTAAGAGGTTGGGGATGTCTGTGGTGTTGCTTATCTCTATAAAATTATTACTACTACAAATGACATGTTCATTAAATGACTTACTATTACTTCTTATACCAAACAAGTTTTTGTTACATTTAAGAATTTTATAAAAGGTAATGTTATTAATTTGTGTGCCAAATTTTACGGCCTTAATTACGGTGGCGAATTTTACCCAGTCGCTTATTTATTTAAACATATACAATATCTCCTGGCGTATAAAATTTTATTGGTTGCCCCTTTTTGCAGGCAAAAGCGAAAAGAATCTCCCGAAGCTGCTGTCTTATATCTTCTACAGCTTTCGAGTTAATAACTTTCACTTGAACATATTTGGAGAGCTTATCAAATGCAGTAAGTACAAGCTTCCCTTCCGTTCAGAAAATATCGATGTGAACTATTTACCCAGGATATGTCTATAATGAACTAGAGTGGGTTGGATCTCCGGCTTGTTAAGCTGCCTATCGTACTTAATTTGTTTACATACTTTGCATATATTAAGAATCTTACTGATTTTTCTGGCCATACCTGTGAGTTTCGATAAGTATACTTTCTTTCTGGCTTGGATCTGTGAAAATCTAACTTTATAATTTCTAAAGTTAAACGGGTATATTTCCCGAATCATCCCAATAACGCGCTCTTCGGCTTTTATCACTGATGGACTTAAAAACTTCTGGAGAAGTGTATTGAGCATAGCTGGGTTGTATTCAAGTTCGGTGACAGTGTGTCGATGATAGATTGGGAAAACTATGTCAAATTTAAAATCTGCAGAAGGACCAATCTAAAGGAGAAGTTGGTTTTAAAAACATTTAAGGCTACTTCAACACTGGAAATTAAATGTTGTCCGGAACTTTCGTCACTATGCTCTGTCGATTTATCTGAGAAAGTGCGTCGGCTACCACGTTACTTCTGCCTGGCTTATATTGCAATTTGTGATTATATTCTTCCAGAATTGCTTTCAGCGCTTCATCTTACTATTTCTATTTTTGCTGCTGAACACTTAAGTAAGCGGCTGGTGATCTATATAGATTTTGACGAAAGCAGAGCAATACAAATTACCAGTGAGCTTAGCGCCCATATAATTGCTAACAATTCTTTTTCGTTAGCAGCGTAGTTTTCTTCAGTGGAACTTAGTGTTCGCGAGATAAACCTTATCGCTATTTGTTTTTGCCGTCCGTCAGATTATATGATGAATCCCAAGAATACGACTTTCCGCTTGAAAAAATGACATTTGTCAAGCTGAACTTTCATATAAGCATTCTAGAGTGTTTGAAAAATTAGCTCTATGTGCTGGGCATGTTCACTCTCGGTTTCGCTACACACTACTATGTCGTCGCTATAGACATAGCAGATTTTGCCGATCTGGTCTCGAAGGATGTCATAAAGTGCACCTTGAAATATTGTTGGCGCGTTCTTAAGGCCAATAGGAAGTCGGGTAAATTCGTATTTACCATTATTGGCGGAAAACGCAGTTTTTTCAATGTCGTCTTGATTCCTCAAGGGGAATCTGGTGGAAACCACTTTTAAGTCAAGAACTTTGAAATACTTGTTTCTGCCGAGCTCCGCGAGAACTTCATTAAAGTCGGGAATTGGGTAACGATCAGATATGGTTACGCTATTCAATTTCCTATAATCTATTACCATCCTATATTTTTTTAATTCCGTTGAGTCCGGTTTCTTTAATACAATCCACAGAGGTGAAATGTATGGGGATATGGATGCTTTAATGATCCCATCCTTTAGCAAGTTTCGGATTTGGATTTCAACTTCGTATTTGAGGGATATAGCAAAAGGGTAATATCTGCTGCAAGCAGGCGGATTTCGCGACCACTTTTGTAGTGCACGCCAGCCTTTCATCTGGTTCTGAAACAACCAAAAATTTCCCTTAAAACCCTAATGATGGCTCGATGACATCCCGCGGCCCGTCTGAAGCTATATGCGAAGACTCCAAATCTAAAACAACGAGCCTTCCGATTGACCACTTAGGCAATACGTTTCACCAAAACGATGCTTCCGATCTCTACTGGTTTGTAAGCTTGAACCACTTTGAACGTCTCGTGATCTCTGGCAGGTATTCTGTGTACCAACGTCTTGTTATCTCTTTCATCAGGTTTTGAGCTTAACGACTATACAATCTACTCAATCTCAGAAAATACTCTTGGCGCTGTAACATCTCGATCGGTGTCAGCGAACAGGATAGAGTTCGGAGTAAGTGGTCTCGGATCCTCTGGATCGACTGAATTGTGGGTCAACGGTCGTCTATTAATCTAACCCTGTGCTTTCAACAAAGCATTCAGGAGAACGTCCTCTCGAGGTGTCACTCCACGTAAAGTCAATGCGATGCTGGACTTGATTGACTTTATAAGCCCCTCCCATGCCCCTCCCATCCAAGGAGAAAAAGCCGGAATAAATCGCCAGACTGCCTTCGCTCTTAGCGCAATACTCTTCGAGAACAGACTGCAACTCCTTTGTGTCTTTCTCTAAAAAGTTCTTTGATCCAACAAAGTTGAGACCGTTATCGCTGTAAATAAATTTGTTGAGCACGAATAATAATAAAACGTCGAACGGCCATAATACACTGGTCCGTTCTGAGGACATTCAAGATCTCTATATGCACGGCACGAAAACTCAGGCAGGTAAATATCATGTCATATCTCCTGGCTGTACCCCTTTCGTGCTTAACATACAACGGCCCAAAGCAGTCCACTCCCACATGAGTGAAAAGTCTCAGGTTGAAAGCAACTCTTCCTTCGGACAACTGACCCATCACAGGCTTTGCCCTCATTCTTCTGCACATAAAACACGTAGATTGAATTCGCGCTACTGTTATACCGATACTTTTAATCCACGCTACTTCTCTTATACCAGCAATAGTTGTTTCTGTACTTATATGATTATTTTTTCATGATAGTGAAACACCAGTAGCTCAATCAGAGGATGGGTTTTGGGCAGAATCGCTGGATTACGCGCTGCATAAGATAATTTTGTCTTCTGCGCTCTCGAGCCTATTCGCAATGCCTCGTTATCGATAAACGGTGACAGATTTAGTAAGGAGCTTGTCGGCTTTAAATCGCGTTTAGATTGCAGGCAAGCAGGTTCGAGAAAGCCTCCTGTTGAATCTTTCGGAATGTCCAGTCCTGGATGCTTACATTTTCTGCTGGAGTTACAAAGCGTTCTCTCTCAGATAGTGTTTTTTGAAGAATGTCTTTAAAGCGAAGCAGGAGCGCAATCACTCTAACTGTCGATAACCATCTTCCACGAAACTTTGCACTCAACTCATCGAATACTTTGTATGAACTTATCTTCCTGTGAAAATTTACTGAGAAGTTAGGTAATTTAATTTCGCTTACCCTTTCAACCACGATGACAGCTCTTCCAGGTGTAATTAGCCATTCAGCTTGAGGTGTTTTCAAAATAGCAGGACCATCGAACCATCTCGATCTATCAACGACTTCAGAAACGTCATACAATCTTGTACCATCGTCCACCACGTCATTCGCCGATCTAATGAACCACCATTGACGTGAATTTGTGGTTTCTAAAATTTCACCAATACGCACTGCTACGAATGTTGGGAACTTAAAGGTGGACGAACTAATCCATGATAGAACGGTTGTGGAGTCGGACAAGAAAATTCCGTCGTTAGTAGTAATAGAGTGCGATTTCCTTACCCCAAGCACCGCCGCCTGTAACTCCAGACGAGGGATTGATAGCTTCTTGACTGGAGCCAACTTTGCCTTTGCCATTGCGATTGCGATTGCTATTTCCACCGACTCATTCTTCTCGAAGTAGGCTACGGCAGCGAAGGCCTTGTCTGAGGCATCCACGAAAACGACCAAACTAATGTTTGAGCATTCAGGAAACCATGACGTATACGGACGAGGAACCCTAATTTCCTCTATCTGTCCCAATACCACCTCTATCTGTCTAACCACTGCCATCTCAATGTCCCGGATATTGGTTCGTCCTAATCATAACCTTCACGCCATATTTCTTGCAAAATGGTTTGTCCTCTAATGATAAAACAGGAAGCAAGGCCAAGCGGATCGAAGATTCTTATAATTGTTTTTAGCATGTTTCGTTTTGAATTCACAGCCTCTGGATCAGACATCGCCTTTAGTAAATCGTCATCCTTGAGCTTATAAATTAATTGATTGGATGTAGCATGCCAGAACATGCACAGTATCTTGGTTGCGAAGTTATCGGATTCATCAGGATTAATACTCACTAAACGGGAAGTCCTTAAAAGGGAAGTCCTTATTTTTTGACTGAAAACTAGATCGAAGTTTCGATTCTTATGGCGTCTTTACTCACAGCCACAGCTTCTTCCACGGTATCGTGGGTATTAAAATAGTCATCTACGTATCTGCGATTGACTAGGTCGTCCGCTGCCTCCCGACATTCCGCTTTATAAAGATTTGCATGATGATTCTTGATAAATTGAGCACAAGCAGGGGAGCAACGAGGATCAAACATCATCACCTGCATAATGTAGATAGTCGGCTTACGTGACAAATCACCATCCCTCCAAAGAAACCTCTAGCACTGTTGATCGGCCTCACAAATTTAAATGCAGTGAAACATCTCTTTAAGGTCTGCATTTACAGTGATCTGTTTTTCCCGAAATTTAAAGAGACCGGCATGCAAAGGAACAAGGTTATCTGGACCCTTTAATAAGTGTGAGTTCAACGAAACTCCATCCACCTTTGCGGCAACATCTGCAACAACTCTTGGTTCCGGAGGTGATTTGTTTTTGTTGACTACCATAAACATCGGAGCATACCAAACTCTAGACCAGTCCCGGTTCAAATTTTCCTCGGACGCAATTCAAGCATTACCCTTGGCGACTAAATCTCGAATATGTTGGTTCATCCATTCTAATAACTCAGGTTTCTTTTTAAAGCTATTTTCTAAGCCGATAAGCCTTCTCTCCACAATGGGATAGCTGTCCGGAAGCTTGACGCTATTATGGTGCCAAAGTAGGCCAATTTTGTACTGATTATTGGCATAGCATAGAGTTCTCTCCATTAATTCTAGAGCGCGGTTGTCAGACTGACTTACGAAATCACCACTAGGTGAACGGACTCCAAACTCCTCGGTTGAAAAGTGCCGTTAAACCAGGTTGTGCAGCCCTTCATCATTTTTTAATGCCGTGGAAATACGAGATCGACGCTACTTTCGGCGGCTGACCACAGGATAGACTGAAACCAAGATTAGATTATCCAAAAACAGTCCTTCTAAGCAATGTCTTGGTAGCATGCGGCTTATCGTCATTTCCAGATCGAGTCCGACTTGCGACAAGAAGTTTGGATTGATCCAGACCCAGCAAAACCCTCGGTTTGGCAATACTAAGCTTCGCTAAGGGCAAATCCTTAAGATGTACAAACGTTTCCTTTAAAGCTGCAATGTTGATACTCTGTCCTTTAACATATGGCGTGTACGTTTGTTCACCGCCGAAATACATAAATTTGTGCCCTTTGTCCATTGGAGTGTCAGCTGTTCCGGTTCACCTTTTAAGCCCAATAGATCGAAAACGTCTCCAAAAATTTATCCTGATTCTCGTATAAACGAATGGGAACAACTTCAAACATAACCGAAGCTTTTACGCCGACATGTGATGAATGAATCTGAGAATGTTGGATTTAACGGTTGGGCAAATGAATTTTAAGATGTTTTCGTAATTATCGGATGTAAAAGTGGATTGTGATTCTTTAAGCATCCGTCAGTGCCACAAAATTTTTTCGCTGAACAACTTTTCCATTAATGAGGCACTGTTAAAGTTTTGAACTCCCCACATTCGCTCAAAGTATGTACGAATTTACCGCACTTAACACACCTACCTTCACCACCACCCGCTGACTCGTGGGTAAGTACTCTTTTGGCTGAAGCTGCTCCACATACTTTTTCGATACTTGAAGGTTTCAACGACGGTAAGAAAAATTTGCTAACGGTTCTAAGCTATCTCTAGGTATTTTGGCCTTGTGATTTTGCCATTCATGGTAAAGCTGCGGAGCCAACTTGCTTGCAAGATTTGTTTAAACATAGTTGTTATCAAGCTTTAAAAGATTTGAGGTGAAACTATGCACTAAAATATCTGGTCTGACATAAATCGCCCAAAGTGAATCCATGATGCTTTCAGCATTTGTTAAGTACCTTAGCCGATCGCTAACAAGTTGATAGGCTTCTCCTTTCAGGGCCCTCCTAAAACGCGCAACGTTTTCCTTACTATTGTATCTGCCTTCCAAAGTAGTTGATCTAAAAACAGATTCGAAGTAAGGCCATTTTTTTTTGTCCTGTCCCGAAAATGATGCCAACTCCTGGACCTGGCTACGATTCAAGATGGTCAATAAGGTCGCCATGTCTGACATGTGGCATTCGCTGTATGTGAACAGTGGTGGCTTTCTTTGACTTCATAACTAACTGCCTTTTTAGACTTAGTTGTTAGAGGATTAATTTGTCGAATGGCCTCTAGCCTATCGCTACCAAGACCTCTCAACTCTGCAAGCTCTGCTTTCTTTTCTCCTTGAACTGAGACCGAAGTTGCTATGGCCAACTGCTCCTTTAACTTATCTATTTTATTATTATTTATAATAATATTAATAATAATATTAATATATATATAATATTATATAATATAAATATAATATTATTATAATAATAATATTTATAATAATCTTATTTATTTAAGAAGGACAATTTTACTACCCCTTTCTGCAACAGCCGATTGTGCTACCTTTGCCGCTTCAATGAAATTGTCGATGGTACCAGATGGTGAATCAGGACCTGTAAACTTGTCGGCATCTACGCTGCTTGGGACACCCTCTTTAATTGATTTCGCCCAACCTCATCGCAATCTTTAGAGCGACAGAACCAAGGCGTAGCTGTGTCAAATGAAGTGGGGCTAAAACCAGCACATGAATAGTGCCACCACCGTTTCCATGTTTCGCATGAAACCTTGTAGTCGTCATCAGGAGTAACACACCCTGGAGCAGTGCAGCTGTATTCGGCTTCGATAGGCATAGTTTCGTGAAATCCACTTAGTGGTGAAGGCCTCTATCAAATAAAATTGTGTTGCCTCGCGGCTTACCCGTTCCTTCGGGAGAAAGTAGGGTTCTATTCTAACGAATAAAAATAGTTTTAATTGGATTTTATTTGATACAAACAAAGGATATATAAATCGTGAATTCTTTATTATATCGTAAAGTAGACAGGATGAGGTTATGTGTGGAACAACACATCGGCCAGATGGCCGCCGCGGCTTTGCTGGCACATACGCGATCTTTTAATGAAATTTTCAATAAGCGTTTTGCATAAATGCTGCGGTATTTCATTAATGCAACGTCCGATTTACTCTTTTAAGGCTTGAGTCGTCGTCGGCTTATTCGCATAAACCATCGACTTCAAAAAACCCTAAAGAAATAAGTCCAATGGTGTTAAATCGCACGATCTAGGCGGCCAATTCTGGTCTCCAAAACGCGAAATAACACTACCGGGAAATGACTGATGCAGCAATTGAATTGTTTCTCTGACTGTATGAGATGTGGCGCCGTCTTGTTGAAACCACATTTTCTCCACATTCATTTTTCCTCCAGCCCAAAATCCACACCACACAGTGACACGTTGAGGATGCATTTCCTTCTCGTGAATCACTCGAGGATTATCATCGTCCCAAATGCGACAATTCTGCCTATTGATGAAGCCATCAAGATGGAAATGGGCCTCGTCACTAAAAATGATTTTATCGGCAAAATCAGCATTTTCATTTTGTCTCTCCAATACCCAATTAATGAACTCTCTTCGCTGTGCATGGTCATCTGGCTTCAGTTCGTGAGTCAATTGAACTATGTATACATGAAGATGCAAATTTTTCGTCAAAATTCGCTGCATAGTGGACTTGGAAACACCATTTTGCTGAGCTCGGTGTCGAATTGAGGTAGATAGAGTTTGAGCGACATCATCACGTACTGCTGCGATATTTTCGGTCGATCGACCTGGTCGAAGGCGCGTTGTTTTCTTTACATCAGTTACAGACCCAGTTTCAGCAAAGTTGTCCATTAATTGCTTTACAGTTGACTCTTTTGGAGCATTATTGTAACCCCAAATTGATCGCAATTTGCGAACTGTAGCCGCAAAACTTTCACCATTTTGGTGAAACAATTTCACAATGAGAATGCGTTGCACATTCGTGTAGTGCTCCATTTTTATTAACCTTAAACCTTCTACTAACAAACAATAATAATTGTTCAAATGTCAAACAATGACAATTCAAACGGCGCCAAATTTAAATCAGCGTTTGCTGGGACACCTTTTACATATTTAAAAAAAAAATTTTAGTATTTTAAAAATACACTTTAGTTTATCTGCTAACATAGGAAGAAAATACAAAATAAAAAAGTGCCGCGATTCAACGTGATTAAACGGTCTTACCTTCCTCAATGATTTCAGTAATGGAAAATTTCCAAGTAATGGAATCTAGCTGGATCTGGTAGCTAAGACAGCTGAAAGTGCTTTCAGACTGTAATTTCCAAGAATGCCGTCAAGGAAAAATTTAAGATTGATACTCTTTTTATTGAGTGGTCGCCGTGGCGTAATGGGTAGAGTGCAACGCTCACACGCCGAAGGGTCTAGGTTCGACTCCCAGTTCAACACCAATTTTTGTAATATTTCACGGCACCACCTCTTTCGATCTGCTGACAACACTCAAAGAGTAATAACTGTCTAAGAAAGCTTCTCAAATTTTGCCGTTCGGAGTCGGCAAAAAACTGTAGGTCCCTTCTACTCGTGAGAGAACAGTAGCGCGCACAACACGAGTAGTTGATGAGCAAGCTAGGCCCTGGTCCCCCTGTGGACTGTAGCGCCAACAATTATTATTATTACTCTTTTTATTGAAAAGGTAAATTATGGTGAGCTGGGATTAGTTGATATCTCCCGATAGGAATTTCGAACTCTACATTTGGTAAAGGTTTTGGGACATGCTTAGGTTGTAGGCAATTTTTAGATAAACTTGTGTCGATTAAGATTTTTAATGCTCACCACTCTTCGTCTGGCATTCAAAAAATGGTAAGGAAGAGTCGTTTAACCAAAAAAATTAATATCACAGTACTCGAGTTCGGGGGCAACAGTAGGCTCCTCCATGTAAGCAGATCTTTCTGCGTCTTCAATGTAGTCCTTTTGATCCCGTTCGTCATTCAAGTTTAGATTCTGGTAATATATTTGTAGTTCTTCCTCTTCGGTACCGATATAGTAATTCGGTTGATTTCTGGTTGGATTATAACCCTTTTTATGCGATACACTGGCTGCATTGAATCTCATTCGTTCGGTTGGTGTCTCGTATCTGTGGTCTTACATTTTGTGTAGATAGTTCATGTTTTACTGCTGGAGGGATTTGATGTCCCATGTTGCTGCTGGAATGTTGAAAGTAGTTTTGATGGGTTTGATTTGGCTAGAAATTTTGACGTTGAGGGTAATTCGAGCCGAGAGAGAGAGAGAACTCTGCCGTGATTTATGGTTTGGTTAAAAAGTACCTGAATTCCGTTTCGTGGTTTGCGCTGCCACGTTACTATGACTGTAGAAAGGGAAATTAAAATGTGACCCATGTGCCTTCCTTATAGCACTCTGAGCAATGAAGTTTGCTCTGAAGCTTTGGTTTTATAGCTTTAAGCAAAGGTGCAGAGCTTGAGGCAAATCTATAGGCTCCCTTATTCCCAACAATATCTGTGGATCGCCGATCAGAGCCCGGATAAGGGTGTCTAAACCTTTATTCCTTTATGTCTGGGAGAGCACTCTAACCGATATATCCATGAAGGATATTTTATTGAGTATAAGGGTGTGAGTAACCAATTTAATAAAAAGGTTGGATCGAGCTGTTGCCTTGCCTTGTAAGACAGGACATTTAATGTTCTAAGGTACTGACATCGTGCAAGGTCAAACATTGGCAAATTCTTTCCCAATTGAGCGGTGTGTTAAATGACTCCAGAGCCGCATCAGCTGATCCGACTACTTTATTTCTTATGACATTAAGGATATCATAATATTTTGGCGTACCCCTTATATGCTCGTAGATCTAGAGGACGCGTTCGACACTTTTCCTCCAAGAAGAAAACTCTTCAGCGTCTCCAGAAAAAATTCTTAGGCATCGCACCACATCAGGAACCTTGTCAAGGTCCTCCAATTTATTGCGATGCTCAGGAAATATGGTTTGATTGCTTTCTCAGAAATGTGGCGCATTTGGATTAATTACGCTTTGTATAATATCTCGATCTTACTCATTGCGGCGAACAATTGAGGAGACTTAAGGTCCAAGATTTACATGGTTAGATCGAAATAAGATATTTATGTTCGCGCTGCCAAGTATATAGGGAACTAAACAAACGCTTAAACGATTTGGCGGAAGAGAAACGTCTGGTTCAGGGGTATTATCGGATGGCATATCCATTTTTGAATTGCCTTGAGATCTTGTTGAAGGCCTTCTTTGATTTCGCGATTCTTTTTTTTTAATTTTGGAAAGGATAGCAACTTAATACATATTTTCTTTATATTTCTTTCGGTATTGTTTCGTATATTTCTTATTTTTTATTTTATTTATTTATTCTTCTATTTTCCTTACAACTTTTGCGTTTTCCTTTTTCACAACTTATAACTTCGCTTTATTGAACTTGTTTCTTTTTACATTAAAGAATTAATGATTTTCTTTCATATATTTTTAAACAATTTCGTTTAAATCAATTTCACAGATACCAATTTTTATAATTAATTGCAATATGTTACCCTATTTTTTCGCTTTCTTAAATTCTTTTCAATTCCTAAACTTAATTTCTATAGCTTACATTACAATTTAGTACAATTTTTTTCACTGTTTGCTTTTTCCACTGAACATTGACTCTTTCTCACTATCACTCACTGCTTGTTTTTTACCACTCTCACTGGTTTTTGAGTGTATTTTATTCCGAAAATGTTTCGGGCCAGTGGGGTTTCAGACTAAGTACCTCTGGTTCAAATTTTTATTTTAATCGAGGAGTCTGGCTCCACGACACGGACGCATACACAGTCCGACGAAGGCACGGAAGCTTCTTGAGATTCCTGGCCTTCGATACGCTTTCGTTTTAAAATGGATTATTAATACCCATCGGTCCCTGTTTGGGCGCCAATTAAACTATTTAAAGTTTATTTAAGTTAAAAAATAATTTTATTTAATTCTTCTTCTTCTTCGGACGGCGCTACAGTCCGGGGTGGACCTGGGCCTCAACCAACATGCCTCTCCAGCTAGCACGATCTCTTGCCAGCTGTCTCCAATTACGCACTCCAAGATGGTTGAGGTCCTTTTCCACTTGTGTGCGCCATCTCAGTCTAGGACGTCCGCTGTTGCGTTGTTCCTGTGGTTCGGATTCGAAAACTCTTCGGGCCGGAGCAGTGCTGTCCATGCGCTCTACATGGCCTACCCACCTTAAGCGTTGTATCCGTAGACGCTTGACTAGGCTCATGCCGCCGTACAGCCCATACAGTTCGTGGTTGAATCTTCTCCTCCAGATGCCATCAACGCAAACTGGACCAAAAATCGCACGCAGAACTTTTCTCTCGAAGAGACCAATGGCTTTCTATCCGCTTTTAGTAGCGTCCAGGTTTCTGCGCCGTAAAGCAGGACTGGGATGATCAAGGTGTTGTACAAAGTCACTTTGGTCGTTCGAGAGAGGGCTTTATTACTCAATTGCTCTTGAGCCCAAAGAAACAGCGATTGGCAAGAGTGATTCTGCGCTTGATTTCGGTACTGATGTTGTTGTCCCTATTCACCGCGGAGCCGAGATAGACGAAGTCCTTCACTACCTCGAAGTGTCTGCTGCCCATAGTAACGCTCTGTCCGAGACGTCGATTTTCTGCGTCCTTCTTCGATGACAGCATATACTTCGTTTTGCCCTCGTTTACCACCAGTCCCACTTTAGCCGCTTCCGTTTCAATGCTAGCAAACGCCTCATTGACGGCTCGCTGAGTTCGGCCGATCACGTCAATGTCATCCGCATAAGATAGCAATTGAACGGACTTGTGGAAGATCGTGCCTCTGGTGTTGACGTGTGAGTTCCGCACGATCCCCTCAAGGATGATGTTAAAGAAGTCGCATGACAGCGCGTCGCCTTGTCTAAATCCTGTTTTGACATTGAAGGTCTCGGTGAGTTCGCTACCGACCTTGACGGAGCAGCGAGAGTTCTCCATCGTCATCCTACACAATCTGACGAGTTTGGTAGGGATGCCAAAACTAGACATGGCACTGTATAGCTCGTCTCTATGCACGCTGTCATACGCGGCCTTGAAATCGACAAATAGATGGTGGGTGTCGATTTGTACTTCTTGGGACTTCTCCAGGATCTGCCGCAGTGTGAAGATCTGGTCGATTGTGGACTTCCCTGGCCTGAAACCACACTGATAAGGACCTATCTGGTTGTTGACGAACGGTTTCAGGCGCTCACACAGTACGGCAGAGAAAATCTTATATGCAATGTTAAGAAGACTGATCCCTCGGTAGTTGGCGCAGTCGAAGGGGTCTCCTTTCTTGTGGACCGGACAAACGATGCTGAGATTCCACTCGTCGGGCATGCTTTCCTCCGACCATATCTCACAGATGAGCTGGTGCATGCACCCAACCAGCTCATCCCCAGCCGCTTTGAACAGCTCTGCGTATAGTCCGTCCGCGCCAGCAGCTATGTTCGATTTCAGTCTCGATATTGCTATCTTGACCTCGTCGAAGTCGGGGGGACGGAATTCTTGTCCATCGTCGTCCAAATTGAGTGGGACATTCTGCCTAACAGCGGAATTTGCGTCGTCGTCGCCGTTTAGGAGTCTGCAGAAATGATCCTTCCAGATTCTCAGCACCGACTACGACTCTACCACTAGTTGTCCATTTTGGTCCCGGCAGGCTTCTGTCCGAGGCTTATAACCACCGGATAACTGTTTTATCTTGTGGTAAAAATTTCGGACATCTTTCCTACCATAGCACCTCTCCATTTCCTCGACCGCGCGCTTCTCGTGCCCTTTCTTTTTTCTTCTGAGAAGCTGGTTCTCTTCCCTTCTTCTCTGTTTTTAGAGCTCACAAACAGCTCTCGTCGTTCGATGCAGCGTTGCCTTGTATGCTTCTTGTTTGACTGCATGCGCCTGCCTACACTTGTCGTCAAACCATGGGTTCCTCTTAGGTGGTGGCGTAAAACCCAGCACATCAGTGGCGGCCTCTTTGATGGCTTCTTGACAACGTTTCCACTTGTCTTCTATTGTTTGTGCAGGCTCTGTCGAACTTTGAGATAGTTTCAGGGAGAATCGATCGGCAAAGGCTCTAGCAATCGGTTGCGATTGTAGCTTTCCGACATCAAACCGTCTTGGCTTGTCTCGACTCCGTTGCTCTCTCGATATCCGGGTTCTTACCTTGGCTACAACAAGGTGATGATCCGAGTCGATGCTTGCACCTCGGAAGGTTCGGACATCGAGAATATTGGAGGAGTGTCTGACGTCGATCGCAACGTGATCAATCGGTTGACGGTTGATTGATCAGGTGATCGCCAGGTACCTTTATGAATGTTGAGGTGTGGGAACCGCGTGCTGACCACAGAGAGATTTCGCCCCGAGGCGAAGTCAACTAGCCTGAGTCCGTTTCCGGAGGTGTTGGCGTGCAGGCTGTGTCTTCCGATGACTTTAGCAAAGACTTCTTCTCTTCCCAGCTGAGCGTTGAAATCTCCTAGAACTATCTTGGTGTCGTAGCTGGGGCATCGATCATATGTCCTTTCTAGGAGGTGATAGAAGTCCTCTTTACTGCTGTCATCTTTTTCCTCTGTCGGGGCGTGGGCGCATATGAGGCTTATATTCCCGCATTTAGCCTTGATGCGGATTGTCATGAGGCGTTCGCTTATGTATTGGAAGCTTAAGACTTTTTGCCTAAGTCTGCCTCGAACAACAAAACCGCATCCAAATAAGCGTTTCCCTCTCTCTCTGTAGCAGTCGCCGTGGTATATGTCGCAGTTTCTCACTTTTCTCTTGCCCGGCCCATCCCACCGCAATTTTATTTAATTAGAACTATTTAAAGTTTATTTATGTTAAAAAAAATAATTTTATTTAATAAGAATTGCGCATTATAACCCCTTACACAGATCACATAAAATCAAACTACAATTATTACGAGTCTACCTTAAATACTATTTCACATGATCCAATCATGCGCCAGTTATCGTCGAATGTATGACATTCCACAGGTGTCGGATGATCCAGACATTGTGTCAGTTTGGTGGCAACGGAAAATTATTATTTAAGCAAAATTAAATATTTGAGTTCTTAACTTACATAACTTCTCCCTTCTTATGAGTGAAATTCTCCTGAATTTTATTATTGAATTTAATTTATATTCGGTTTTCTTGTACACAAAGACATGCCAAAATCGGAAACATAATAAAGGTTATAACAATAAATATAGTATTTAAAATTAAATATACATTTAAAAAAAATTTATATTGAATTTTAGATTTTCTGGCTCGTTGGGATAATAAAATCCTTGTTTCTGTATATGCTTTACATTGGAGAATTTTCCTTCTAGAATATAAGGAGTACAATTATTAAAGTGATTAAATAAACAGTTTCTAATAAATAAAATAAAATAAATACAAGTAACGGACTTTCTACTGTAATGTATTTAAAAAAATATTTTAAGGACCGCCCACTGGTCCTATTGAAACACCGGGAGTAATTTTTATAACTTCTTTATTCCGTCGTTCGAATCAGAATGAATTTTGTTACAATGATAATTATCCGAGGAACTTCGGTTCGGAAAGCTGAAACCAGTGCGCCGTGTGTTCCCATGCTTTTACCTGTCTCCAATCGCCAGGTGGGAACGCTCGACGCTCGTGTGCAATGTAGGCATTTCCGTCTTACCCAACTCGGCGCTCGTGTGCAGCGTGTACAGTTTTTGGTTTGGATGAATGTCAAACTGTGATAACTGCCGCCCTCTCAAATTTCTGCTTCCCGCAGATCTATCGTTGAACGCGGGTAACAACCTTGATTTCCACTGGTGTTGTTCGAAATTGGGTTAGGTCTGGGAACTGGAACTGGTCTTCGTCGAAAAGATAAGCGTAATTCTGGGATGTTCGCTTTTCCGTAGATTTTCCTCCAAAATTCGACGACTATGGGCGTTATCGCTATAACTATTATAATTTCGACAGATATAGATGAATTCGGACTCTGTGGAGATTGTTAATTACCTCAATGTTCCTTGCACTAAACCGATGTACAAGCTCCAGATTAGTAATTGTTCCCTTGCTGCTGATGCTGAATAGTACGGAAGGTAGTGGCAAGAGAAACGGTTCCGCTCCGGTATGTCTTATTCCCAATCCGAACTGTGTCGATGGACATCTGACATTGGATAGGTACCTTCTAAAGGAATAGATAAATTTTTATTTAGTACAGTTCCATTAAAGTTCGATAGGAAGATAGTATTTTTGCCAATCAGCTCCACTATTTCGCCGGAATTTGTTGAGAAGTCACAGAAAGCGTTTTCACCTTTAAGAATCTTCCCTTAGATTTTTGAAGTCTTCCTCGCGGCATACTGAAATGTTACAGATACTGAGACAACGTCCGTTCAGTCCGTATGTTTCGTCATGGTTTAGTAGAAGCTTGGAAAAATCCAACCTAATCTGCCTTGAGTCTCTAATCGCTGCCAGCGGCGTTACAAGATGATACATTTTCGGCTCGGTTTTGGGAAGAGATAATATGTATAGCTTCAGTGTTCCATTACTAATTACTGAAGGTTGACCATACTCTACGGCTTCTATCACATTTTGGTAAAGCAATGTTTCTAGTTCGCTGATGATAGTGTTGATTTCTTCTGAGCTTAACAGATTGCTGTTAACGATCCCAGTCTTAGCCATTTGGCAGGCTCTACGAGTTCGCTAACTGTTTCCTTCAGAATGAGCTCCTGCTTAACCCTGACTTCTTCCCCTTTTTGAATATAATTGTCGTAGCTATCTATAATTCTGTTTAACTTGTCCGATATTTCTGCAGTCTTGTCAATGAATTGTCTATCTAGCAAGTATTGTCTGTTGTTGTTTCCTTCGATGTCAGCTTGTCTTTCTAATAGTTTGTCCTAGTCTATTGCATCAGGAGAGCCATCAATCAATTTCCAAGCGGTTCCAATCCAGTCAATGGATCTAGGTGTCCTTGTCCGTACGTCTATTAGGTCGTTTAAGCGAGTCTTAATTTGTCCCATATGGTAAGTTATGATACCCCTATCGTTTTCGTTCTCGATATACTTGACCATCAATTGCTCCGTGTTCCTGACTAAGTTGTTAAATCCTTCAAGGTCAATTACGTGCACTATTTTAAAATAACCATTCGTTATTCATGCGTTTCCTTCTTTCAGCTTAACCACCGGCGAGTTGTAGGCAAATATGTGCAAGATCCGCATAGGGATGAAGTAGGATACTAGTCCGTAATATAATCATATTTATTTAGTATAAAAATGCTTTAATTTAATCAACATAGTTATAATTTCCTTTTGCTTTGTTACTTCCAGTATTTTATAATAATTATTGCTTTATTACAAGTAATGTTCTTAAAACACTCCATGCGTTGCTCTCCATTAAATTTTCGGGGTAGTTACACTGGATTGGACGGACCTTCCATTCCGTTTTGGACGCAAGGGAAACAAAAGACCTACTAGGGTACGAGAACCCACACCACCACAATTGCGGTTAAGCAATATTTAAAGTAAACCGGCCCTGTTTATCTTGAGAGGCAACCCATATATATATATATATTTATATATATATATATATATATATATAAGTTAATGAAAATACAATTTTATTTCTTAAAAAAAATATTTTTTCCAGGCAGATTGCCTGTCCTTTATTATGATTAGTAAACTTAGAACTAAAGACTATTGAATACTCCACATGCATTTATTGGCGAAAGAGTTGCAGTCGATCGAATTGCTTACTCAGGTGTTTGGTCGTAAGCGTTTCCAGGTAGTTCACCTGAATGGAAATTAGGTCATGTGAATGACTTACGGGTGCAATTCAGCAAGTTGATTTATTTCCTGTTAACTCTTCCTCCTCTAAATGCGATGGTCCTCAATCGCTTTAAAAATATGGAAGATCGTTGAACCTTGTTCGGGGAGTGATAGGGTCATCTGTCGCTAATGTCTTTTTGGATTGCGGAGGAATTTGAAGGTCCTTTATTTGTGGTTGCTGAATGATAACTTCTGTGTTTTTACTTCTGGTGAAGATTTTATAAGATATTAGGATTAGAAGGAGGATTCCAATGGAAGCCATTGTCCCGTAGCTGGTGAATGCTAGTGTTTTGCGTTCAACTTGGAGTAACTCAATTTGCCTTGTATTGTTAATGTGCAATTCGCCCATCATCTCTAAAGACAAGAGTTTGTGAAACTTTTTCTCTTTGGGAGTTTGCTGCAAGACTGCTGGGAGGATCGTATGCGTAGATACTTCTTGTGCCGTGAACACCCTGTTGTTAATAGTGATATTGATTTTTTCATATTTGATAAGAAAGGTGCCTGTAAGGTTCCGGTGTGTGGCTTCAGCTTCGAGAGTTCCGTTGAAATCATTAAGTAGTATTATTCCTGGTGATATTTCCTCGATCGTGGGAATGTGCTGACTATTCATCAAGTTGCATGATGCTTCTTTACTTCTTAATAAATTGGGGATACATGTGGAGTTTTTTATGTTTACAAGATATTGTTTTTTACAGATTGAGATATTGTTCACAGATTTACATTCATTGATTATACCAAAGAGTTCATCTTTATTCTTTATAATTTGCTTATAGTTAATTTCTATTGCTATTCCGTTTCTTTTCACAGGTTTAATTAAAATTTGTTCATAAACATTATAATCTGTTGTTGGAATATTAACAATATATAAAATGGAAACTGAATTAGTTATTACTTTAATTTCAGCGAAATTTAAAGCTTCTTCTATAGTAGCAAAGGGAATATTTTCTTTACTTAATTTTCTTATGGCTATGTTTATCTCTTTTTTTGATAGAATAAGTGAATTTACAATGCCTAGTTTTGCCCAATGAATGGCTAAATTTATATTCTGGAGTTCTTCTTTAACAATTCTAAATTTATATTGAATTTCAGATAAAATGTTCTTATTTGTATTTTTGTTCTCTTTTATCATTGCTTCAATTTCATTAGTAATTTTTGTTAAATTATTAATTCGTTCGTTATGCAGACTATTGATTATGATTTGGTTATTGGAATTTACAAGCAAATTGTTCGTTTTTCTTTTGATTGTCACGTAATCGTCGTGGTCGGGATTGCCAGCAATCCACTTCCACGCAGTGCCTATAAAATTTAATGATCTTTTGGTTTTTTGTGGCTTAAGGTTATGGATTAAATTCTGTATTTGATGGTATTCATGTGAAAGGTAAGGAAATAGGGGATCGTTCTTCGTTTCGTTTTGTTCTAGAGTTGGAGTGATGTTGGTCAGAAATTGTTCGTATTGGTCAATGTCAACTTCGTGGATCAGTTTTAAGTTTCCGTTTTGTATTTTTGCTTGTCCGATGTGTAATGAAACAAACTGCGAATTAGAGAAATCCAAAATTTGAATTTCTCCTGTTGCAGTATAGAGTAAATGCCTGAAATAGGGAGAGAAGTGGTAGGATTCTGTTATCACTACTGTATTTCTGTTTTCTTTAACTATTTCTTGTTTGTATCTAAACGTTAATTTTGAGCCCAGTCTTTTGTTGTGCTTTACGTATATAACGTCTCCTGGATTGTAAGTTTTCGGTGGTTTGCGTTTGTTATTGTGATACTTAATGTCTTTTTGTTGTTTTTGTAAAATTTTCTCTATATTTTTTTGGCGATTGTTTTCGAATTCTTCGGGGGTTATATTAGGTGATCGGCCAAGGAAAAGTTCAACCGGTTTTTTACCAGTTGTTGAGTGGATTGTGAAGTTGTACTCGTTAGTTGCATTTTCGAGTAACTCTTCGAAGGAACGACAAGTCTGTTCGGTTTTAATACATCGCATAATCTCAGAAAGAGTGGAATGGAACCGCTCAATCTGTCCATTTACCTCACTTTTATATGGTGGTGTTTTGTAGATTCGTATACCTAATTCATCTTCGATCATGGATGTAATGCTTGCTGAATTGAGTGCAAGTTCGTTGTCAATAACTATATTTTCGGGAACGCCGAATGAGAAAATCATATCTCGAAGTGGTTGTCTAATGTCAGTTATGGCTCTTGATTGAATAATTTTAGTTTTTGCGAACTTCGTAAGTTTGCATATGGCAGTCAGAACTAAAACTTTTTCTGTAGAAAATATGTCAAAATGTACTGTGTGGCCAGGATATTTTGGGATAGGGGTTGGTTCAAGGGTAGGTTTGTTTGGGTGCCGTTCATATTTATTTTCTTTGCAAGTTCGGCAATTCTTCACTATTCTTTTAATTTTTGCTGCCATTTTTGGGAAGTAAAAGTTTTCAAGTAGCTGTTTCCGATTCTCCTCTGGGTTACGGTGAGCTCTGCGATGAATTTTTAGAATTTTTTCTTCTTGCTCCGTTTCATCGGTAACATCTTCGACCATTGATTGTGTGAATCTAACTTTAAAATTAGCAAAGTAAAGGGGGTAAATATTCTGTATTTGACTTATAATGCTTTCTGTTGTATGTAGGCCATTTATGGTGCTGGGGTTGAGGAATTTTTCGGTGTAGTTGGTTTGGATGAAAATGTGCCTATGGTAGGTGGGAAATGGAATAAGAAATTGGTGGGTAGTTTCGTCTCCGATCTTTAAAATGATTTGATTGCGGAAGACATTGATGGGAGTTTCAACCGCTGGGATCGAATTATGTGACGAACTGTCACTACTATGTACTGTCATTGTCATTGAGTTTACCTCTGTTGTCTGTGGAAGTCGTGATAAAGCGTCCGCGACTATATTTGTCCTTCCTGGTTTGTACTTGAGTTCGTAATTGTACTCCTCCAGGATGGCCTTCCATCGCTTCATCTTGTGGTTATTATTCTTGTTACTAAGCGTGTAGGTCAATGGCTGATGGTCTGTATAAATGTTTACCTTTTTCGATCCGTACAGGAAGTTCCTAAGCGAGTTGAGAGCCCAAATGATTGCAAGCATCTCTTTCTCGTTAGTGGCGTAATGTTCTTCAGTTGTAGTCAATGTTCGTGATAGAAAAGTTATTGGCTTATTGTCTTGAGATAAGACAGGGCCAATTGCGTAATTTGAAGCATCAGTCGTGAGTTCGAATTCTTTATTAAAGTCTGGATAATTTAGAATAACTTCTTGGGAAGATAGTGAGTCCTTAATTTTGTTGAAAGAATTCATTGCTTCTGTGTCGAGTTCAATGATTTTGTTTTTGGAAAGGTGCTTGGAAACTCGTCCGTCTTCCCCTCTTAAAAGGGATGTCAGGGGTTTCGCTATTTTCGCGTAGTCTTTGATGAAGCGGCGATAATAGCCTGACATACCTAAAAATGATCGTAAGTTTTTAAGAGTCTTGGGGACTAGTAGTTTAGCAATGGCCTGCACTTTCTTCGGATTCGTCTTTATCCCGTTTTTACCTATGATAAATCCGAGGAACTCTATTTCTTGTTGGAGAAATTCGCATTTGTCCAACTGAATTTTCATGTTGGCACGTTCTAAGGTTTCGAATACAGCTTTAAGATTGTTTATATGCTCGGTTTTATTCTTGGCGAAGATGACAATATCGTCGATATACACGTAGCAACGTTTCCCTATATGTTCTCTTAGGATGTCATCGAGAGTTCTTTGGAAAATTGCTGGGGCGTTCTTGAGGCCGAAGGGGAGACGTGTAAATTCGAATTTGCCATTATTTACCGAGAAGGCGGTTTTTTCAATGTCAGATTCTTTAAGTGGAATCTGATGAAATCCGCTTTTTAAGTCAATTATGGTAAACCAACTATTATCACCGAGGTTGGCAAGAACTTCGTTGATCTCAGGAATGGGGTATCTGTCTGGAATAGTGACAGAATTCAATTTCCTGTAGTCGACAACGAAACGATATTTTTTCTCCATGGACGCATCCATTTTCTTTGGGACGATCCAAATAGGTGAGTTGTACGGTGACTTAGATGGTCTAATGATGCCATCTTTAAGTAATTTATTGATTTGCTTATTGACTTCTTCTCTTAATGCTGTAGGATAGGGGTATGTTTTTGAATAGACTGGTTCGGAACTTGTGGTGCGAATTTCTCCTTTAATTGTTGTTGTATAGGTTAATTTTTCATCAGGATCAGAAAAGAGGTTAGGATAATCTTTAATAATCTTAATTAGTTTGGTAGAATCTTCTTTGTTTAAATGGGAAGTTCTAATGTTAACGTTGTTAACGGTTTCGGTAATGTGTTGCTTGAGGGGAATAATTATGTTCGAATGAATGGTCATGGAATTCTCTTTGGTATGAATGACAGCGTTTAATTTTTTTAGCGTGTCATTACCAATGATGCCATCGAACGAAATAAGACTTGGAAGGATGTAAAATTTAATTTTGTCTATATTGGGGTCGAAAAGTTGAATAAAGCAATGGTGTGTTATTTTTATGTTTCCTCCTACTGTATTGGCGTAGAAGTTTTTTTTATTCGGAAAAGGGTGTCTAACATGACGGGGTTGAACATAATCTCTGTTGGATCCTGTGTCTATTAAGAATTTAAATTTGTGTCCGCTCCTCGCAACGTGCTCGAAATATGGAAGCGAACAGCTTTTTAATCTAAAAAATAAATGTCGTCTAGTTGTTCAGGTAGGTCAAGATCAGTGTTTTCGTCTGGGTCAGAGTAACTAGTTAATGTTTGTTCATGATTTTGGTTTTCTTGTCTTAATATGTTTTCGTCTTCTCCCAAATCGTCTCTATTCTGGTTGGATTCTTCTATGTGATAAACGCGTTGCATTTTATGTGGCTGATGAACTTGCTGAGAGTGTTGGCGTTTTTGAAGAATTGGAAGATTCCGAGGTCGGTTGTGGTAATTTATCTTCTGGGACTTGATTGAATGGTCGATGTCCATTGGCTTTGGAGGCAGTGGCCGTTGATTAGCTGGTAACTGTCGTTGTTGGTAATTTTGCTGAAACTGTGGTTCTCTATAGACTTGAAGTGGTTGGGGATTACGAGGAGTGTGAAGGAGTTGGGGATAGAATTCCCGTCTGGGTGCGGGGATTGGCCTTGGATAGGGTACGTTATTTCTTCGGGGAGGAACCGGCGGTGGTGCATTTTGAAAGGTTTTCCGAGTAGCAGGCTGATTGTTATTAGCATGCTGAGACCTGAAATCTACATTTTGCAACTTCAAGCAAAGATGCAGAGCTTGCGGGAGATCTGCAGGTTCTCGTATGCTTAAAAGTTTCGGTAGATCGCCTTTTAAGCCTCTGACAAATGTGTCGAGAGCTTTATCGCGATAGCACTGAGTCATATTGTTTAATGAGTCTTGGCTCATGTTCATGGATCCAAGTTTGCTAAGAATGAGGGATAAATGGTGGTAGACTATCTGATAAAACTCGGGTATGGTATTGTGCCCTTGCACAAGAGTTGTCATTTGGTACTCGAGGGTACCTAAGTCTCTCTTGTCGCCGTAATGTAAAGTTAGGCACTTGGATATCTTTTACCAATTTAGTGGGGTATTATAAGATTCCAAGGCTATGTCTGCATGACCTGTTATCTTATTTCTTATAACTGAAAGAATGCCGTAGTATTTGGGAGTGCCTTTGAGGTGATCGTAGATCTTGAGTATCCGCTCGACACTCTTTTTCCACGAATTGAACTCTTCAGGCTGTCCCGAAAGATCCCGGAGGCTTTTAACAACATCCGGTATTTTGTCCATGTCAGACAGATTCGCATCGTTAATTACATTGATGGTATGATCAACGTCGTTATTAATATCAGACGCAGGGTTCATTATCGAGTTGAAAATTTGTCGTCCTTGTATTTGTAGGGTTTCTGTCACAAAGCTTGTAATTAGTTCTATCATGTTATTGTCATGTTGATTGGGTATTGAGGCGGAAACTGAGGGAGGTGGATTAGCATCTTCCTGAAGTGCATTCAAACGGGGTGGTCTGATTAAATTATTTGGATTTGGCATTTTTTTTTTTTTTTTTTTATTTATCGATAACCGAAATATGAAGTTTAATTGTAGCAATAATAATGAGACCACTGAGTTATATTTTAATTATTTAAGAGTCTAATAAGGATATGATAATAATTTTTGATTCAATGTTGGTGAATTTTAACTTCTAAGAATGATATAATATATGTAAAAATGTTTGTTCTTAAAATTTATATTGTTGGGGATACAGTTAAGTATTTGTTAAGATAAATTCAAACAATAGTGAATTTAAATGAGTCTAAGTTTACAATTAATAAAATTTGAATGGCTTACAAAAATATGATCGTTGTAGCTTCTATTTTCATAACGATGTAGGGTTCCGGGAGCTGCTGGTTATCGGATAGGGCGGCTGTCCACAATTTTTGAACTCCTTTTTGTCCTTTACAGGGCTACTAAGGGGCCTCTTTTCCCTTACACAGACACTATTTCACTGCTTTAATGTGGCTTGGTGTCCACTTTTAACTTTTTTATTTTTTTATCGCGCTTGGTTGTCACGATTTTTTGAAAGTCACAAACACTAGTTCTTGGGATTGTTAGATATTTCACGCACTTTGTTTTACTCGAATTAACTTGGTTATCGTTAGCCAAAACGCGCACTATGTTGAATATCTCTCACGTTAACTTGGTTATTGTTAACTTTTGTGAATTGTGTTCTAGATTTGGCAGTGTAACGTAAACGCAAATAGTGTAACACAACAGTCCCTGCTCGGGCGCCAGTTAATGAAAATACAATTTTATTTCTTAAAAAAAATATTTTTTCCAGGCAGATTGCCTGTCCTTTATTATGATTAGTAAACTTAGAACTAAAGACTATTGAATACTCCACATGCATTTATTGGTGAATAAAGCTGAGGTTGGCGAAAGAGTTGCAGTCGATCGAATTGCTTACTCCGGTGTTTGGTCGTAAGCGTTTCCAGGTAGTTCACCTGAATGGAAATTAGGTTATGTGAATGACTTACGGGTGCAATTCAGCAAGTTGATTCATTTCCTGTTAACTTATATATATATATATATATATATATATATATATATATATATACATATATAAATATATATATATATATATATACATATATATATATATAGGGTTTGCTTTAATCGAAGCCATTTAGCTTTTTTTTATTGTGTAATATTTGTGCTTTTTATATGAGCTTTGTGGATCCTTCTTCCACTTGTCGTAATTGTAACTTTTATACACGGGCTTGTTCTTGCTTTTGATGCCCTTACAGACTACAAATACGACATCGCATTTTTTATACACTTTGGGAACCACTCTCTTTAAGTTTCCTCTAGCATTTCTTGAAGCCATATTCTTCTTAATTATAGCTCTAAGATCATTATTAATCTTTGCAGGTATGTTCAAAGGATTTTGATAGTTAATTTTTTGTGATCTATTGCAGAATATAGCAGATGGCTTTTTATTTGCTACGGAGTGAACGGTATTGTTATATCGGTCAACGGCCACATTTACGAGTTCCTTGACACTTAGTTCTCCATATTCCTCTCTGAGGCATCTATATATTTCCAAGATGGTGGAGTGAACCCGCTCTATCTGGCCATTGACTTCGCTTCTATGTGAGGGAGTACGGTAAAGGTTTATTCCGAGGTTCCTTAAGGACACTAGGACTAAGTAATCCTTTTTCGTTATCCGCAACCAGAGTGAGGGGAGATGTAAAAAAATGAACTTATGATCTTAATAATCTTTGACCTTATGTTGAGAGCTGACCTGTCCTTAAGATGGAAAAATTTGGAAAATTTGGAGAATTTATCTACGACCGTCATGAACTTTTCCTTTTGGATTACCATGATATAAATGTGAATGATTTCACATGGATACTTTGGGATAGGTGTTGGTTGTAGTTCAGGATTACTAGGATGTCTGTCGTATTTATTCCGATTGCAGATATCGCATGACCTCCGACGACGGAAGTAATATTTTTCCAAAATCTGTTCTTTGTTTTCTTTCGGAGCCCGATGAGCTCTTGTGTGCTCACTTTCGATTATGGAAAACCTACGCTCCTCATTGGCGACATCCTCAACTAACCTTTGCGTAATCCTTAACCTGTATTTTCCGAAATGTTCGAGATAAGTCTTTTGCAACATCCAAAGATATTCTTCAGAAATTTTTACGCCTCAGTGCATCCGCAAGCTTGTTCAGATCTATTTCCTTAAAGGAAATATAATGACGGTGATAGCCAGGATGTGGTTGCTCATGGGAACGTAATTTATTACCAGTTTTAAAGACTAACTGATTCCGGAAAACATTCAGTGAAAACATATTAATTCCCAGCTATCCTCCTTAGCACTATGCATAGTGCACGAGTCTGTGCTTTCGAGCGATAATTCCCGCATCCCTTCATCTGCACAGTAAATTGTCAGTCATTCCATTTTGTCCTTCATCCGCAGTTTCGGTACTACGTGTTTCTGATTAACCTCTGTTCTTAATCGCGAGAGAGCATCAGTCACGAAGTTAGATTTACCCGTGTAAAAGGCGAACGACACGAGGACCGAAGGAATACAACGAAAGTGTTGAGTTCAATGACTTTATTGTTTACCAATTCACTGCTGATTCACAACTCCCCGACGCAGCCGCTGGCGAAGGCTTTTATAGGCCGCGATGATAGCGTGACAGCTCGGCCATCCGACCATCGATCTCGTCCTCGAGATCCGAGTTGTCTCCTTCGCTGTAGCCGCTATCAAGCCCTTCATCTGGAAGTTCACACCAGGGTTTCAACTTGTCCGATGTCTTAATTGTCCTCAGCTACCTTTGGTTGCGCTGCATGTGCGGGATGTCTTCTACCAGGTACCTGATCCCTCCTTTCCCCTTCGTGAATGGCTCGAGGTGATCCGGGTGCACAAGTGTCGAAAGGCAAGGGAACGTGTTCCAACGCGTGCAGTTCCCCTTCCGACCTGCCTCCCCTCCCTTTCGAGTATGCGCATTCCACACACGATTTGACATAGCCTCTCGTGAAGCCCCTCATCTTTGCGAACCAAAAGGTTTGCTTAAGCCGGTCCAGTGTTTTTTCCTCGTCGTGTGTTTGCCCTGCGTCGTCATGGCATAACTTGAGGATCCTCCAGCGTATCCCCTTGGGAACTGCCCACCTTTCGGCTCCGTTTACCTTGCGGAACAGGCGCGTACCTCGCAAGATGTAGTCTTTCCCCAGTTGTCCTTTCTTCAGCGTACTCTCCGTGGACATCAGCGTGGTGATTATGGTCCGCAGCTTTGGATCTTGCCACTGCATGGTTGCCACCCACTCTTCATCCGAGACATGCACATTTAGAACCTGTGCCGCTGCTTCTTCGACCTCTCGTTCGTCCTCCACTGGCTGCCTTGTCTGTCCTCTCGTCATGCAGTCTGTGATTGCCAGGCTTTCGTGTGTTTTCACCACTTTCACTTGCGGTTGGTCCAGTAACTTCCGATCAATTAACATTTGTTATGGCTGGCGTTCATCTGGCACGATCAGGACCTCGCACCACGATCGAAGTTGATCTAAGCTCACCTCGGCGTACACCCTGCCTACGGTCTGGCAGGCCCCTCCTCCGAAACCGCTCAGTCGTCTCCTGCCATGCACGTACTTTATGCCTTCTTCCTCTGCGATCGAACGTTGAAGGGTGACGCAATCGCTTCCCAGGTCTATAAATGCGATGACTGCGTGTTCGTTGACTGATGTCGGCCTTAGCGCCCTGAACGCTTCCTGACATTCCTGGTCCGCGATGCCCTGTACGATGTACTTCACCAGGGTGTTCTCGCGGACATCACCTCTGGATGCAATAATTCTCATCTCAAAGATGTACTCCTCGGTATCTTCAGTGCGATGTTGCCTTCGTTCCCGCAATCCGTCGCGTAAATTAAACTATTATAATTTAATTTTTTATAAAAAAATATCTTATTTCGAATAGGCAGCTGTTCTGCCTCTTAACAATTACTGAACAATTTGACTTCTTCTTCTTCTTCTTGTGGCGCTACAGTCCGGGGTGGACCTGGGCCTCAACCAACATGCCTCTCCAGCCAGCACGATCTTTCGCCAGCTGTTTCCAGTTGCGCACGCCAAGTTGGTTGAGGTCCTTCTCCACTTGTGTCCGCCACTTCAGTCTAGGTCGTCCTCTGTTGCGTTGTCCCAATGGCTCGGATTCAAAGACTTTTCGGGCCGGAGCAGTGGTGTCCATACGCTCTACATGGCCTAGCCATCTTAAGCGTTGTATCCGTAGACGCTTAACCAGGCGCATGTCGCTGAACAGCCTATAGAGTTCGTCATTAAATCTTCTCCGCCAGATGCCATCAACGCAAACAGGACCAAAAATCGCACGCAAAACTTTTCTCTCGAAAAGACTAAGGGCTTCCTCATCCGCATTTGCTAACGTCCAAGATTCTGCGCCATATAGTAGGACAGGGATGATCAAGCTGTTATATAAAGCTAGTTTAGTCCTTCGAGAGAGGGCTTTATTACTCAATTGCCTCTTGAGCCCAAAGAAACAGCGGTTGGCAAGAGTGATTCTGCGTTTGATTTCGGTACTGATGTTGTTGTCCCTATTTACCGCGGAGCCGAGGTAGACAAAGTCCTTAACTACCTCGAAGTTTCTGCTGCCTAGTGTGACGCTCCGTCCGAGACGTCGATGTTGTGTGTCCTTCCTTGATGACAGCAACAAGGAATGACTTCGTTTTGCCCTCATTTACCGCAAGACCCATTTTAGCCGCTTCCGCTTCAATGCCAGCAAACGCCTCATTGACGGCTCGCTGTGTTCGTCCAATCACGTCAATGTCATCAGCGTAAGCTAACAGTTGAACTGACTTCTGGAAGATCGTGCCTCTGGTGTTGACTTGTGAGTTACGCACGATATTCTCGAGGATGATGTTAAAGAAGTCACATGACAGTGCGTCGCCTTGTCTAAAACCTTTTTTGACATTGAAGGTCTCGGTGAGTTCGGTACCGACCTTGACGGAGCAGCGAGAGTTCTCCATCGTCATCCTACACAATCTGACGAGTTTGGTAGGAATGGCAAAACTAGACATGGCACTGTATAGCTCGTCTCTATGCACACTGTTATATGCAGCCTTGAAATCGACGAATAGGTGGTGAGTGTCAATTTGCATTTCTTGGGTCTTTTCCAGGATCTGCCGTAATGTGAAGATCTGGTCTATTGTGGACTTCCCTGGTCTGAAACCACACTGATAGCGACCTATCAGGTCATGGACAAATGGTTTCAGACGCTCACACAATACGGCAGAGAGGATCTTGTATTTGACTTTTCTTACGCTACCTTAAATACCTAATAATTGCTGGCATTGCAATTCGGCACTCCAATGGGGTGTCTGTCGGCTTCACATGCGCGTGGTGTTATATTGTTTTGTATTAACTCCTCCGCCCTTAAGAGTAAACGTCCTCGTTTGCTTAGAAAAATGGAAATGGCTTATGAGGGAAGTTGTTGCCCTTGGAAGAGGTGATGGTAAAGATGACGGTGAGGGTGTTGTTGTAGGTTTGGCCTGCAATTCTTCACTGATGGTGTTGGGCGTTAACTTGGTATTTGCTACTGTTCTTCTGAAGACTGCGACTATGATGAACATGAATGCGAACAGTACTAAACAGACTCCGATGCTCATTACAGTTCTATTCTTCACTTTTGTTCTCAGGAGTTGGATGTACTGGGTGTTGTTTATATAGAGTTCTTTTATAAGTTCTAGTGGTAGCATTTCTTCTTCTTCGTGGTACGTTGACGTTTGTTGCAGGATTGCTGGTAAAGGGCTTAGATGCGTTGACTCGAAAGACTTAAATGTTCTTTTCCCAATTTGTATACTGCTGTTGTAGTATCTGATCAGGAACGTGCCATTGAGTGCGACCAGTTCATCGTCGATTATTACTTCTCCGTCGTATTGATTCAGGAAGATGAGATCTGATGATACTTCTTCGAGATCTGGTATGTGTTGGCCGTTGATTGCAGTGTAGTTCGCTGTTTTGCTACTTAATAAATTTTAAATGCAGCTGGAGTTACTTAAATTTACTAAACTTTTTTTGTCACAAATTGAAAACTTATTTACTGTCTTACAATCCAGGCTTATACCATATATTTCATTTTTGCATTTAAGGACTTCGTTGAATTCAATTTTAATTATATTGTTTTTTTTCTTTACTGGTTTCAAATTTAATTTGTTACATATTTCCTCATTGGCGGTGGGTAAACCTACAATATATAAAAATATAAGATATCTTTCGATATCTTTAAATAATACGTTTTTATTATTAATTATTCTTTCAATGACATTTCTTTCATTTTTTGATAGAATATAGGAGTTTATAATATTTGCTTTTGCCCAATGTAAGGCGTACATAATGTTTTTTATTTCATCTTTAAGAATATTGAATATTGATATTGAAAACAATTTCTTCTGTGACATTAATGTTTTCCTTTGCGATTTTACTTATACTATTGGTTTTATTTATTATATCCTCAATTTTATTGATAAACAGATTATTTATAACAGTTTGTTTATTATTGTTTTCAAGAGCATTGTTTGTCTTTTCCTTGATTATCTCAAAATCATGGCTGTCGGGAGTGCCTGCTATAAATTTCCAAGCGCTTCCAAGGAAGTCAAGCGATCTTTTGGTTTTATGCTGATTGGGGATTAAACGTGAAAGGAGATATTTGGTGGATGAAATTTGTTGGGTTAGAAGGTAAAAACTAGGATGGGTAGATTTAAGGTTTTCTCTCATGTACACTTCCATGTTACTTAAAGCTTGTGAATACATAGATAGGTCTATTTCATGTATCAATTTGTACGTTCCCGTTTGTAATCTAGCTTGTCCGGTGTTAATTGTCACTAGTCGTGCGTTCGTGTAGTCAAGTATTTGTTTGTCGCCTAAACAGTCAGTAAATAACAGTCTGGAAAGAAAATGAAGATTAGGATTTTATAAGGGGTTTGTGAACTACCTTACCCGATTGAGTGAGGACGGTAGTTTTCTTATTTTCTTTAACAGTTTCTTTGGAATATCTCGGAGATAGTTTTGAACCAACTCTCTTATTTTTTCTGACATAAATTGTTTCTCCTGGTGCATAATCTTTTACGGGATGCTTTTCTTTATTGTGATAGGTCAAATCATATTGTTGTTCTTCCTCTAATTTAGTCTTTACTTCCGAACGAATTTATTCAACCTTAGGGGGGTCTATGTTTCTACTAAAAAATACGTCTACTGGTTTCTTGCGTGTTATAGAATGAATAGTGAAATTATAGGCATTAACTGCCGTTTGGAGTAATTCCGTAAAGGATCTAAGTTAAAAATTATAAGACTTCCTCTCGCTTTGAAGGCTGAACAGCAAGTGCCGCTCCGTTTATTTACAAAATATTCCTGACTTACATCTAACATATAATTACCTTAAAAGTAACTTAAACCTATGCGCTGCCCAGACGCTGCATCAGCATTATCTCCACACTCGGTTCGCACACCGGTGTTGGCTGCGTTCTGCTGACGCTATGTCTGTGTGTTACTGTGAGAACATTTAGTTCCCACAGTACCGAGCGTATTTGGGGAACTCGTGTTAACTTCTATGTACCTGTTTATTCCTAATGCAACGCATAAGTTCGGCGAGAGTCGAATGAAATCGTTCGACTTGACCGTTCGACGTGCTTGTATATGGGGGTGTTGTAAATATTTCCATGCCAAATTCATTCTTAAGCATGAATGTGATTGGTGAAGAATTAAAAGACTTATCGATATCGACTTATCGAACACTATAGTCTTTGGTATTCCATAGGCAAATATAAGTTCTCTGAGAGGTTGTCTTATGTCCTCAATAGCTTTAGACTGTATTTTCTTAATTTGCGCATATTTGGAGAATTTATCAAGTGATGTTAATACTAAATTGCCCTCGGTTGAAAAGATATCCACATGAATAATTTGTCCAGGATAAGTCGGTATCGGAGTTGCTTGAATCTCAATTTTGTCGGGGTGGCGGTCATATTTGTTTTCTTTGCAAATAGAGCAAAGTTTGATTATTCTTCTTATTTAACGCGACATTCCGGGAAAATAATATCTTTCGAGAATCTGTTGTTTATTCTCTCGTTCATTTCTGTGGGCACGTTGGTGGGTGTTAATGATAATTTTTTCCTGTTTGGTTTCGTTATTTACGTCTTGTACAATTGCTTGAGAGAATTTTACACGATAATTCGCAAAATGTTCTCTGTAAATTTCTTGGATCATTCCCTGAGTTCGTTCGTCCGTCTTTGTACAGTTTGTGACTGTCGGATTTAGTCTGGTTTTAAGAATTTCGATAAGTTTATCAGTTGTGTTACATTTTTCTGTTATAATATGCCTGTGATATGTGGGAAAAACTATTCGAAACTCGTAATTACTTACACTACCAATATTGGGGAATAATTGGTTCTTAAAAACGTTGATAGGTGATTCAACATTGAATATAAGACCATGTGATTAACTTTCATCACTGTGTAGTGTTGGAGTAAGGGAATTTACTTCGGATCGGATGGGAGGTCTGGAAAGGGCGTCTGCAACCACATTTGTTTTGCCGGGTTTGTACTTTAATTCGTAGTTGTATTCCTCCAAAATGGCTTTCCATCATTTCAATTTGGAGTTATTGTTTTTATTGCTTAGGGAATAGGTGAGTGGTTGATGATCAGTATGGATTATAACTTTTGCTGTTCCGTAGAGATAATTCCTGAAGTTGTTAAGTGCCCAGATTATAGCTAGCATTTATTTTTCATTGGCAGCGTAGCTTTCTTTCGTTTTGCTTAACGTTCTGGATATGAACATAATGGGCTTGTCACCTTGAGACAATACGGCTCCAAGGGCATAGTTGGAAGCATCAGTTACTAGATCAAAATGTTTTGTAAAATCTGGATAAGTGAGTACAACCTCTTCGGATGTTAAGGTGTTTTTGATTTTTTGAAAGGCAGTTCTGGCAGATTCGTCGAGATGAATATGTTTTTTGCTTGACATATTTTTGGGCAATCGTCCATCCTCCCCCCCTAAGAGGGCTGTTAGGGGTTTCGCTAGCTTGGCGTAGTCTCCCTGACAGGCCAAGAAAAGAGCGAAGTTCTTTCAGGGTAGTTGGATATGGAAAGTTTTGGATTGCTTTGACTTTTAATGGATTAGTTTTAATGCCGTTAGGCGAAATAACAAAACCTAGGAATTCTACTTCCTGTTTGTAGAATTCGCACTTATCCAGTTGAACCTACATATTTGTATCGTGTAATGTTTGAAAAACTTTGCGAATATTTTCTTCATGTGTGGCTTCGTCTTTGCTGTAAATGACTATGTCATCTACGTACACATCACATATTTTACCAATGTGGTCGCGAAGAATGTCGTCCAGTGCTCTTTGAAATATGGCCGGTGCATTTTTGTAACCGAATGGAAGCCTTAGGAATTCGAATTTTCCATTATTGATTGAAAAGGCTGTCTTTTCGATATCAGATTCTTTTAAGGGGATCTGATGAAACCCACTTTTCAAACAGAAAAATATTTGTTATCACCTAGATGCGCAAGAATTTCATTAATTTGAGGGATTGGATATCGATCTGGGATAGTTATACTGTTCAACTTCCTATAGTCTATTACAAGCCGATATTTTTTCTTGCCAGAAGCATCGAGTTTTTTTGGGACTATCCATACAGGTGAATTGTATGGGGACCGTGAAGGTCTAATTATTCCATCATTAAGAAGCTGTTTTATCTGTTCCTCGACGTCGCTTTTAAAGGACATGGGATATGGGTAAAATTTGGAGTATACAGGGGAATCAGATATTGTTCTGATTTCGCCTTTCACCTTTGTTGTGTAAGTTAGTTTTTCCTCTGGTTCTTCAAAAAGTCTTGGAAAATCGTGTAGGATTTTTTTAATAGAAGTTTTTTGTTCCGGGGACATATGATCGTTTCGGATATTTATGGTATTGACAGATTGTGAAGCCATCTGTTTAATACGTATTTTTATTCGATTATTAACAAGCATATTGTTATCTTTGGTGTGAATGACAGCCGAGAGATTTTTCAAGCTATCATTTCCAAGGATCGCGTGAAAAGATTTTAAAAATTTGTCCTCGTAGTGCAGAGTTAAACATCGGGATATGCAGCTCCAGTCTAATGGAGTATTGTAAGACTCCAAGACATGGTCTGCATTTCCATTTATTTTATTTCTAATGGTATTTAATATCCCAACATATTTCGCTGATCCCTTGAGGGGATCATACATTTTTAGGATACGTTCTACGCTTTTTCGCCATGAGCTGAATTCGGCTGGTTTCCCAGAGAGTTCGCGTAGGCTACGCACTACGTCCGGTATTCTATCAAGACCATCAATATTCTGATCTGGTGAAACGGTTTGATCAATTCCCGTGAATTGATCCGCGTACGGATTTAAAATTGAATGGATGAAAGCACGGCCCTCAGTGTATACGGCTTTACGTATCATTGAAGTAATGAGAGATTGGAGTGGGGGATTCATAACAAGATCATTGGTTCCTCTAGAAGAGGTAGAGGGCTGATTCGCTTGACCAGCTTGCCCTGCTTGTGCGGCTTGAGCAGCGGCTGCGGCTGCTTGATCTAGCACGGATGGTCTTACTATAATTTCGTTCATGTTGTAATAGGTTTAAGATGAGATAATCAAGGAATGATACAATATGAATGTGTGCTTGTATGCTTTTATTCTTGGAGTTCTTTTATTTTCCTTTAACTTCTAAAATTTGATCACTTTCTTTTCCCTTTTGTTTTATTCACTTAGATTATTTTATTTTCTTTTAACTTTCGATTTTTCTTTTTTTTCACTTTCTTTTCCCTTTCTTTTACTTTGTTTCACTTTATCTAAATTCATTTATTCTTTTATTTTATCTTATTATCAACTATTGACACTACTTGAGGGTCTTTTGTTACACTAAGTGCTTCTCAGCACTTCTTGAGATGCCACTACTTGAGTGTCTTTTCTCAATGGGTTCTGGGACCAGACAATATTCGAAATCGGTTTCTCGCGTAAGAATTCAACACTACTTAAGGGTTTTTTTTTACTTCAAACGCGTTGCCTCGTCCCTGCTCGTGCGCCAAATAAACTATTATAATTTTATTTTTTATAAAAAAATATTTTATTTCGAATTGACAGCGGTTCTGCCTCATAACAATTACTGAACAATTTGACTTTTCTTACGCTATTCGGCACCTTGACGTGAGCTGCAAGTTGATCGTGGGAACGTTGCTGATGTTGCAAATTGATGATTGGGTGTTCGGGTTACCGAACTGCTGACGCGATGTCTCCAATGGGGTGTCTGTCGGCTTCACATGCGCGTGATGTTATATTGTTTTGTATTAACTTGTACGTCGGCGTCATCGTCCACGGCAGGGAAATTGTAACACAGGCCCGCAAAGAACTCCTCTAGCGACTCAACCGTCACACTTCGGCTCCACAGCTGCGCTACCCCTAACAATTTGGTGTTCGCTGTCATCAGTGTCAGCTTTTCGTCAAGTCCGTACCCGCTGCATGTCCAACACCTTTTTTTTTCAGCCCGCGGAAGACAGACCGTCGTTTGCCTTTCGGTCGAAAGGCGGCAGCATTAGGTCAATCTCTTTGCTCTTGGCCTCTTTCTTCGCCTTTAATCGTTCGCCACTACCCTCGGCTTCTGAACTTCCTGGCTGGCCTAGAAGTCTGGCCACCAACTCCTCCCTGGTTCCGAACACCGGCATTCCGCGCTCCTTTAAGATTTCTCGTAGTTCTTCGCGGGTCTTGTTGATAAACTCCGCCTCTATGTTCGTACATAGCTGATGAATTTGTCAGCGATCAGCGATGCAGCTGATTGCACAAGTTGGGGGTCGTTGCTCGCACGCATCGTTCGCCGCGCTTGCCGCGATCTGGATTCTCACACGCCCGAGAAGTCGACACACTTTCGCGATCGTCGGTCGCAGGTACCGCAATTTTTGGCTCGGTAGTTGGGGACAACGCATATGGGAGTGTTGTAAGGGCTATTTCAGGGCCGGATAATTCCCTCCTCCAGGAGATGGTTCACCTGTCTTTCTACCTCCTCCCTCATGTATACCGGGGACGGATAGGATTTGGTGTAAATCGGTTCATCCGTAATAGTTCGGATTTCGGCCCTAACATTGGTTTTAAATTTTTCGCTGGTAACTGGGCCGAAAAGATCTTCGTATTCCCTACATAAAGATTCAAGCTGCGATTTAATATTTTCAGGAATATTTTTATTTTTATGGACAAGTTATTTACGACATCAGATATTTTATTCCTTAAGGGAATTTTTATTTTTTTCCTAATTATCAATTCATCTTTTTCTCTGTCTATGATTGCCCCCAGGGTCTTTAGAGTGTCTTCGCCGATTACACCATCAAACGATTCCAAACTAGGGAGGACGAAGAATGTCCTCGTAGCATCCGACTGAGGCAAAGAATTTTCCACAGACTTTGCTTTTGATTAATATCTTCCCTCCAGGGCTACTAGGGTTTTCGTAAAGGAACAGTTACAGGTGCTAGTTCTGCTCTGATAAAATTCTTGTTGGCACCCGTATCAACAAGAAATTGTAATATTTTTCCGCTTTTCCGTGCCATACTCTATGTATGGTACTGGAAATGAGGCTCCTGTCATAAAATTATCTTCCGGAGCCGTTGGAGAATTTGAGCAGGATGCCTCCTCTACGTGCTCACTTCCTTCTGGCACAACGTGGTTTATTCTTTGCTCTTTCCTTTGATAATTATCAGGACCAGCTTTCCGCTAGAAGAGGTTACACGGCCGGTTCATATAATTCACATTTCTTGTTTGATCCAAACCTAATTCCATTTTGATTGGAGGCTTCGGTCCCAAAGGAGGCTCGTACTGCTTGAAGTTGTAGCTGTGGTTGTTCTGCCACGATCTTGATTGTGCAGAACCACCCCTAAAGAACCTGTTTGGATTTCGATTTGGCAACGGAGGTTTCTATTCCTTTTCAAAATTATATGAAACGGGTGCAGAAATTATGTTTGGTGCACGAACATGCACCGAACTATTCCGCCGCTTAACCCTCTAATGAAGACGTCGTCTGCCCTGTCGCGGTATGCGCATATCAGAACATCTGCAGTTTCCAAAGAATAACTTTCCGTTCTTATTTTGTTTATTATAAGAGAAATCTGGTGGATCACATTGTTTCAGCTGGTTGAGCTGATGTTCTAGAGTGCGGATATCTCTTTTGTCCTCGTAGTGCGTAACCGCTCCAATACGGCTTGTATATCGTCGTTGGAGCGTATCTGTTCGATCTGTTTAATGCGACTTTACCATACTTCTTAATTGGCCAGAGACAGAATTGACTGCTCCAGTCAATTGTGTCACTGACACTTTTAACTCCACCATGCTAGTTTTGTAACAGTGGAACCCGAGTATTAATACCTTGTACAATTGTTTTGTTTTGTATATTTCGAGCTTATATGGCGCTATTCGTTTGATTGGCTTATAAATTCATCAATTAACTTAACTAGTTTTGTAATACTTAAAAATTTGTTTGAATCAAATATTGCAAATACAATATTTGATTCAAACAAATTTTATTATATGAACTTCAAATTTACTTTTGAAAAGATGTTAAATTCTTCTTACACTATCAACGCTGTCCAGCTCATCATTTGTGATTAGCCCTCAGTGTTTTAAGGAGGTGTTGATGGTTGGTTGGTGGCAGCTGTTAACCGGAAGGTTGGTGGTAGCTCGACGTTTCCTCTGGTCCTTAACATATTTTTCAGTTCAAAAGAGTTTTTATACTGCACTACTCTGTCACTGTGTTTATTTTATTCTACTAAGCATTTGTTGAAATCTTTCCTTTTTGTAGATTGTACTTTTGTGGATTCACTGTGAGAATTTTATTTTATTTCACTTAAACATTTGTGAAGATTTTCATTTTTGTGGATTGCACTTTTTGTGGACTACACTAATCACTCGCTGTCTTTTATTTTTTCCTCTAAGGATTAATTAATAGCTCTTTACTATGGTTTTGAACAGAGTCCATGCTCGGGCGCCAGTAACGGACTTTCTGCCGTGATGTATTAAAAGAAATTATTTTAAGGACCGCCCACTAACTTCTTTATTTCTTCGTTCGAATCAAAATGAATTCTGTTACAATGATAATTATCCCAGGAACTTCGGTTCGGAAACCTGATTCCTAATTCAGCGCGCCGTACGTTCTCATGCTTTTGCCCCAATCGCCAGGTGGGAACTCTCGCGCTCGGGTGCAGCGTGCGCACTTTTTGGTTTTGTTATAATAAATAATAAATAATAAATAATAAATAATAAATAATAAATAATAAATAATAAATAATAAATAATAAATAATAAATAATAAATAATAAATAATAAATAATAAATAATAAATAATAAATAATAAATAATAAATAATAAATAATAAATAATAAATAATAAATAATAAATAATAAATAATAAATAATAAATAATAAATAATAAATAATAAATAATAAATAATAAATAATAAATAATAAATAATAAATAATAAATAATAAATAATAAATAATAAATAATAAATAATAAATAATAAATAATAAATAATAAATAATAAATAATAAATAATAAATAATAAATAATAAATAATAAATAATAAATAATAAATAATAAATAATAAATAATAAATAATAAATAATAAATAATAAATAATAAATAATAAATAATAAATAATAAATAATAAATAATAAATAATAAATAATAAATAATAAATAATAAATAATAAATAATAAATAATAAATAATAAATAATAAATAATAAATAATAAATAATAAATAATAAATAATAAATAATAAATAATAAATAATAAATAATAAATAATAAATAATAAATAATAAATAATAAATAATAAATAATAAATAATAAATAATAAATAATAAATAATAAATAATAAATAATAAATAATAAATAATAAATAATAAATAATAAATAATAAATAATAAATAATAAATAATAAATAATAAATAATAAATAATAAATAATAAATAATAAAATAGTAAATAATAAATAATAAATATTTGGGATAACGTTGTTGACTGCGCTGCTAACAATATCCTCGTTAGTGCACAGGTCAAGTTGACATACAGCCTCCACACGGCGCCCCCTGGATAGCCATCACAACACCCGTTATATGGTGAACCAATGAATGCAGCGAGCCCCTCTGCCCGAGGGTTTAAATAATGGGCCCGGCCTAGCAGTCTGTGGAGGAAACTTCCTCACTACGTAAAAATCTTTACAAAAATCTTTACAAAATCTTTTATCTTTACAACATCATGCCTCGGATAATGAAGGATCAACTGTTGACGACCCCAGCAAACGTTTGAAGGACAATGATTTTCGGTTTTGCACGTGGAGTGTGAGGTCCCTGTGTGAGCGTCTGAAGCCGTTTGTCCATGACCTGATAGGTCCCTATAAGTGTGGTTTCAGACCGGGGAAGCCCACTATAGACCAGGTCTTTACTTTACGGCAGACCCTCAAAAAGACTCAAGAAGTGCAAAGCGACACTTATCACCTATTCGTCGATTTTAAGGCCACATATGACAGTGTGCATGGAGACGAACTATACAGTGCCATGTCTAGCTTTGGCATTCCTTCCAAACTCGTCAGATTGTGTAGGATGACGATGGAGAACTCTCGCTGTTCCGTCAGAGGGGGTATCGAACTCACCGAGACCTTCAGTGTCAAAAAAGGTTTTAGATAAGGCGACGCACTGTCATGTGACTTCTTTAACATCATCCTCGAGAAGATCGTGCGTAAGTCACAAGTCAACACCAGAGGCACGATCTTTCAGAAGTCAAACAAAGCGAGCCGTAAATGAGGCGTTTGCTGGCATTGAAGCCGAAGCGGCTAAAATGGGTCTGGCGGTAAATGAGGGTAAGACTAAGTACATGCTGTAATAAAGGAAGAACACACAACATCGACGCCTCAGACAGAGCGTCACACTAGGTAGCAGAAACTTCGAGGTAGTCAAGGACTTCATCTACCTCCGCTCCGCGGTACCGAAATCAAACGTAGAATTACAGCCAATTGCTGTTTCTTTGGGCTCAAGAGGCAATTGAGTAAGAAAGCCCTCTCTCGAAGGACTAAGCTCGCTTTATATAACAGCTTCTTTATGGCGCGGAAACTTGGACGTTAGAGATTAAGACGAAATCTATGGGCTGTACAGCGACATGCGTCTGGTCAAGCGTCTACGGATACAACGCTTCAGATGGCTAGGCCATGTAGAGCGTATGGACATCACTGCTTCGGCCCGAAAAGTCTTTGAATCCGAGCCATTGGAACAACGCAACAGAGGACGACCTAGACTAAGGTGGCGCACACAAGTGGAGAAGGACCTCAACCAACTTGGAGTGCGCAACTGGAAACAGCTGGCGAAAGATCGTGCTGGCTCGAGAGGCATGTTGGTTGAAGCCCAGGTTCACCCCGGACTGTAGCGCCGGGGTGAACCTTGGGTTATTAACTTTTATCTATCTGTTCCAACTCATAGTTTAATAAATGGAAAAAGGGATTATTCTTAGGACTATTTTGGATTATGGGAAGTGATTGGTATAGGAAGGTTTCATAGGGAGTTAGCTCAATATTATGGATTAATTTTATTTTAGTAATCTTACCCATGCCATTGTTAAGAATGATGATGGGGGAATTGGAGTAATCAATGATGTTGACTTCTCCAATAGAAGTTTGGATAAGGTACATGTCAAAAGAGATGGAAGGAAGATGATAGGAGTTGTGATTGTCATTGTCTAATATTGTTCTTGTGCATATGTTTCCTGACAGTTGTAGCTTTGTTTTCTTTCACATTTTCCTTACTATATTATATATTTGGAGCCTAGTTTTTTATTAACTTTCATGATGATAGCTTCACCTGGTGAACACGTCTTGAGAGGTGATCTGTTTTTATTATGGTAAATAAGATCGGGTTCTTGTTTCGATTTTAATCTATTTGCATTTTCCATATGTGCTCTATAGATTTCTGTAAAATCGAGATTGATATTCCTACTAAAGAAAGGTCAACGGGTTTCTTATTCGTTACCCAATGAATTGAGAAATTGTAAGCGTTGACGGCTGCTTCCAGAATTTCCATGAAGGACTGAAGATTTCTCTTGGCTTTGAGACATTTCATTATTTCCGCGAATGTAGAATGTCTTTCCACTTGGACGTAAGATGTACTTAAATATGCTGAAGTAGTAAAGATTTGTATTCCAAACTCATTTTCTAGCATAAATGTAATGGCAAAGGAATTAAATGATTTTTCATTGTCGAATACAATGGCTTTTGTTATGCCATAGCTGAAGATGAGAAGTGGAAGTCGTATATGCTCCACAGCTATTGACTTTATCATTCTGAAGGAAAAACATTTCGAAAATTTGTCTATGTGAAATTTTGGGACCGGTGTTGCTTCGATTTGGACCTTGCTAGGATGACGGTCGTATTTATTTTGTTTATAAACTTTATTAATCTTTAATAATCTTTAATTTTTTTCAACATGCTCGGAAAATCCAATATCTGAATTGTATTCCCTCTTTCATTTCTGTGAGCACGGTTGTGAGTTTCTTTAATAATGTATTGTTGTTCTTCTTCACTCTTGACATCCTGGACTTGCATTTGTGTGAACCGAATTTGATACGCGCTGAAATGCTCCTTGCAGATGTTCTAGATCATTCCCATTATACGTTCTTGTGTATTAATTCAATTAGTAACTGATGGATTTAAGCGTTTTTTCAGAATTTCCATAAGTATAGTCTCGTTATAAAAGTGTGAAGTTATGGTGTGCCTATGGTATGTAGGTAATAATATTTCAAATTACCTGATTTTTAGAACAGGTGACTTTGTATTGAAGAAAAAAAATTAAACTTTATTTCACTTAGTTACTTTATTCGAAACGACTTAAACTACTTGGACGGGAGAGCGAACTTACTGAGCGAACTTACTTACTCAGCGATCGGTTTGAAGAGTCGATCGCACAATCAACTGCAGACTTTATGTCAGCATATTTTGTTGACCCACATTGGTCAAGTGCTTGTGTCACTTTTGTGCTGATGAACTCGTTTAGATTTGTTTAATAAATTCTTCAATTGAATCCGTTGCTGAGTCATACTTAACTTCTCCCTCCTTTGGAGTAGATTTCTAATAAACTTAAGTTGTATTCTCTTTTTTTGAATACATAAAAATGACAATATGGTGAACATTATGAATATTATTACGACAAATTCTATGTTGATTTTATACGACAGATTTTTATGAAATCCAACTTCTTTTAATGTATGTTTTCTAATGTTTCATTAGATTTGTAGTTTTCTACATAGTTCGGATAATAGAATCTTTGTTTTTCTATGTGTCTAACATTTGAGAATTTTTGATTCATTAGATATATGGTACAATTTGTAAATGTTTGTAAGTAATTATCACTACTCATAAATATTCCGTCATCACAAGTGTAATTTACAACTGAATGAAGGTTCTTTACAAGAATGGTTTCGTCATCGAATGACATTATTTCATTTTCTTTATTTATCCTGGTTTTACATTTTTGCTTAATTATACAATGTTTACTCTCTTTTAGTTCATTTAATGCTTTATTTGCTTCAAATTTGTACATTTTGTAATTAAATTCTATAATAAATTCAATGTCAACATCCACTTCCATATATTCTTTGTTTGGTATTGCTGTTAAAACTTTTAAAGGTAATTTTACATAATTCTTCGGAATTTTAATTGCAAATATTATAGTGTTATCTTTATACTTAGTAACACCTAATTTAATTTGTTTTAATGTGTTTTTAATTTAGAAAAATCTATTTCATAAGTTTCAATTTCTTCATTAGTAAGGATACCAGGGTGCAGTATATTATTCTGTGCTGATAGTATGTTTTCCTGAATATGTTCTACCCTATCGTTAATGTATTTGAGTTTAAAAAGTTGATCGAAATATATCTTTTTCATTATAAGTTTTCTTTCTACTTTCTGTAAGGAATTAATTTGTTTTAAGATTGTGTCTCTATCATTAATAATTATTTCCTTCAAACTTTGGAATGTGTTGTTGAATTATTCATTAATCTTTAGTTGTTTATTTATTACTTCAATAGTGTTATGATTATTTTGTCGAACATTGTCTATGTATTCAGTAATTGTTTGTCTGTCGTCGTCCATCGTTCCAAACATCCACTTTTGTGCTGTACCTAATAAGTTGATTAGACCTCTTCTATATCTTTTACTTATTGGAGTTAGAGTTCTAACTTTGTGTAATATGCTTTTAACATCTTCGTTTAATATAATTTTGTGTTCGCGTTCTAAAGACCTAAAATTTAAAGATATATTTTCAACTAATTCTACAATTTCGTTTAGATCAATCATGTGCAGTATAATATCCGTCTCGTTTACAATAGAAACTTCTCCTAACTTCAGTTTCACAAATCCTTCCTGTTCATTAATAACTTTGACGTTGAAAAATTGTTGACAATTAGTTTGTGTTACTGTTATCATTCTTAGCATCCAAATCGTCAGCTGAAAGTGGAAAAGCTTTGCTTTTTTTTTGTTTCGGTATATTTTTATGTCTGACTGCCTTATAATTTTTGATAAAACCTGTTGTTCTTACTTCTTCATAATCTTCTCTTTCAGTATTAAGTTTGGTTGATTTTAAATTTTCATAAACTTTTTCTAAACTAATCTTACCTGATTGTATCTATTGAGGTGTAGCTTTGACTGTTGAATGAAAACGTTCATTATAGTTTCGAACAGCTTGTTGCATTGCTTGCTTTGTTGTTACAGAACTATCATTAAGTAATATTATTCTAAACTTCTCTGCCACGGTATTATGAAATCTTTCGACATCTGAATTGCCAGTATGTGAATTTGGTTTGGTTAAGTGCAAGCTTATTTCTTCCTTTTCTAAGAGTTGTTTTATTTGTATTGCTTTAAATTCATTATATGCAACTATCTTCTTTGGTTTAGCCATTATGGTGAAATGCTCTTCTAATACTTCAACCATAGTTATGTGATTCCTATCTGTTAGATAATATGCAGCACCAAACTTTGAAAATTTATCAATAATAGTCAAAAAATTGCACTTCTTAAAAATGTAAGTGTCTATATGAATAATTTTATTAATATTCGTTGGTGTTTCACTGAATTCAAATTTTGGTTTGATCGGATTACGATCGTACTTTACCGCTTTACAAATGTCACACTGACTTATTACTATTTGTATTAATTCCAATAGTTTTGGATAATATATTTTGTATTTAATTTGATTAAATGTTTCTTGTATTCCAGAGTGTAAGCTTTCTCTGACATGGTATAACGATACCTGTTTTACTGCTTCGACTGTTTTTTTAATTTGTGCCTTATAGGAACTTTTAACAAATTTTACTTGCAAGTCATTAGAAAATAATTCAATGAGCTTTTCCTGACCTATGTTATATTGATGATCTAGAAGTTCAGAATATATTACTGTTGTGCCTTTCTTTATAAATCACCGAAATATATCTATTAGTCTTATCATGTCACAGTCAGCTATGTAAATTATTCGTTTCCCATTTATAATTTTAATTTCTTGAGTTTTGTTATTTGTTAAGATGATTTGAGTCTTGTATTTATTGACTATTTCTTCTTTTATACTTATGTGATCAAGTAACTCTTCTTCTGCTGAATGTATGGTTGCCAGAGTATCATTATCTTCTACGTTAAGTATAATATCCGATTCTGTGTCACTTTTGGTTGACATTGTTGAAAAAATTTATATGTTAGAGGTCTCCGACATCCCTCCCTCCTTTGAATTAACGTCTTCGTTAAATTTTGTTCTACTTAAAAAATCTGCCACTTTGTTATCTTTACCTTTTAAGTCTTCTATTTCAAATTGATATTCTCCCAGCTTAAGCAACCAACGATGATGTCTTGGCGACATATCTTTTCCGCGATATTTAGCATGGTGATATTTTATAGGTTGATGATCCGTTAAGGTTTTGAATTTATTTCCGTATAAATATGGTCGAAAATAGTTGACAGACCACATAATGGCTAAAAATTCCTTATCAGTAGCGGAATACTTGAGTTCGTGGTTGTTTAATATTCTGCGAAACAGACAGGATGGCCTTGTGAAAGAACGGCGCCTATGACATAATTTGACGCATTTGTGGTAAGTGTAAATGTTTTTTCGAAATGAGGAAAACGTAATATGGGGTGACTGATAATAAGATGCTTTAATTTCTCCAATGCTTCAATATAATTGGGGTCATTGATGTTTACTTTACAATTTTTCTTCAGATATTTAGTCATAGGCTGTGCTACGTTTGCATAGTCGTTGACAAATTTTTTGTAGTAACCACTTAGACCTAATAAACTTTTAATTTCATGTTGAGTTTTGGGAATAGTTACATTTTTGATAGCATCAATTTTATTTGGATTGGGTTTAAACCCTTCTTCGGTTATTACGTGACCCAAGAATTCCGTTTTCTTTTTCATGAAACTACATTTGTTAATTTGCATTTTTAAATTTATCGGTTCTAGAATGTCAAAAATATCTCTTATTGCCTTAAAATGTTCCCTTAAGGAAGTACTGAAAATTAGTATGTCATCTAAATAAACGACACACGTTTTGTTAATGTAGTCTCTCAAAATTTGATTCATTAGGCGTTGAAATGTTGCCGGGGCAAACGCAGTTTTATGTCGGTCCTCTTTTTTAATTAATATTTGGTGATAACCCTTTGCTAAGTCTTTTGTTGTAAAATATTGAGCCTTTCCTAGTTTATCGAGGATTGAGTCAATATTTGGTAGTGGAAATTTGTTGTATGTTGTGACTTTATTTAATTTCCTATAATCAATGACAATCCGATATTTTCTTTTTCCGGAGTTGTCCATTTTCTTCGGAACAACAATCAAAGGGCTTGAGTATTTTGAATTGCTTTTTTGTATAGTGCGTTGCTCTGTTATTTCCTTTATCTGTCTCCTGACTTCTTCTCCGTGTTTTGTAGGATAACGATATAACTTTGAGTTAATTTGTTGATCCGTATTCGTATTTCATGCATTATTTCAGTCGTACTGGTGAGTTTATCACCTTCTTTAAAAAATAGGGATTTGTATCTAGTTATAATTTTTTCAATATCCTTATACTCTTCTGAGTTAAGGTGATCCAATTTTAGACGGTTGATGTTATCATCTCCAGACTCTAGTGTATGAATTTCTTCGTATGTAATTCGTTTATTATGAAATTTAATAGGCTGTCCGTTAAGCTCTATTATTCCAGTTTCAAGGTCAATGATTGTATTCATTTTATTCAAAATATCATTGCCTAGAATGAATTGGTATTTTCTGCCTGTTAAGTTCATTGCTTTCCAACGAATTCGAGCGCGTTCTGGAGGTTTCAGTTCGTCGATTGCAGGAGTATGTACTTCAGTATTGAAATATCCTTTGCCAATGATAGTGGAGTATTGTACCGGTTTAATATTTACTCTTTCGAAATTATTAATTCTATTATCAATTATACTAAGTGTAGATCCCGTATCTATTAATGCTAAATATTTTCTTTGCAATAAAGTTATTTCGATAATAGGTAGGTCATCCGAGGCTAGTTCATAAGAAAACTTGCTTCGTTGACAGAGACAGTTGTTTTGGTTATTCGGAAGTTGTTTATTATTAAGCTCGTCTCTTTCGATATTTGAAACGTCCATAGGCTCAAGTTTTCTATTATCTTGTTAACGATACTGTCCAGAGTTTATATTATTACCAAATTGTTGATATTGCCTTCTATTTTGTCCTAATTGACTAACCTTTGGTACATTTGGGTGGTTATTACTACGGAAATTGTCGTGGTAATTATTAAAATAATTATAATTTCTTACTTTATTTCGAGGCTCGTAATTGTCTGTTCTCTTCTACCTAGAATTAAAATCTATTTGCCTAGTATTTTTATATTTAGTTTTGTCCTTCAAACATTCCGGCCCAATACATGAATCCTCATATCTACGTTTTCTCATTATTAATAAAATATTTTCTAAAACCTGATCCTCATAAATTTTATCTAGAAGTATACGCTGAGTCATCTCTTTAATGGTGTTCACTAAAATCCCGTTGACATTGCTTAAATCAATATAATTATTTTTATGATATATAATTAACTCATATGCTGTATACTTAATTTCTTGCATTTCTGTTGCCAAATCACTTACATTGTTTACTCTCAGGTTGCTGATTCTTCTATACATTTGAAAAGGTTCGATGTCTGGTTTGTATCGTAACTTCAGTGTTGCTTTTAGGAGATTCCAGTTGTCTGGTTGAGGGATGTTCATCACTGTATTTTTCGCCTCTCCTTCAGGTATTCAACATTGCGAATGAAAGAATTAACTGTAACGTCACCATGGCCAGTGAACACAGGCATATGTTTGACATGGCTCATTATTTGATTTGTTCTTTCCTCATTATGCTTCTTCTGTAATTCTAAGTAAGCGTTTCTTAATGCGTCTATTTGTTGATTTTTCCGTTGGAGCTCAAGAATTAACTCTTCTCGATTAGCAGTTTCGGTCATATTTACTGTTTATATCTTTTTTTTTGTTTTTTTTACTTCAACACTTTTTATATGAACATTCATCGAATGAATTTCGTGAGTGGATTTTGAATACTAACACTAATCTTTATCGATTTTATGTGTGTTATTTTCACTGCACTAACAAATCTTATGCGATTTTGTGCACACAGTACGTGCTAATGTTATTATCAATCCACTAATCTTACGCCATTTAAATAAATTTTTTTTCTAATATACACGGTTCTAGATCACTGGGCAATTCTTTTTAGAATTATCCTACCGACTGTGCCGGAAATGTTACTCACTTTGTATTGAAGAAAAAAAAAATTAAACTTTATTCCAGTAAATTACTCTATTCGAAACGACTTAAACTACTTGGACGGGGGAGCGACTGCAGACTTTATGTCAGCATATTTTGTTGACCCACTTTGGTCAAGTGCCCGTGTCACTCGTTTGGATTTGTTTAATAAATTCTTCAATTGAATCCGTTTCTGAGTGATACGTAACTTGCGCTCTAATCGCTGTGAGTAGTAGGAGTCATTGAGTTAATATGCGTACTCAAACCTAGTCTAGAAATGGCGTCGTCTACAACTTTTCTTTTTCCGGTCTTTACTTCAGTTCGTAGTTTATAAATAGATTTTTATTCAGATTTTTTTCAAGTTTACATGGTCTAAGTTACCGCACATTGATTTACACAAAGATTGGATACCCATTTGCTACTGAAATAGTTGAATATTAGTGGTTAAGAAAAAGGATCAAATATATATGTAATCATAGTTTGAGGAAGAAAAACATTAAAAAAAAACCCCATTAAAAAAACAACATAAAAATAAAAATAAATAAATAAAATAAAATAAAGAAGTAAACAAATATGTATATGATTACAACAAATAAATAAATGAATAATGAAATGAACAGTTAAATAAATATATAGTAAGTAACTAAATAAATAATTAAATAAATTGATAAATAAATAATTAAATAAATAAATTATATTTAAATGACAAATAAGTATGTAATAAATAAGTAAATAAATATAAAGATATCAATCCAAACTAAATTGCAAGTGCTTACGAAATATTGAAAGAACTACTACTAGGAAAAACTACTTTTTTACTAAAGTGTTATCTGAGTGACCGCAGCTGTTCTTAAATTTTGCCATAAGTTCATTCTTTCAGAGGTCAGATCAACATTCGCTCTTTTGTGTAAAATCCTTGTAGAGAAATACCATGGACAATTTAGAATCATTTTTAAAGATTTGGTTTGTGCAGTCTGTAATTTGGTTTGTGGCAATTTGCGCTATCACCCCAAACCTGGCAACCATACAGAATCATAGCTTGAAATATTATTTTATGTAATATAATTTTGTTTTCTATTGATAAAAATGGCATTTTGTTTATAAAGGGATATAAAAGTTTTGTACTCATATTCACTCTGTTCAATGAATGTAATGTATGCTCACATGTTGATTAAAGAGTAGCTTTGAATCAAAATGAATTCTTAAGTATTTCCATGAAATTAACACATTAAAGTGATTGGATGGAATTTTCCATGCTTTTCTTTTTCGAGTGAAAAAGATAGATTGTATTTTTTCCACGTTTAACTTTCCAGCGCACTGGAAAGATTCCTCTCGATAATGAGAGGATACTCATGCGATGTAAATACAGCAGTGCCATCCGCGTAAATAGCAATACCGCAAACAGATAATACAGTATAATACAATATAGGTAAAAACACAGAGCCTTGTTAAACCCCAGTGTTTAAGAATTTTATTTCATACTGAAAATTATAAACAGACACACTAAAATCGTTTATTGAGGAAATTTTGGACTATTTTACACAAATGGGACGGAAAATTAAAGCCAACCATTTTCAAAACATAACCATTATGCCACATAGAGTCAAAAGCTTTTTCTATATGAAGCATAACCATGCCTGTGGATATTTTTGAGAACGTTGTTCTTTGCCATGTTTGACTATTCTTTAAGCCTGATGGGTAGTGCTGTGGGAGTTCAGGGAACCAAATTGCTCATTTGGAAAAAGTTTGTGATCCAAAATAAAAATCATTAGCTTTTCCCTTATTACTTTTTCTAATAGCTTGCTTAAACTACTAAGCAGACTATTGGGTTTGCTAGGTTTGTTGATTGGTATAACTTCTGCTAGTTTCCAAGAATCGGGGAAATATTTTATTTTCAAACAAGCGTAAATATTAATAAAATAAACTTTATAGAAACAAGGCTGGTAGCCTTGGGTAATTCTTTTAAATAAAGTTAGCTTATTTTGTCAGAACCGGGTGCTTTTCTTGCCTTGAGATTGCTTAAATGAAATTCAACGTCGTCGTCAGAGACAAAGGCGCTTCGTGGCGTATGTGACGTGGTAAAGTATACCGATTGTTCGCACTTTCCGTAGCTTTGTGTCCAGCACCTAGGACTTCCTTTAAAACCTTCGTCCAGCACCTAGGACTTCCTTTAAAACCGCCGACTTCTAACACCAAAATTAAACATGTCTTCACCCTTCAACGTTATAATTTATTCTATTCTTTATTTTTGAATATTTTTCCATATTTATACAGAGTTCGTGATGTTTCTTGGAAAACTACAATATTTTGTGTGGATGCGGATCTAGGCATACAGAAAAGCATATAACAAACATTGAACATACCGCCCACCTGGAAATATTAAATTTCAATAAAATTACTAACTATCGTACTTCATTAAGTTAAATTACAGTAAATTCAAACACAAAAAATTTTTATAATTTTATAAATAATAGTTATTAATTAATTATTATTTTAAATATTCAAGTGTAAGTCATTTAAAAGCAAGTCATTTAAACCAAACAATTAAACCATTAATTCAAGTCAAGATAACAAATTTTTGATATAGCTCGTTTCAATTCACCATTTTTTGTCGTTAATGTTGCCACTCTAACTCGGCCATCAAGTCCCATATGAACTTCTTTGACTCGGCCAGTTGGGGGTGGTTGATTATCATCTCGGATAAGAACCAGGTCACCTTCTTGCAAGTTCCTTTGAGTTTGCTTCCACTTAGTTCTTTCCTGTAACGAACTAATGTATGATTGCTGTAATCTGCTAATGAACTGAAAGCGAGACAAATGATTAACAGTTTCTTCGGTGTAAGCAGGTTCTGAAAATTCAGTAAGGGAACTCCCAATTAAAAAATGCACCGGTGTCAAGACTTCAAAATCATCAGGAGAGTTGGATAAAGCCGTCAATGGTCTGGAGTTCAAGCACATTTCCATACGACACAATAAGGTGTTGAACTCTTCAAAGGATAGCAAAAAACTTCCAAACGCTCGTCGCATGTGAAACTTGGCAGACTTTACACCCGCCTCCCAAAGTCTGCCAAAGTTGGGTGCAGATGGTGGAATAAAATGCCAATTTATTCCTTCATCGCTGGCTACTCTGCTTAGCCTCTTCTGATTTTCCGCTTTTCTCAAATATTCGTTCAACTCCCCAAGTATCCTTTTAGCACCAACAAAATTTGTACCGTTGTCACTGTATAGGTTTACTGGTTTTTCCCTCCTAGCAACAAACCTTTGCAAAGCTGACAGAAAGGCCTTACTGTTAGATCAAACACCTTTTCCATATGCAATGCCTTCGTACTCATACATATAAATAGTGCCATATACACCTTTTGCCCTTTGCAACCTCCTCCTCCTACGTGGCGTCGCCATGAATGATCCAGCATAATCTACGCCCGTGTTCAAGAAGGCCCTTCCCACTTTAAGCCTTGATGATGGAAGATTTCTTTCTTTCATTAACTGCTCTATTGGTTTTGGCTTAAATCGCTGACAAACAACACACCGAAGCGTGATTTTACGAACAGCATCTCTGCCTCCAAGAATCCAGAATTGTGGCCGCAACCTAACATCAGTTGCGGGCCGGCATGTAGGTAAACGAAGATGTATGTCCATAATAATAACTTCGGTCAATGAATTTTGCTTAGGAATGATTACAGGGTGTTTTCTTCCACAGCTGCTTCTTGCAACCGCCCACCAATGCGTAGTACTCCCTCGTTGTTCAGAAATGGGTTAAGTTTTGTGATTTTATTACATGGAGATAATTGTCTCTGCCCTTGTAGTGTTAAAATTTCGTCTACAAAATGGTTCCTTTGCACTAATTTAACTAAATTAACATTGGCTAAGTTTGCTGTCAGTACAACTTTTTTCTTCTAAAATTCCTTGATCACCCATATAAACCGTAAAACTTTTATAGTATACAGGCTTAATATGTATTAGATCCGGTCCTTTCCACCAGAGGTCGTAATTATGCAATTAGCTACTAGATATGCCTCTAGACGCGCAATACGCAGGATTTGACTCCCCCCTGATGTGATGTCAGAAGCAATTATTTGTGTTATAGTTCAAACTCTATTGGCAATGAAGTTTGCAAATTTCCGAGGATGGCCTTTTATCCAATACACAACTATCTCGGAGTCGGTTCAACCGAAAACAGGTATCCTTTCATACTCACGAAATTCCCGAAGCTTACTTACAAGTTTGGCAAGCAAATGTGCAGCGCACAATTCCAACCGGGCTATGGACATTACTGCACTCAATGAATCAACCTTTGTTTTTGCCGTCACGAAGCTCACGACTACTTTTCCTTCGTTGGTCACGCTTCTTAGATAAACGACTGCCGCGTATGCATTTTCAGAGGCATCTGAAAAACCGCATATTTCCAATGTTTGCTTATTGTGTGGACTGTATCTTGATATATCCAACTGACCTGTTTCATCCAAACCGTTGCGTATCTCATCCCAGCGTTTTATGAATCCTAAAGGAATCTGCTAGTCCCAATCATCTCCTTCTTGCCACAATCTTTGCAATAAAATTCTATAATTAATAATATATGGCGACAAGAATGGATCGAAGATTCTTTCTGTTTCCGATAAGAGATTATGCTTTGTATAGCAAGAAATTTCCCGTTTTTCAACCTTAAAACTAAACGAATCGGTTACAGGATGCCAACGAAGTCCCAGTGTCTTAAGTGGTTGGTCGTTTTCCAATGACCATGTCCAAGATGGTTCTCTTTTTTCAACAGGTGTATCATTTAGTAAATCCTTCCAGTTAGAGGCCCATTTCCTTAAATTAAAACCCCCTTGATGTAGCAACGCGCACAAATCCGACACTAATCTTCTAGCCTCTTCTTCACTTGCACAACTGGCTAAAAGTCGACCATATAGAAATCATTTAATATCATCTCAGCCGTATCAGGATATTTTTCACCATCGTCCCTTGCCAGTTGCACCAAAGCTCTTGTAGCTAAAAAGGATGCTGGTGCCGTACCATAAGTTATTGTGTTTAATTGAAATACCCTTATGGGCTGTGTAGGATGTATTCTCCACAAGATTTTTTGGAAACGTCTATCAGGTTCTTCTACCAATATCTGTCTGTACATTTTAGCAATGTCTGCACTCAATGCTATCGGATTGATGCAGAACTGTAGCAAGATAAGTGTAAGATCCTTTTGTAGAACTGGTCCTGTCAACACCTGTGAGTTTAAGGATTGTCCACCGGGAGGTTTGCTCGATGCATCAAAAACTACCCTCAACCGCGTTGTACTGCTTTCTGGTTTAATGACGACATGGTGAGGTAAGTAATACTGTAGTTTCAATGTGGTATTTGACTCTCCTACAATCTCAGTCATGTGACCTAATCGCTGATACTCATCCATAAACTCCTGGTATTGCTCACGCAAATCTTTATCCTTTAAAAATTTGCACTTCATTGACAAAAGAGAGAATGCCCAATTAATTCCACTTGTTTTTTGAATGGAAGTTTTACTATATAGCGCCCATCATCAGCTCTTTTGAAATGTTGCTCAAAGTGAACCTCGCATGGGTGGTTGTCATGCAATTGCTGATTACACGACAAGGGTTCATCTATTTCCTAGAAACGCTCCAACATACGCTCTAAGTATCCTGCTGCATGGAATGATACCATATGATTTACATTACAATCACTATCCTCCCTAACCAAAACCCATCCAAATTCCGTACTTTGAGCTATGGTCTTATTACTGCTGTCATTGATCTTGTCCTTGCTCAATGATCTCATAAAAACACTTGATTTTATGATCAGTGATGCTGATCCACGTGCCTTACATTCGTTCTGCCCCCCTGTGTCAATAATAATGTTGCATTTATTTCTAGGTAATCCTAAATATTGAGCACAGGATTCCGTTATGAGAGACACTTGTGGACCTGAGTCCATTAAAGGCCTGCATGCTTTGAATTCACCTCGTCTGTTCTTTACGAGTACTACTGCGGTTGGTAGAAATTTAGTTTCTTAACTGAGTTTGTATGACCTTGCAAACAGGTAGTTAACACTGATGTGTGGACTTCTTTGTCACTTCTAATCACTTCCGGAACCTTTTGCTCATTTGAGTGATCTACACGCTGCCCCATAACTTGCTCATTTTTTAACTGATTTTTGGCTTCGAAATGAATTAGAGTGTGATGTTCCCGCTTGCACTTTCTACATGGCTGAGACTTACAAAATGCTACCGAATGACCGATATGTAAGCAATTGTAGCAGATTCCGTTCTGTGCCACGAATTGTCTTTTGTTGTTTAAGCTTAAACTTTGAAATTGGCGGCATGCACAAAAGTTGTCCTTACATAATGAGGACGCTAGTGGAACTGCAGTGCAAGTTGCTTGACGCTGAAATTTATTGCCTAACCCTTGACTCCGTTTAGCTGTTGGAATTGCTTCCAATTCAAACTGCCTTTTTGTCAAGAAACCTAGCATGTCCTCAAACATGGGTTTATAATTTGATGCCGAATGCCGAGCCCACAATTGTTTCGATTCCTGGTCTAGTTTCAATGTTCCACTGGGGTCCTTAATGCCCTCAATGCGGCTACTGACTCTTTGAAATTGTTGAAAAGGCTTCTTATGCTGATAGCGTTTGGTTGGGTTCCGACGTTTGGATGATCCATTAATGTTTTAATATGGGCTTCCACGATTATTTTTTCTTTATCGTACATGACCTTTAAATCTGCCTACGCCTGTTCATAATTTGCGTCTGAGATATTAATGTGTTTCAACGCAGACGCTGCATCTTTCCTTAGTTGATAGTTGATAGTTGCAAATATTGGAGTTTTTGGGCCCCTGACAAACTGCACTACTGTTGAGCAATTGTCGTGAATTCGGAACATTGGCACTTCTATTCAACCGTCCCGCTTCAGATAAATTTGTTATGGCAGTTGCTATGTGAGTTTGTGTATCAGCCAGTTGCCTTAATGTTTGATTCAACTCTTCTGATGGACGTGTTGGAGTCGATGTCTGCGCCAATTTTGGAGAACTTTGCGGTGCCTGCCTAATCTGCCTCAAAAGTCAACTTTTTATACCAAAATAGCGATTCTCTATATCTTCCCTTATTTTTTCCTCTGCAAGTACCTCCTCATCGAACAATGTTAAGTCTATTTCTGTTTGAAGGCCTTCAAAGTTTTGAAATAAAACCCCCAACCGATCCAATCTAGCCTAGGTATCTCCTATTTCCAATTGATCTTCGCCTTTTTCTTTCACAAAGCTTTCAAATCTGCTCAAACTCCTTTTTATACTTCCCCTTTTCTTTATTAAAACGTCCATGGCGATATAAAGACTCTTTTGTTCTTATTTATATGTAATATAAAATTGGAGAATGTACTCACTAACTATTCTTAGCGTGTTCTGCAGAAACACTTTCTTTGGTGAATTTCCTATGAAGTGTGCGACGCTTCGCAGCAACTTCTTCAAGCCCAATCTTCCGAGAAATGCGTGAAGCCTTTCAGCAACTCCTGAATCCTTTTCAAGAAATGTTCAACGTCAGTAGCAACCCTTCAGCGATCCTTTCTACGAAACGCTCAGTGCCTGTAGCAACCCTTCGGTGATCCTTTCTCCGAAATGTTCCGCACCCGTAAGAACCCTTCAGCGATCAAAGTTCGTAGAAAACAGAAATGTTCGCTTGCACAAATTCTACGTATGTATGTACGCACGCCACAAAGCACTGAATGTGTTTTATATGTTCATCAGGATTCCCTTTCTGTTCACTTACTTACTTACTTTTTGTTTTACTATCAAAAATTTTTTCTATTATTATTTTATTTTATTCACAAATAAGTTCATTAATGTTTTTTCTTCACTCTTATCCGGTTCGTAAGGACCAATGTTCGCACTTTCCGTAGCTTTGTGTCCAGCACCTAGGACTTCCTTTAAAACCGCCTAGGACTTCGAACACCATAATTAAACACGTTTTCACTCTTCAACGTTATAATTTATTCTCTTCTTTATTTTTGAATATTTTTCCCTATTTATACAGCGTTCGTGATGTTTCTTGGAAAACTACAATATTATGTGTGGATGCGGATTTAGGCATACAGAAAAGCATATTACAAACATTGAACACAAATTGTTATAGGGTCGCTGAGATTCTCTAACACTAGATGGTTTTTAAAAAATTGGAAGCGAGCTCATTTCCGCGAAAACATTACACAGATTTTACAATATAGTTCCCCAGGCTTTGGCCCTACTACAACTCCAGTCTCTATTTCTACAATTGAAATCCCCACCAATTATGAACTCTCCATTTGTACTAAATAATTTTCGAAAAACATTCACGAGCCCTATTTTCTTGTTATTATTTATTATACCATCCGGAAAACATGCACAGATGAGAGTAATAGACTTACCATCACTAAGATTAACTTTAATTGCAACATTATCTATAAATTTAGTTCGTATGATGGGTAAAAGAGAATGTTGAACTGATCTTCTGATAAGATTGGCAACCCCACCCCCACTTCTTTCGGTTCTATCAACACGATAGCATTGGAAGTCAGCAGTTGATAAATGACATGTTGCGGTTAGCCAAGTTTCAGTTATTAATGCAACATCAATTAGTCACTAAAAGTGCGATAACATTAAATTGATCTACCTTTCATTTACATGCACCTAATTTTGTAAACATTTCCATTACTAAATCATTTAATTCCTCGATGGTGAATAATGTGTAAGTAATATCGCTGGACATGTTGCATCCAGTAGTAGAGTTTCCCTCGAAAGCTTTTTCCCAACTTGTCGCAGACATTGAATTGATAGAGACCGATTCCCTTTCACGATCTATTTGTGCGGTGTGGGTCTGTGAGCTAAAATACCTTAATGTTCGCTGAACGTGGGTGAGAGTGCCGTTTTTTCTCTCAGCTCGAGAAACTTTGTTCAGCTAACACAAGCTGAATCGGAAGCCTTGTGATTGCTATTGCAATTGACACATTTCAGTTAAGTTGCGTTGGTACAATCAGCTGTTCTGTGAGATCCAGCACAATATACATAGTAAACTTTTATGTGACAGTTCTTCTTACCATGACTAAACATTTGGCAATTGTGGCATTGGGTTAGTTTATTTTTTAATTTGCGATGTATACCCCAATTGATTTACGTATGGAAGATGGATCGAACACGTTGTTTTAATTCTTTGAATTTAATTGATCCATTTTCAAACGATATTATATAAATAAAATCGGTGTAGTGTTCATATTTTTTTGTAACTTTCGTGACATCCGTGCATTTTAAGTTTATGGTCATTAACTTACTCTTAAAAATATTAGTGTCTATATTGCACATACCATTCATTACAGTTTTAAATGATTTTTCACATTTTTTGTTGTTTCTTGTCGTGAGAAAAAATTGACAGTTTTTCCCTTTTCATGTTGTGATTAATTTATTGTACGATTCTAAGGTTTCACATTTTATTTTATTTTATACAAAGTTTTTTGACACAGTTGTCAAGTATTTTATTAATTTTCATTAAGGAATGCACATAATGACAGTTTTTTTTTGTAACAACTTAACTGGTGGCACATACACTTTTTTGGATTCACTTGGCGAAATTACTTTGCCCATTTCATTACAGTTATTATCAGGTAACGTATGTAGGGGGCTGAATAAATTCGACCTGGAGTCTTTTTGCGTTTTTGGTGGCATATTTGCTTAATTTTTTTTTTACCGAGGGACAAGTAATTATCCTCGGGATCAGGGGATCGAACGTGTTTCGCAATTTTGCACTTTTCACAAAGTCGACTGTAATCAGTAATCAGACTGTTCGTAGTTGTATTCTTCTAACAACGCTGGGTGTTATTTATTTTATTATTAATCAAAGGTTGGTGATCCGTAAAGGTCATACGTAAAGATGAACCGTAAAGGTAATTTCTGAAGGGGCTTAGAGCCCATTTGATGGCTAAAATCTCCCTTTCATTAGTGGCGTAGTTTTCTTCCTTTTTGGTGAGTGTGCTTGAAATAAATGTGATCGGTCTAGAACAGCAAATATGGCAAATTTTGACGCATCTGTGGTTACTTCAAATGGTTTCTTGTAATCCCGATTAAGTTAACTGTATATCATCCAACATCAACGATTTTTTGATTTTTTCAAAGGCATCCTGACCTTCATCGTCAATATGAATGGCTCGACAGGTTCTTGGACAAGCGTCCATCCTCTCCCTCTAAAAGGGATAAATCACCAATAATGCCCTGGCAGACCAAGGAAAGATTTTAATGCCTTCAGAATGTTTGGGACTGGGACACTTTGAATAGTCTTTACTTTGTTAGGATTGGTCTTAATACCTTTTGAAGAAACAATAAACCTTTAGAATTCTAATCCCTCTTTGTAGAACTCACATTTATCGAGCTATACATTGAAATTTGCATTGTTTAGGGTTTCGAAAACTTATTTATATTTGCGTATATTATATCGTCTATATAGACAGCAAATGTTTCCAATGAGATCTTCTAATATATTGTCTAGAGCTCTCTGGAAAATTGCCGATGCGTTTTTTTTAGACCAAATGACACTTAGTGAATTTGAATTTGCCATTTTTGTTGGAAAATGCAACTTTTTACATATCTGATTCCTTCAAAGGGATTTGATGGAAACCGCTCTTCAAATCAATTACACTTAATCATTTGTTCTTCCCCAGATTGGCCAGCGCATCATTTATTTTAGGGACTGGGTATATGTCGGGAACTGTTATAGAGCTTAATTTTCGATAGTCTGAATTTTTGCTTTCCCGACGCATCAGCCTTTTTCGGAACAATCCACTTTCGTAAATTGTAATTTGATTTTGAGCGTCTTATGATACCATCTTCTCAAAGCTTTTGCACTTGTTGTTGAACTTCATCTTTAAGTGCTATTGGATAGGGATAAAATTTGGAGCAGACAGGAGAACCTGGGGTTGTTCGAATTTGGCCTTTGAATGTGAGCTTATTATTGGGATCATCGGAAATTTTGGGGAATTCTTAAACCAATTGTTGAATATCAGACTTCTGCTGTGCAGTCATGTGGTTAGTACAGATATCAATTCAATTTACAGATTCTGAAACAAGTTGTTTTATCTTTACTTTGACAGAACCGTCGGCAACCATGTAATTATTTTTGATATGTATAACAGATGCTGTTATTGCCGAGAATACCATGAAAAGATATTACCTCCAACAGAGTTGGCAAAAAAAGATTTTTCGTTCGGTAAAGGTTTGTCGACTCGATGTCGATTTAAAATTTTAATATTACACCATTCCTCGTCTTACATTCAAAATATGGAGGCCTTTGTTTCGGGTTCTTGTGGAATAGACTTCATGTATTCTTGGATGGACTGTGGAGGTTGCAGCTCTTCTCCGGTGTTGATGTGGAAATTGCCTTGATGGCACTCTGACCTGTCTTTTGTGTGCAGGCGGCCAGTTCATCATCTGTGATCGATTCATGAAATTTTCTCTATAAGTATGCTTCTTCGTCCATACTCATGTTAAGTATAATCTCGTTTATCTGCATAATGCATGTTGAGACAACGGCGTGTTATACGATTCCAAGACGTGGTGCGCGAGTTATTATATAAAGGAAGCGGTTGTTGAAAAAAAATAATTTTATTACTTGGTTACTTGGAGTACAAAATTGAGTTGAACTTAATCTAACATTTTATTGATATCAACGCCTCGGATTTGCAGAGGTGATCGTGCGAACGGAAATTCGGTGATTAATCAATTTTCGCACGATCACCTGAGCATTGCAATATTTAATTGTGCACCTTGCACCTTTGTCATCGGCGTGTGGCGGTGTTCGCTGCCCTGGTGTTGAGGATTGAGGACTGAGGTGGCTGTTATTGTTGTTGCTGCTTTAGCCGTGCTCGTAACTCGCGTGACCGACAATCTTGTTTCTAATGGCATCTAGTATTCCGAAATACTTTGGGGAACCTTTAATAGAATCATAGATTCTTAGAATCTTTTCTACGCTCTTACGCAAAGACCTGAATTCTCCAGGTTGGCATAAGAATTCGCGAAGTGACCTAACAACAATCTGAATTTGATCAAGCTCAGCGAGATTCGCTAGTTGATCTCGATGTATCGTTTGTTCAATCCCTTATCTTTTGCACTACTTGAGGGCACTGATTCAGTTCGCGTTCACGACGACTAGAATCGATTTTTCACTTTTTGAGGGATACTTGTCGAGTTTTTCTTCCGCGGAAAAAAATAACTTTACTTGAGGGCTTTACTTCTTTAACGCGACACTTACTAGGGCGCCAATTAAAATTTTATTTATTAGAGTTTCTTAAAGAAAACTCTTTATTGATTCTAATCTATTTTTGCTTGCAATATTAAGAACTCTTCGTGTTTCTGAGTGTTAACTATTTCGTCGTTAACTTATACAAGGTATCAGATTCTTTGCGGCCGGATGCTAACTTACTCTCTGTGTAACTGGAAGCTACTAGGGAGTACCATAAAGAGTGTACTAAGTTCCAATTGGTAATTTCTTTGTTAAATAAAACTGTTTTAGCATAGTCTCTTGTTCTGTTTTTAAAACGTTGCGTTTGACGATCTCTTCAGTGTTCGAACGGAATGTGCAACCCACATGTCGTATTTTCAGCAGACGGGCGATACAACCTTTTTCTTCTAGTCTTTCAGCGACTCCGTTTTGCACACCGTGATACTGCCAATGGTGAGGCAAAGCTCTCGTGGTTAACTAAAACTCTCTCGTACAACAAGTCAACTTGTTTACAGTTTGTTTTTGGTATCCTCGTTACTATAGGGTTATATTTCATTTTGCTGACCTTTGGCATTGATAAAACGCACAACATGGACTCATTCATGTAGACTGACAGTGTCTCATATTGCGAAGCCTTCACTACAATTGTGTAGAGTAGTGTTTTGACTTCACTTATGATTCTTTTGATCCCCTGATTGATTAGGTTGATGTTAACTTTTCCGCATCTCGCCATTTGATAGGCCCGCAGATTCTCGCTGATCTCTTCCTTGATGATTAAAACTGTGTTAATAATGTCCTGTTCAAGCTAAGCTCGGTCACTTCGCTATTTTTCCTTTCGTTGACCTCATACTGCTGGTTGTTATTACTGATTAAATCTTCCTCATTCCGGAGAATCTTGTCCCGATCCGCCGCGTCGAGATTGCCTGCTAACACAATCAGTTGATTGACATTGACCTCCTCTGCGCGTCTTCCTTTAGCGAATCAGGGTGTTTATATAGTTAAGTCAGATGATGGTAAAATGGCTGCTTGAGTGACACCCAAATATTCTGCGAGCTCATTTTGTGTTTGGCAACAATCTTTATAAACTAATGCTTTCAGTACATATTCTTAACATTTTTTTGGGCTGCCCAGGACAATCGTCGCCTTCCAAGTCAAAATCAAATTTTTTTAATCGTGCCAACCACTTTTGGCACGTTCGATCGACATATTTGAGAGAAAAAGAAATATTTGGTACATTCTTCAAATGAATGACAGGGCGTACAATGACAGTAGCTTCCCACCGCATGCGTGTGTCTTATAGACCCAATATGTAAAAATGTGTTCATGGCTGGTTTTTCTGTTGCTAAGGTGATTTGTTTGAAAACTGCTGATCTTACTTGCTTCCAATACATTTACTTCATGTATTACATTTGTTAGAAAAGGAAGGTGTATATCATAAATCTGATCCTGATTTTGCAAATCTATTAGCCTAATATTTTTCTCTATTCAATCCATATCAATTAAGAAATCGTATGGTTTATCTAAAGCTGTCTTATATCCATTTCATTCTTACATTGTTCGGTTGTCTTTACTTAGGAGGTCTTATTTGTAACTGTACCTTGTATTGTTTTCAATTAAAACCGTGGTCGTGGTGGAAGAAAACTTGTGGTCTTCTATCTGATTTACGTCTTTCTTCCCTCTCTCCTACTCCTACTTACGCCTTTGGGGTCTATTCTATTTGTTTGATATTTGTTTTGATACCTATTTTAATAGTTATTTTGTCGTTTCGTTTTACTTATTCTGATGTCGAGGGTCCGTTCGGCCTGTAGCGAGTTTTGGGAATTTTATATGTAAAGTTCGTTTTGTATTAGTGAATATTAAATGTCTTTTATGCCTTGAGGTTATATTTGCTTGACCGATATATCTGTGTATAATGGTTCGAATGCTTAGAAGAGAATACTTATTATGAATTTCTACGGCGCAGGCGCCTGCTGATATTTATTTTATTTTAAGTATTAGTGAGCTATTTAGACAATTCGCAATTTCTAACCCTTCTTTTATCAAATAATTGATTAATGCTAAATACCTTTAAGTTTTGGATCTCCTTTCTGATTTCTGAGAGATCCTTTGTTAATCGGTAGTGAATTCTTAGGTTCTCCTTGCATTTTTCCAAGGTTACTGAACTATCACGAAAACTCTCTCCAACTATCCGACTAGTACCTCAAAAGTATAGACAAAAACCAAATGAATTGTGAACGTTCTTTATTGAACCACCTGCTGCAGGAATGCTCTGAACGAAAACTTAAATAAATATTTACACCTACTTATATATGCCCACATCCGATGGGCAGCAGACGCGTGCAAAGGCTTCTAAGCTGGATCATGTTGGCTCGTGCATGCAGTGTGTCGTATTGCAAGAGTAAAGAATTGTATTCCTCTTTAGATACAAAAAAAATTCTTTGATTGCCAAAATACAAATGATTTATTGTTATTGTTTGATTTTAGATGACGGGATTGCATGAACTTTAATCAGAAAGTCAAGACGAGTGAGCATAATGTGCACTTCAGTCACTTGTGAGCATTGTATTGGGAATTATTGTTTACGTTGCGTTTTATGTAGCGGCAGAAGTCGAGTCGCTGTTCAGCGTGTGTGCCCGTTCTGGATGAGGGGCTGAAGAGGCTTCTAGACATCAGCTCGGCGTGTATTCCCCTTTGATGATGAGACGGTGGCAAGGGGAGGTGGGTGACGGAACTTACGTACAAGCAGTTGGAAATTTCAATGTGATGCCTCTCTTTTCCGAGCCTGACTGGTAGTGACAGCTTAACCAGAGGCTATATTCTGAGGTCACGGGAGATCAGAAGCCCCTGGAACTTCGGTTTTAGCCGGACCGAGCAGTGGGCTTTCTTGTGGGAGCATCCTGGTGGCTGTGGCTTACCACATAATATAGCGGGTAGAGTCGAGGATAGTGTACTGTGCTGACGTCTCTAGTTATTTGTTAACCCATAGCTAGGCAAGGCGGCTCAGTGTTGAGTTGCATTTTCAACTGGGCGCTGCGACCTAGACAGCAGAAGAGGTTTTAGGAAGACCTCGCATCAAACAAAGGTGGGGTGATTGCCCCTTAATCATGGTCTCAGTTTGTTACTTGGGTGACTAAAGCGTCTTGCGTTATCTACGACTTTTGAGAAAATGACCCCGTGATATAGCTGTCAAGGCAGGTGATCACGTAAAGCCAAATTCCATCTCTCCTTTCAGCCGGCTGGGATATACTTCGCGTTAACTCAATTTTTTCCTATGCAAACATACATTTTTAGATACATAGATTCTACACTTAATTGGTTATAACTGAGATCGATTCCGTAATTTACGACCTTTTATGTTTGATTAATGGCAAAAAGTGTCTACAATTTCACAACAGAGGATTTTGTGTGCCGTAGTAGCAAACCGGAATGTAGAATACTGATATCTATTTTTTAATTTACTATTTCCAAATCATGAACTATGTTCGCATTTTATTTCGAATTTAGAATAAAATCTGTTCTTTCATTTCGATGTTGCTGTTTAACTGTTTCGATTTGAAACCGAATGATATTATTCGGCTTATGTGTATTTTCGTTTTTAAATTTTCTATTTATGATTTTTATTGAACCTTTAGAACATTGTACTAATTTAGAAACATAAATTTATCGATGTATGAAACCAATTATAGGTTGGTTTAGAATGTTTTTTTTTTTGTTCTTTTTATAAAGCAAGTAATTAAAACTTTTTTTAATTTTTTTCTTTAATAAGAACGGGTGGGACGAACTTCAACCAAACTAAGATTGGACTGCTGGTCTTGTAACAATTATTGTTCGAGATTTAAACGTATTCAAAGAATTTTATAATTAAATCATTTTTATATTAATTACAAATATTAACCGTGAGAAAAACAAACTTGCATTGTTGGCATTATTGATTATTCTTTCTTAAACGTAATGCGATATATTTTACTCTACAGCGTAGATCTGCGTAATAGAGGGTTATTTAAACTGCATATTTCTATTTGTTTGTACATTTAATTGTTTTTAACTTTTGTTTCATTTAAAAAAAATATTGACTACATGGATATCTACATTAAACTGTCCATTAAAAAAGGCTTCAATTTATTTATTACTTATACATATATTTAGATTAATATGTTAGTTATGTTTATATATAAATCCATATAACTTATTTTTTCTTATAAATTTTAATGCTCTATTTGATGTATTTTATGTCATACATGTGAGTTATCATTATTACTTTTATTGCCGACACATTTGTATTATGTATATGTATAACTTGATTGCAATTTAACAAAGAAATTGTTGTTCTTTTATTTATAATGCTCAATGCAATAAAAGTAAATCAGACATCTTTTTCAACCAATTACAAGACATAATACTATTATAATGAATAAAATGTATAGTATGTTAATAAAAAATAATTCAAGTACTGAACTTCATTATTGGCTACATTGGGGTTTGGGGACAAACTGCAAATATTGAAATTTTAGCTGCAGTTAATGAAGAAATTCTATGCACAGTAAGAGAAAAAAATCAACTGCCTCGATGGATAATACCTCACAACAAAAAATTGGTGTGAGTTTAACACGTAAGTATTTTTAATATATGTAATGGTTCGACTTTTGGACTGAACGTCTCACATTTTCACGGGTAGGCTTAATGTCAAATTTCATAAAAAGCACATCACTTAAAACTTATTTTTATTACAACTATTGCATCTATAGACAGAACATGTTTTGTTATTAATACATATCTTTTTTGAAAGAAAGTCCTTAATTATCCACTCAAACATAGATGCACAGAACTATAAGTTGGGAAATCTCTTTTAACTGGCCGTCATTTTATTAGCTATCAAGTTATTTTAGTTTGGTTTAGCATTGCAACATGCACAGACTGGCCCAAGGTAAGTAAGCAGTAGATTCTGTGAATGGACCCAAGAAAAGATTGCGGTTGATCGCATTTTTAGCGAGTTTTGTTTGGAGATAACTTCACTTTTGTTGAAACGGATACGTTAACAACCAAGTCTGCCGTATATCAGTTGATAATAGTCCTTGAGTGTATTTTGAGACATGTGTTTACGAAAAACTGACTGTTTAGTGGGAATTATGTATTGGTCCGTCCTTCCTTAAAAAACTGCTGACCAGAATTTAACAATCAATTGTGACCGCTAAAGAGTCGTGATTACTGATTTTTCCGATGATCAGTTGTAAAACTGTGATATGTAAGACCTTTGCTTTCAACAAGACTGCGCAACATGTCACAAGGGAACATTTGGTTACTGAACAGCTCTTGACTATTTTCTGTGAAAATATGTGAATTCGATAGTCTAAGCACGAAATGATTGACAGATTAATAACAGCACTGTCCGAGTTTTACCGGTGTAGTACCACAAATACTAGAAATATTATCAAAAATGTAACTTCATTTAACTTTCAGAAATCATATTTGAATTGTATAATAAACAATAAACAAAATATGACTTTTTTTTATTCTATTTCGAAGTTCTATATCTCTAAAAACCATTCTTTATTTAATACCCCAGATCTGTTGATTTTTATCGTCTACCTATTGAAATATTTAAACAGATATTAGCACATTAACTCCCTCTTCAAGTTCTAAGTTTACAATCACTCTTTCATTCGATTCCGCAATAACGATATTTGTCCTGATTCAGAATTTTTTTTTTTTTGCAAATACAGATACTTTTACATGTAATTTTAATGTTTCCCTTCTGATGTTAACAAACACTTTATTTTTGTGAGTTTTTACCTTGCGTGCAATACTCTTTTAGAGAAAATTTTACTTAAATCAATAATTGCGTGCAATACTCTAAGTTTCTGTGATTTGACGTGATTGTGTGATTCTTTCCGTTTTTTGCACAGCGACGCAATTGCATTTACCTAACTCTGTGCATCTGAAACATAAATTATGTTTTCTTGTTAAATTGACATGTCCTCGACTGCTTGCATTATACTGCGACTTTTTTCCGTCAGAACGATTAAACAATTTTGGAATTCGCGCTCATATATTTCTGAGAAATTGCAAGTGACTTTAATAATATGAAATCACAAGCGATTATATAAAACACTCTCTACTCGAAATTGGGAGTTCATTGAATACTAAAATTATGTACATAACGTTAGGAAACTGCATGATTTGTAAAACAGTTAGCAAGCACTCACCTCTCTATTTAAAATAACAGTAAGTAAGAAAATCGTTGTTGTTCAGGGGTAATCCTTCGAAAAGCAGACATTGATTGCGTCAATTATCGACGAATCAGCCTCTTAAACATCGCGTACAAGTGTCGATTGTCAACAACCCTATCAGTGTGCTGTTAGGCCACGATAGACCAGATATTCACTAACTAGATAACGAATTTATTGCTGTACATGACCGTGTGCATACTGTATAGCTCGTCTATACAGTGCCATGTCTAGTTTTGGCATTTCTACCAAACTCGTCAGATTGTATTAGATCACAATGGAAAACTCTCGCTGCTCCGTCAAGGTCAAGGCAAACTCACCGAGACCTTCAATTTTAAAAAAGGTTTTAGACAAGGCGACGCATTGTCATTTAACTTCTTTAACATCATTCTTAAGAAGAACATTAAACGACGAACGACATGCACCTGGTTAAGCGTCTTTGGATAAAACTCTTAATATGAACACCACTGCTCCGGTTTCAAAAGTAAGCTGGCGAGAGATCGTGCTGGCTGGAGAGGCATGTTGGCTGAACCTCAGATCCATCCCGGACTGTAGCGCCACAACAACAAAAAGAAGAAGATCTGCATATCATTACTTACTTGTATCAAATTAAAATCGAAACTGAGTGTAACACGCAGTTACGAAATTTTTCCATCAAAAATGTTTAAGGAAAATATGTTCTTTGGTCACCATGAAGAATTTTTTTTGGTTAGAACTTACCATTCTATCAAACAAATATCAAGAATCTAGTGTAATAATCTTTTCATTATTATGGCAGAACAAATCATTTTTTTTGCAAGTTTGTAAGACGTTGGTTACATTATAAATAAATATATAAATTTAAATATACATACCATATATGTTGTAGGGTTTCTATATAGGTAGTTACGATGACCGAAGCCACACGAAGAAATCTGATACTCCGCAGGCGCAATCAATTCACCTGCACGCGCAAATTAAACTTTTGCAATTCATCAAAATTTATATATCGTATTTTGTTTACAATTGTCTTTGTTAAGCATTTTATATGTATAAGTAGACAGACCAAACGATAGTGAATTTAGAATGTAAGTTAGAGTACGAGCTATCACAGCTCCTTTTTTAATAAAAAAGGTAACTGGCGCCCGACCAGGGACCTGACGTTTGGAGCTATTTAATTTCAATTCTTCGCGAAACAGTTGACACGACAACTTAACCTCACGGGTTAAGTCGCGCTCCGTAAAAGCGAGATAATACCAAAACCTCGCAAAACCGCCGATACGACAACTTAACCCATGAGATCGAAGTATACGCGTCGTGCCATAAAAAATGGAAGAGCAATCGAGGGCCTCTATTTTAGAATTAACCGGTGCACTTAACGCGACTATTGAGAGAATCAAGGCTCTCGAAATAAAAGTAAACACGTTTGAAAACCGTACACCAACAGCAGACGAATCTGTCACATTACCAAGAACCGAAAAAGATCTCACCGATATTCAAAAATTACCATTAGATCTACAAATCTTTGACGGAAACCCGGTCAACTTCGTGTCTTGGATGCATTCCGTTGAAACAATTTTAAAAAGTTATGAAATTGTAAAAAATAGGTCAATCTACGGGGCAATCCTCCGTGGTATTCGGCAGAAAATAAGAGGCAACGCTGACACAGCACTCATCTCTTATAATATATTTGATGACAATTCGGCAACAATTAAAAAATGTTTATCTCTGCATTATGCAGATAAACGAGATATACGCACACTGGAACACCAGCTGAATACGCTCATACAAAGCAGTTCCACAATTGACGAGTATATATATAAGCTTAAAACAGAAGATTATTCTATGGAGACAACCAATGCACTAATCACAAACTACAGAAATCGAGCTCTGGATGTATTCGTAAGAGGAGTGAATGGCGAACTGAGTAAGATTTTGCTCATACAAAAGCCACAAAATCTCCCAGAGACTTACACCCTGTGCCTTGAGTACCAAAACCTAAATATGAGAAATATCATAGTGCATAAGAAAGAAAGCAGTAGTTCATTTACTACGCCGTACAATACAATGTCAACTCTTAAGTCACTTCCGCGACAACCGCCAAAGCCGACTCCGAAACCAGTGCCAATTAACTTGACGGTTCAACAAAGAAATGAAGCTTGTAATACACAACAAAGAAATAATTTCGTACCAAGGACATACAATCCGCCACCCAGACCAACACAACCAAAACCGGCAGAGCTCAAGGATGTCGACAGATCGGTACAAACGAAGCAAGTCAATTATATGAATAGACCAAATTTCATAACGCCGAATAGACCACAAGGATCATCAAACATCCCACAGAAGCAACAACGACTCTACAATATTGAGTCATACGAAGACGAAGAATAAAACCAAGAGTACATACAACACTGTATAAAGTCTATAGGTGAAAATTACAATGAGAAACACGAAGGAAGATATTCAGAAATAAGGAGGAAGGTACTGAAATTCTGAATGGATACTGGTGCTAACAAAAATTTTGTAAAAGCTGAAATTGCACAAAATTCAAAGCCGACGAACAGGCCTTTTAAGATTCAATCTGCAGCAAGAGAAATCACCATTAATAAAAAAATTGCCGGAAAATTCTTTGCCTGTGTAGGAAATGACACAATTCTAGAATTTCTCGTTTTGCCAGGGCTAAAAACCTTTGATGGCATAACAGGTGATGTCACTCTGAAAGAATTAGGAGCAGTCATCAATCGTGAAAATAATACAATGACCATAAGATCTAGCATCCGCATACCACTGAAAGAAAAGCAGTCAGCACAAGTGAATAACCTAACTATAAGAGATGGCCATTTAAACGCCGACACTAAAATCAAAGTCAGAAATCTAATTGAAAAACATAGAGTTTGACCAATAAATGATGAGGAAGTTATTGATACTAAAGTAAGGGCAGAAATTCGCACAACGACGAACGAACTTGTCTATGTGAAAACTTACCCATACCCAGTTAATATGAGAGAAGAAGTCAACAAGCAAATTTCAAAACGGCTTGCGGACGGGATTATACGGCCGTCAAAAAGCCCCTATATTGCTCCCATTTGGGTTGTTCCCAAAAAAGAAGATGCTTCAGGAATCAGGAAATATCGAATGATTATCGATTTTACGAAACTGAATTCGATTACTGTACCCGATACCTACCCAATTCCCGATATTTCCAGCACAATATCCAGTTTGGGGAAAGCGAAACTTTTTACAACCCTAGATTTGACGTCCGGATTTCATCAATTTAAAATGCATGAAAAAGACATACCAAAAACCGCATTTTCCACTCTAAATGGAAAATAAATGAAAAATGGACCAGCAATATTTCAAAGAATGCTAGACGACGTTTTACAGGACTTCATCGGTAAAATCTGTTACGTTTACATAGATGATGTAATAGTATTCGGAGCAACCACAGAAGAAATGTTATGTAACCTGGACACAATTTTCCAAAGACTAAAATAAGCCAATTTATGGGTAAACCTTGACAAAACCGAGTTCTTTAAAACGGAAACGAAATTCTTAGAACCTGAAAGAACTGAGAGGATTTCTGGGACTAGCATCCTATTATCGGCGTTTTATTAGGGTTTTCGCGAACATAGCGAAACCTTTAAAGAATCTTACAAGAGGTCCGAAGTCACAAATTAAAGCAAATCAATCGATACAGCTAAACGAAAATATAAAAGAAGCATTTCATAATCTCAAAACCTTGCTAGCATCATCAGAAAAACTTACCTTTCCCAACTTCGACAAGCCATTTATACTGACCACAGATGCATCCAATCGCGCCATTGAACAGTGCTAAGTTAAGGAGAAATTGGAAAGGACAAACCAATTACATACATATCCCGCTCATTAAACAAAACGGAAGAAAACTATGCGACCAACGAAAGAGAAATGCTGGCCATAGTTTGGGCGTTGCATAATCTGCGCAACTACCTATATGGTGCAAGAAAAATCAAGATATTGGCGGATCATCAGCCCTTAACCTTTGCACTTAGCTCACACAACACAAATTCAAAGTTATGGATTGAGGAAAATAACTACGAGCTCTTATATGAGCCTGGAAAGACAAACGTAGTAGCCGATGCCCTATCCCGATTGAAGACAGAACTAAACGCTTTAACTGAGACCACTGATACAGCAGACACCATGTATAGTGCGGAAGAAGATGGAACAGATCTAATTCCCATTGTGAAGCTCCAATCAATGTTTTTAGGAACCAGATAATTATCGGCCAAAGTAAAGTCAATGCCTATGAACAACCTTTTCCATCATACAATAGACACTACATCGGAATAACAGATCTAACAAGGGAACACCTCATCAATTCCCTCAATCAAATTCTTAAGGCTAAATTGAATCCCAATATAATCCAAATGCTACAGGACGTGTACAAGGAGAACTTTGCCGCATTCAAGATAAGAATAAGGATAGTAGAAAATATTGCAAATGAAAAAAATCAAATTCTAAAAATTCAAGAAGAACACAATAGAGCACTCCGAAACGCCATAGAGAATAAAGAACATATCCTGGAACGATGTTATTTTCCCCAAATGACGAGTAAACTCCAAAGTGCACCAATTCCGACCTATCCTACAGAAATATTACACTTAGACATTTTGGAAATTGAAGGAAAAAAATTCGTAACATAATAAACTCTCAAAATTTGCAAAATTCTTTTCCATAAAGGATGAATCTGCTCTTCATTTGCAAAACGCTGATAAACCGTCAGCTTATGAAATATCTGGTCCCGGAAGCTTCTTAATGACCGGCAGTACGGCTTCCGAAGCAACCGTTCCACTGGTGATTTGATGGCATATCTCACTGAAAAGTGGAACCAATCTTTGCACAATGTAGGAGAAAGCAAGATTGTTGCGCTTGATATTTCAAAGGCATTTGACAGGGTCTGGCATCAGGCTCTTTTGTCGAAAATGCGTGCTTTTGGGATCGATGAGTCTCTTCTTCAATGAATTAGAAATCACCTTTCGAATCGTTCAATACAAGTCGTTTTGGATGGATTCAAGTCTGATATCCACTATATTAATGCTGGTGTTCCCCAGGGCTCTTGTCTCCGACACTCTTTCTCATTTTTATAAATGATCTCTTGTCTGCTACTTCTAATCCTATTCATTCCTGCGCTGATGATAGTACCCTAAGCTTTTCATATTCTTTCCTTGGCTCACGTCCCTCCACTTCAACCTTAGACTCGGAACGGCAGCGTATGTTAAGCACATTAAATTCCGACCTTGACAGCATAATCGATTGGGGACATAAGAATAGAGTGGAATTTAATGCTTCCAAAACACAGTGCTGTCTACTGTCGTTAAAGCGATAACAAAATAATCAGCCGTTATCCATGAACGGCAATTGCGTTGTTGAAACCGAAAGACTTTCCATCCTCGGTATGTGTATCAACCCAACAATTAGTTGGAACGATCACATATTTGAGGTCGCCAAAAATGCTGCGAAATGTCTAGGTTTCCTTAAACGATGCAAGAAGTACTTCACCCCCTCTGATCTGGCTACAATGTACAAGGCATACATACGCCCAAAACTTGAGTATAACGCTCCTATCTGGTCAGGTGCTTCTAAGACCTCCCTGCACCTGCTGGATAGAATTCAAAAGCGAGCGATAAAACTCATAGGTGACAGTAATATTGCGAAGTCGATTGACTCGTTAGAACACCGACGTAATGTCGCGTCGTTGTCACTTTTTTATCGCTATTTTAACAAGAAATGCTCAGATGAATTAGCCAGTTGCATTCCTCCCCTTCAAGAATTCAACCGCAATACGCGCCTCGCTAGGAATGCCCATCAATTCACTCTCAATCCCTCTTTCGGACGTACAGTCAAATTCAGAGACTCGTTCTTTAGCCGCACTACACGAATCTGGAATGCTCTTCCCAGCTCGATTTTTCCTCCTCATTACAATCCACAGGCATTTAAAACCAATGTGCATCGGTAAATCCTCTCCCTCTCTTCCTCTATACCTTCGGCCCGTGCTGTGACTTGATCCGGTCACTTAAGGGTACTCGCAACCCCTTTTGCACGCGTCAATTATAAAAAAAAATTCACTTTCTCGAAGTTATAATAAAATACTTGACTTTATAAATAAAGACAGCATAGAACAAGCCGCACAAGTCATATTCAATAAATTAACAATATTAAACAACCAAGCTAACGAAATCATATTAGCTGATCAATTAGCCAAAAGTGGAGTTATTAACACAAATCTTTTAGACAAGAATGAAATAAATGAAATTCTTACTCAACTCGAATCTCTTCCGTATGACAACGAGATAGAAGCTGTTGAATACTCTAAACCAACTATGGTCATAAAAGATTTAACTATGCTGTATGTATTAATAAATACAATCACATCCGCATACGTCCAACAATTATACAGGAACGTCAAATATTTCTTGATTTTAAAGAACTACTAGTTAGCAGTAAAAATCAGTTTGGAATCACTTCAGCATGCAGATCTACGAGAAAGACTATAATATGTCATCAATTACATCTATTGCCAGAAGACCACTGTATAACACAGCTAATAAAAGGAATCAACGTAAGATGTGATTACCATCAAAACAACGGTTCAATCATTGAAAATATAGGCGATAACACAATCTAGGTAACCAACTTCAATGGAACACTTTACCATCAAAATTCTTCATGACGAATAGAAAGAAGGAAGTTGTCTCATACAATATGTTAACGATACCATCAAAATAGATGACACCACTTACATCAGCAAGGAAGCAGAAGCTTATCAAATCATTCCGCCAATACTTCAGAGTAATCTTACTCTTAAGAATTTAAAACTAAATTTAGAATATGTGCATAACCTCTCTTTAAGAAATTTTAAGTTTTAAAAGAAATTAACCTTAAATAGTAACATCTCTTTATTTATAGAACTAAGCATTGTTACCACTATTTTCCTCATAAGCATTATATTTCTAATCGCAAGAAAATGCCGAAGTAATGAACTCAAGATAGCCGTTCTGCCTGCACAAGCTCATCCCAAGGTCAGCCCACCAGAAGTTACATCCAAAAGTCATTTTGACCTTCAACCAATCAGACTCAACCTATGAGATCTACGGGACGTAGATTCTTAAGGAGAGAGGAGTTATGATGACCGAAGCCACACGAAGAAATCTGATACCCCGCGGGCGCAATCAATTCACCTGCACGAGCAGTCGACGCACTGCACGCGCAAATTAAACTTTTGCAATTCATCAAAATTTATGTATCGTATTTTGTTTACAATTCTCTTTGTTAATTCAGCATTTTATATGTATAAAAGACAGACCAAACGATTGTGAATTTAGAATGTAACGGTAACGTTTTCTTAACTAGGTATTTGTAATGTGGGTTTTGTTTTGGAAGAAAAACTAAGCAACATAATATAATTTAATAAAAAATAATGTAGAAAATGAACTCCTGAATTGTGATTCTCACTTCTATTTTGTTCTTCTCTTTATTTCGTTCTTCTGTGTTTACTGACACGGCACATAAGATTCCAGTTTGAAGATTGTGATCTTTCGTTTAAAATCTTTTCTAATTTTACTTATTTTTGAAAAATACTTAATGACAAAATGATACTGTTGTTATTATTAAAATCCATATTTCACTTAAATGTACATTCAAAATCTAAAATCGTGTACTATCATTGTAAAGAACATTTAAATACATTTTTAAATATGAGACGCTTATGGCAAAAAGTGAACATGCTTTGATTTATGTTTTAGTGATAACTTCATAATTTGGGTTTTTTTTTCATGTATATTGTTTTCGTTCTTCATAAAACATATACTTACCTCAGCAAGCCTAAAGGTAAAATAATAAAATATTTCGATAAGACTTATAACAGATCCACCTAAACACAGACCGAAGATTCCTCCAAAAGAAGCTTTAAAAGCATAGAATTTCATAAGTTATTATAAGAACTAATGGCTTCTGATAAGTAACTACCTAAGAAGTCATCCCAAGTTTTAAACAGTTCTCGGCGATATTTTATGCACGAAAGATCTTTAAAGTAAACCACGATGGAACTTAAGTTGGACAAAGTATCCCTAGGTTGAAAAGTAAATATTTAAAAATTAATGAAAATCATTCAAGAAAAGCATAATTACTCAGCGTTTAATTTTCCAATACCATTAATTCGATTTGATATGAAAGTATCAGCAGCGTAATTTTGCTCTGAACAACTTGGTAGGCAGTCGCACAGCATTCCGCTGTAACTATTATTTTTAATAGTACGCCCGTGTGTGGTAAGAAAGCTTGAGAATATATCTGTAGAAAAGTTAATTTGTTAAGGCTTATACAAATAGAAGGGCATTAAAAACATGAGTTACATTTGAATAGTATCTAATATTTGTCAATATTTATGTGACTTACGCTTATTTTCATTTAAGCACTTAACATCCCTTAGTCCACATTGTCGTATAGTTTCGTTCCTTTTTACTAAAATATAATATCCCTACTCGTATTATTACTGAAAAATTGTTTCGAAATGAATAAATACTTCGAAAAGGATAGTAAAATGGCAAGCAATGGCAAATTTGCATCATTGTTTTCGCACGGCATTCAGTGATACAAGATTGGAAACTATATTTCTTTGTAATTTGAAGCGGCATCTGTTAAAAAAAAATATTGTATATAAATTATGATAGGAAAAAGCTCTTACCTCATGGCTGAATCTGCAAAATCTTAAGTACACTGGCAAATTAGCAACATCTTTTATAGATTCCACTACAGATGTTCTAACGGCAATAGAGACATCCGTCCCTTGCAAGCCGAAAGACGTGAGCATTGTTTTCGTAGGAAACTCCTCTGGATCGTGGATTATTATTTCAGTTCCGTAAAATAATCGCTTTGGGGCTATATAATTATGAGCTTCGACATCTAAAATGACTTTTAAACTGAAATCCTCTCCTGCCCCAGATGTATGTATCAAAGGTGTATTTATTTGGAAATACTCGTCTATATTGTTTAAATTATCACTGTAAAAAAATTATAAAGTCTAATACGAAAAAATAAAAATGATTCATTGCATTTGATACATTTCTAAATCACTTCTAAGAGCTTGATAGTTGAATGAACAACAATATCCAAAACCAGTCTTAGTTGTACGAAAATATTCTTTGCACGAAATTCGTTTTCCAAGCCAGAAACATGATTTGAGCATACGACTGCAGGGATGTGCCAATTTAAACATTAGCTCAGATGCATTATAACCGAGTTTGGATAATATATCAAAAATCATGAGAAATTCTTCATCAATTTCCTTGTAATTTATAAGTGCTGATAGATTTGAGAGAAATTTTGTAGAATTTTCCTTAGGGATTCCATAAGATTTTCTATAAGAGAGATAAAATGTTTAGCCGGACATCACACCTTGTCATATGTATTTGTACATACTTACAGTTGCTTTATTATTTCAAGTGTATTAGGTTTGTACACTAAATTAATGTTGCAGATAGTAACTCCAGGAAAGGGGACATTTGAAATGGGATAATTGTTGGTTTCGATAGTTGTAATTGTTGGTGAAATGGCGTATCTTTTCCAAACCAAGCCCATCAAGTAGAAAGCAAAGAAGAGGCAAACGATAACTGATATCAACCAAAGAGAAAATACTATACGGTAGTAAACTTGTCCTTTGAGCCTAGGTTTTATTTCTGTTAGCCAATGAAATCCGTGTAAGCTAGTTTTACATAGAAACTCATCACCAACTTCTAAAAATCCCTTGTAGGTGCTATGAAACTTTTTCAAAATTTTATGTCTACGAACTATCATGTTTAAAAATTCTAGATTCAACTGCTTTTCATTCCAGTTTTCGTTTATTTATAAGCACTTCGCTACTTATTTTGAAGTTTTGGTTTATGGTTTCGAGCTGTAAAATAATTGAAAAATGTAGAAATTAACTTTAATTGATTCTTAGTTTTACCACTTGTGTGTACTTTTATCCTTGTTTGTCTCGGTGTTTACAATTCAGTCTTAAATTTTATTAGAGCTTTTGTATTGTCGATGAATGAGCATCATTATCATAATTACTTTATCGACTTTAATGAGATGAATATTGACATACGTTTTATTGTAAATGTAGTGGAATTCCTGAACTGATTCTTCCTGTAGTCGAACCTAAAGAGAATATTTTTAATATGTACAGTTCAGATACCTTAGGAAATAATAAATTTCACTGAAATTTTGACATGGAAAAGATCTGTAAGCTAGTTTTACATAGAAACTCATCACCAACTTCTAAAAATCCCTTGTAGGTGCTATGAAACTTTTTCAAAATTTTATGTCTACGAACTATCATGTTTAAAAATTCTAGATTCAACTGCATTTCATTCCAGTTTTCGTTTATTTATAAGCACTTCGGTACTTATTTTGAAGTTTTGGTTTATGGTTTCGAGCTGTAAAATAATTGAAAAATGTAGAAATTAACTTTAATTGATTCTTAGTTTTACCACTTGTGTATACTTTTATCCTTGTTTGTCTCGGTGTTTACAATTCAGTCTTAAATTTTATTAGAGCTTTTGTATTGTCGATGAATGAGCATCATTATCATAATTACTTTATAGACTTTAATGAGATGAATATTGACATACGTTTTATTGTAAAGGTAGTAGAATTCCTGAACTGATTCTTCCTATAGTCGAACCTGAAGAGAATATTTTTAATATGTACAGTTTAGATACCTTAGGAAATAATAAATTTCACTGAAATTTTGACATGGAAAAGATCTATAGATAAATAGTTAAAAAAGTGTCACTATATTCTTCATACACAGCCTTCACGAAAACACATCCGGAAACGGTCTCAGGCTATTAGACTTCGGGTCGGGGCGGCACATCTCTGTGCCTAGCACGCGGTTCCCACACCTGAACATTCACAAAGGAACCTGGCGATCTCCTGATCACGTCACCACCCAGAAGGAAGACTTGGTTGGGTGCACGCAACGGCTTATCTGTTGTATATGGTCGTTTGTCCACACGACTTACTGCGCCAATTATCGAGAGATCAGCCTTCTTAACATCGCGTACAAGATCCTCTCTACCGTATTGTGTGAGTGTCTGAAACCATTCAGCGTGGTTTCAGGCCAGAGAAGTTCACTGTAGACCAGATTTTCACTTTACGATAGATCCTGGAAAGATCCAAAAAGTGCAAATCGATACTCACCGACTATTCGTCGATTTTTAGGCTGCATATGACAGTGTGCATAGAGACGAGTTAAACAGTGCCATTTCTAGTTTTGGCATTCCTACTAAACTCGTCAGATTGTATAGGATGACAATGAAGAACTCTCGCTACTCCGTCAAGGTCGGTAATGAAATCACCGAGACCTTCAATGTCAAGAAAGGTTTCAGACAAGGCGATGCACTGTTCGCACAATCCTCGAAAAGATTGTGCGTAACTCACAAGTCATCACCAGAGGCACGATCTTCCAAAAGTCAGTTTAATTGCTAGTTTACACTGATAATATTGACGTGATTGGACGAACACAGCGAGCCATCAATGAGGCGTTTGCTGGCATTGAAGTGGAAGCAGCTAAAATAGGTCTGGTGATTAATGAGGGCAAATCAAAGAGTACAATGAGCGCGCTGTTATGATTTGATTTGATTGCATGGGAAATGTTCTGGGCATGCAATGTTCTCGGCATGATTTAAACTTGATACCTGGGTGTTTGTGGGAATATGCTGTTGTTTCCGCTTCAGTTTGGAGCTCAGTAACTTAGATGAGTTTATAGGTATCGTACCCTTAAACCAGGTTCAACATATTCCATGGCGAAGCTTTCCGAAGAAGTAATTGCCAATGATTTTGTTACAGCTGGCATTTCTCGCAGGGAAAAGATAAGATCTTTTTTTTTTTTGTTAAAACATTTATTGAATAATGTAAGAGTTGTGGAGCCTCCTGAGCTACATCGACATTTATACATTAATACAATTACTAATATAAGCGCTAAGGTGTTTACAATTTCCATAGCAATACCTTTTGTTTTTACTGGGATTAGATCTAATGCATTTGCTCAAAATTGTTTATGATTTTGCATATCAACAGCTAGATCACTAAGTTCGCTTTCAGTTTCTCATAGTTTTCTAATGTTGGTTTAATTATAAGATAGTCATCTAAATGCAGATTATTTAATTCCTCCAGAAGTTCCAATGGTTCAATTATCATAATGTGGATGATTCCACTTTGAATGAAGAGAAGACTGTCTAAGACTTGATACTTTTATTTCAACTTGCATAGTTTTAAAATTTACTGCATTAAAATAAGAATGTTTTGAATTCATTTCGTTCATAAATCTACCTTCTGTTTTGATTCCTTTGATTAAATTTATTATTTCATTTATTGTCGTATTTTGCATAGATCCAACATCAATTACCTGTTTACTTAGCTTCGTCATAATTTTGATATATTCCTCCATTCCATCTCTTATTCTGTTTTCGTTTGATTTTATTGTTCTAACAGCTTCTGAGTAATATTCTGCATCTTTGTTGTCCATAACACCGAACAATGCTTTAAACCCTTAGCCTATAAAATTACCTAATCCTCTGCGAACTCTTGTGCTCTTACTTATAATATTGTATACGATATTTACCTTATGTCCTAGTTTTATTAGATCATTGCTTACGGTTTCTTGGTATCTCCTGCAATCATTTAAATGGGTTAGACATGCATTATTTATGTTGTTTATTATAGTTCTAATGTTATCTCTGAAATCTTGTAGGTTCCAAACATCTAGTTTATTAACTAGAGTTAACTTACTTTCTATCTCCCTAACATGTCCCTTAAAATTAAAATATAAACCGCAGTTTTCACTCAAGTTCTGGATTTCGACGATCCTGGTTGTGGACTTACGGCACCAGATGATTCTGAAAGATGTGGTCTTATGGTATGTTAGCTTTATTGTATTTTTGTTTCTTATTTTTGGTTTTAACTATTACATAATCTTGCTTTACTTCTAAAATCTCATATGGTCCTATATAACTTGGTTCTAGTTTTCCCTTAACAACATTTCGAATTAGAACCTTTTGACCTTTCTTATAATCTACTTGCTTTCCTATCCTTTGATAGAATCATACCTTAGACTTTAGGTTGGATTTTAAATTGTTTTTGCCTTTGATGTTTTGTTAAGTAATTAAAAAATGCAATTCCTCTAAACAATTCATCATTGTCTTTTCGTTTAAATCTTCGACCTCTCTTGGCTTATTAGCTCTTACTCCATAATTAAGTTCATACGGTGTGTACCGAGTTGTATTGTGTACACTTGTGTTGTAACTAAAACTCGCATAGGGAATTTTGTCTTGCCATTCATCTCCGTCGCCTAATTCTCTACCTGTAGCTTTCAAGTACTCAATCAACCTGCAATGGGCTCGTTCGACTGCTCCATTTTCCTGTGGATATACAATCCAGGTAGTAATATGTGTCATGTTAAATATTTTACAGAGTTCTCCAAATAATACGTTACAAAATTCTTTTCTATTATCTGTAAGAATTATTTTAGGTAATCCAAAATTCAGTATCCATTCTTTGGTGAAGGCATGTATTTCCTTGGTTTTAAGGGGTATAAAATTAATGAACTTAGAGAGGTCATCCTGAATAGTTAATCCAAATTTAAAACCTTCATTCATTGGTTTTAGTGGTCCTATTAAGTCCATACAGACTTTTTCTAATGCCCTGTCGGCAGTTGAGACTATTTTCATTGGATTTCTCGTCGGCTTTCGAACAACTTTTTCGTATTGGCAATCGTTACAACTCCTAACATACTGTTCTACATCTTTATGAATTCCTTCCCAATAAAATTTGTCTCTTATATTTGCTTAGGTGGTATTCCGACTCTTATGTCCACCCAAAAGTCTGTTATGATTTTCTTTAAATAGCCACTTTCTTTCACCTAAGTCGAATACTTCAATTCATTTCAAAGTTTAAAATTTCGTCTTCTGGTATATCTTCTAAGTCATTCACACAATTTCCTTCATCACTTTCATTTACATTAACATCAGTATTCTGTATTTGCATCCAGATCATTACGTCCATTATTTTATCGACCTCTTCAAACGATTCTGTTTCTTCATTTTCTACCATTCTAACATTCCTTGATAATTCATCTGCTAATACCTTATCACAACCCTTTTTATATCTAATTTCATATTGATTCATTCATAACCTCGATCTAACTAACCTCGATCCTGGATCCTTAACATTGAAGAGCCAAGTCAATGGCCTATGATCAGTTTGAATTATGAATTCTCTTCTCTTTATTGTTTGGTAGCCCAAACAATTGCTAGACACTCCTTCTCGGCTGTGCTATAATTCTTTCGGCTTTATTCAAAGTCCTGCTTACGAATTGAATTGACTGAGAACTGCTCCTATCCCGTTATTTGATGCGCCTGTTGAAATAATAAATATCTTACTGTAGTCCGTATACTGTAGAATCGGATAATTGGTGATGGCGTTTTTTAAATTTTCAAAAGTTGTCCCTCTTTGTTCCAATGAAATTCAAGATCCTTTTTAAATAACTTATTGACTAACAGAACCAAGTCTAATGGTATTCGGATGCCGTTTTTTCGATATCATTGTCATCAACGGGAATTTGATGAAATCCCGAGGTGAGGTCAAGCGTTGAGAAATATCTCGCTTTTCCCAACTGATCGAGTATTTAATTGATGTTGGGAAGAGGATAGTTTTGGTCGATCCAAAAGAAGAGAGCTCGAAGGCGAACTACTATTCATAATGAAACCACCCTGCTTAAGTTTTTTAATTTGATTATGCACTTCCTCTTTGTGTATCTTTGGATATTTATAAATTTTTGAGAAAAGCGGTTGGACTGATTCTATTTTCCTAATTTTGTGTTTAGTTATATGTTTATGTGTTAATTTTTCGTCTTGGATGCTTAACATATCGCTATTGCTATTGATTCATTTGTTCTGTTCTTACGTTTCGGGTAAATACACTTATTCTTTGTTTCTTAACTTCGGATTCTGTTAAGTTCCTACCAACGATTCGAACTTGGCTTCTTCTTCATCTTTTATTTTTTGTCAAACATTCTGGTACAATAACTCGATATCGATATGAAGGAAAATCCAAATTCAATTTAAATTATTTTTGTTTTTCAATATAATCTACCCTAACATCAATGCATTTGTTACATCTTGAGATACACTTTTTTTAACTCACAAAAACGTCCTCTTTCTCTGCAAAATACCCGTTTATTAAAACGTTTATCCTGACTAAAATATCGTAAAATAATTTCCTCGCACTTATTTTTAATAACGCTTTTGTCCTCCTTCCTTTAGAAACTGACTACCTAATATGCCATCATAATCACCTAATAGGTCGTTTCCCATTAGCTGAAAATTAACTACGTTTGTTCTTCTCTTCCGATATTATTTGGAAACAACTCTACATTCTTTATGACTTCTCCCATCGTTTTGTGCGGTTTTGCTCCTAAACCTTTAAATTTAATTGACTTACTTCGGTCTAATTCAAGCTCATAAATGCACTTGGCAGATATCATTTCTGCTCCCGTATCGATGATGAATTTTCTAATTTCGTCATTAATAATGTCATTTTCATGAGGGCTCTCAGAGTTGCCTAAATCTTTTAAAATCTTAAATTCCGTAACGTTTCTTAGGTTCGGTTTACGCTTAAATTCCTCTTTTTCCAGTTTTATATATAAGCTTGAGCCAGGATCTGAACCTTGTTCATTTCGCTTCTTTCCGTCTCGCTTAGGCAATCGACAATTCTTCGCGATATGTCCTATTTTGCCACCATTAAAACATTTAGTCCATGTGAACTTTATTTTTGCCAGGTTATTACTTGTATTTATATTTGTGCTAAATAAATTCAAAGCGACTTGCCTCAACTAAGTCCTCTAGTTTCTGTGTAACTACATATGAAGATAATCTTTCCAATAATCCATTTATGAACACGGTCAATGGTTCACCCTTAATATATTTCATTTGACCTTGCTAATGTTCCTGCTTAACATCATGCAATTTAGCTTGCATTAATCTTCTTTCAATAGTTTCGACTCTTTGGGTATATAATGCAACGGATTCATTGCGTCCTTGACGGATACCAATTAGTTCCCTGTGTAGCTGTAAGCTACTGTGAAATTCTCTAAAGATCCCATTTAGTTCAATTTTTAGTATTTCCCAATTCGTAATTTCTTTATTTATTAGAACTGTTGTAGGATTTCCCCTGATTCTTGTCTTAATAAATTTTAAAATAATTTTTTTCTGTGAATTTGTTGCCAGTTCAATAGCATCATTACATGCTTCAATGAAATTAAAAACTTCTTCACTATTACTGTTAAAAGTAGGAATGGAGGAAGTTAAGACACTAATCGGAGTTTCTGACATTTCAGAATTGTCTATATCTTCTATTGAACTGTGGATTCTAACTTCTTCTAGTTCAATATTTATTGATCCTTCCTCAGCACTATTTTCACCAGCGCCACCGATACTAGACATGAACTGCTTTCTACTAACCAATCTCCAATATTTTCCTTCGTTTTGTCTAATCCACTCCAAACTTCGGTATTCAATTTCCTTTGAATGATATTTAATTTTGTACATCTGCTAGGAGATGTGGGAGTTTTAAATCAATGACTCTTTTTTTTACAATTATTTTTGGCTTAATAAACTAGACTTAAGTGTAACAAATAATGTCTTAAAACTTAACTTACAATAATAGTAGTATTACTGGTTTTCTGGACATCATCTGCTTCAGTGTTTTTCTTTAGACTGGGCTATGGTCTTCCGAATAAATCACTAAATTCATGTTATTTATCTTTATGTTGTTGTCTGTTCACTTTTGGTACTTTTGGGGATTTGTTTTATCCGTACCCACCGCTGCTATTAAAATTTACTGTTACGACTGGGCGTACTTGTTATAAAAAAAATGTAAATGTTTAAGATACAAGTTTCTCACTCGCGATAGTCCGGCTGGCGTTTTTGACGGGATTTTGTCACCAGTATTTCCGTCGTTTCGTTTAAGTGATTGTCCCGCAGAAACACAACAAAACAATGGACAAACAACCGACAACCGCAAAAAATCCAAAAAGAAAATAGTCAGTTTCTTATGTTAAGTCAGACTTTATTAAAATACAGAATGAAATGTACAAAGAGTACATTGAGCACACTGTTATGATTTCGATGATAATCTCAGATGCGGGTCTCAGTTGTACCCCTAATTGTATTGTTCTCTAATGATAATAGTGCAGCGTCAGCGTTTCGCAATTTTATTTATTATTATTTTATTTCTCTGAATTTTTATTTTCTATAATTCATTTTCTTACATGCTAAACAAAAATACTTAAACTAGCTTACAAGTATAATCTTATGATCTTAACTCTTACTTACTGACTCTTTATGAGTATTCTAAGCTAATCTAGATTTTTTGCCTTATGGTTTCGGCTTCTTATATTTTTTAAAGTTTAGCATTTAAACCTATAAATAGTCAGTTTCTTATGTTAAGTCAGACTTTATTAAAATACAGAATGAAATGTACAAAGAGTACATTGAGCACACTGTTATGATTTCGATGATAATCTCAGATGCGGGTCTCAGTTGTACCCCTAATTGTATTGTTCTCTAATGATAATAGTGCAGCGTCAGCGTTTCGCAATTTTATTTATTATTATTTTATTTCTCTGAATTTTTATTTTCTATAATTCATTTTCTTACATGCTAAACAAAAATACTTAAACTAGCTTACAAGTATAATCTTATGATCTTAACTCTTACTTACTGACTCTTTATGAGTATTCTAAGCTAATCTAGATTTTTTGCCTTATGGTTTCGGCTTCTTATATTTTTTAAAGTTTAGCATTTAAACCTATAAATAGTCAGTTTCTTATGTTAAGTCAGACTTTATTAAAATACAGAATGAAATGTACAAAGAGTACATTGAGCACACTGTTATGATTTCGATGATAATCTCAGATGCGGGTCTCAGTTGTACCCCTAATTGTATTGTTCTCTAATGATAATAGTGCAGCGTCAGCGTTTCGCAATTTTATTTATTATTATTTTATTTCTCTGAATTTTTATTTTCTATAATTCATTTTCTTACATGCTAAACAAAAATACTTAAACTAGCATACAAGTATAATCTTATGATCTTAACTCTTACTTACTGACTCTTTATGAGTATTCTAAGCTAATCTAGATTTTTTGCCTTATGGTTTCGGCTTCTTATATTTTTTAAAGTTTAGCATTTAAACCTATATACATTTTTCATTTCCTCCAAGAAAATGAAAAAAACTTGGATTTCAAAACAATTGTTTATTCTTAACCTAACTTAACCTTTATATCCTAACTACGCTACCTTAGAAATGAGCTCAAACTTAACTTACATCAAATATATACAATAATATAACTTAAACCTTAAATCAATTTAACTATTTACAGTAATCTTAACTATGTCCATCCAACGTTACGGACGCGTGCACCAGGGCGTATATCTTATTTATATGCTTCACATATATATCTAATATGCCGTGGTGCACACATTTTGTTTCTTTTGTTATTTTTTGCTTTAATTTGTTTTAGTTATTTATTACTTTTTTGTTTTTTATTGTTTTTGTTTTTGTTTATTTTTTATTTTGTTTATTTGTTTTTAGATATATAAAATGCCTTACATCTAACTTAACCTATATAAGTTGGCCTCGCTGACTCAACTACACCGTCTTATATTTTATGAAGTTAGCGGCTCCGAAGGCTGGTTCTGGTGCAACCACCAGTAAAATAACCGTTTTTTTTGTAGAGACTGTTCTGTCGCGGGCAGGAAGCGCTCTACTGAACCGTAGGAGTTCCTCGTGGCTGCGAGCGACGTCCGGCTCGTATTGAAGTCGCCTTTCCACTGTTTGGCGTACGACATGAAAGATGATAGGGCAGTCTTCCCTATCTTGAATCAGGCCTTTAGTGCCCAAGCAGAGAAAAGCTTCAGGTGAAATGAAGCCGTTAAGGCGCACCCGTTTATGATATATTTCATTTGGGTAGTAAGCCCCAAAGATCAGACTGATGGTTGAAGCCATGTCTCGACCAGTGTGACCCCGAATCAACTTAATAATAAAATTATCTATCCTTATAAGTTTTGCCTCGTTGTATAGAAACTCGTCGGGGTAGAATTTAGAGGAATATAAACGAAGGCAGGCTCGAAGGCACCGCCTTCCGAACACCCTAATCTTTTCCAGTTGGGAAGGACTCACGTTGTACCACACAGGACAACCATATACCACGATCGGCCGGATGAGGATCAAGTAGCAGATTGCCCTCAAACTGATGTCAAGTTGGCTGCAGTAGAACAGCCCTCTTGCCATAACGAAGGCATTCTTAGCTCTTGTCAGAGCTGTATCCACATATATACCACCATATAGATACTGGTCCAACAAGAGGAGCAGATATCTTACTACATTTTTCACGATAAACGGTCGTCCCAGTGGGTCAACAATGCCGAACTTGCCCCAATTCATTTTCATGTCCCTTCAGGCTCTGGACAACGGGGTTCTGAAAAGGATAGATTCACACTTCTGGTAGTTGATTTTCAACTTCCAGTCGTTTCAAATCAGTGAATTGCATCGAAGTCACTCTGCAACAAACCATTCATTTCTTCTACCTTCGGACCTGATCTGTATAAGATTAGATCATCGGCTAACGCTATTATGTTAGGCATATAACCTATAAGACCGCTAGTGAATATAGTGAACAAGATTGGAGAACTTACCGCCCCTTGTTGCAACCCATTTTTTATATGGAATACTGTTGTGGAAATTTCGTTGCCATTTTTCACAACGAACTTCCTACAACAATGTTTTATGAACGCCGAGCCTGACTAACTTGAGTAAAACCCCTTCTAGCCATACGGTGTCCATGTCAATCAAGCAGGCTCCTGTGCAGTGTGGTTTGTTTCTATTTGACTAAATGTCGAAAACCAATTTAGACGCCCCATGAATGGTGTCGTGCCCTGCCTTGAAGCCAAATTGGTTTTCCGGTATTAATTGTTTTTCCTCAACTCATTCTTTCAGAGCTCTAATGACTATCTTCTCGAATACCTTGCTTATGCACGGAGGAAAGAACATTTTTTTGGAAAATAACGATGGAATTGTTTCCATCATTGGCGAGGTATCCATCAACCTCTTCGTTCGTAAGGTTTCTGTTCGTAGGAGGATTCATCGCATTCGAACTTGTTTCTCTGGTCAAGGCTCATGAAAAACGTTAATATAATTATAAGGGTACGTTTGGACATATTCCTCTGAAAAAAGAAAAAAAGTTCCTCCAGCTTGTTCGGGAGCTGTATTACCGCGGCAAGACCACAGTGATCACTGTCCTACTGGACCGTAGTTAAAAAGTTCCTTGTGTGTCGCTCCACGTTAAGTATCGTTAGTCGTCTGTCGATTATCATCACATCCAGATAGGATCGGCTTCTAGGAAAGGATGGTCTATCAGTTGCAAGCAGATCTAGCCTGAACTCGAAATTGTTCTGCTCCATCCACTCCAAGAGAGCGCTTCCACTCTCATTCGGAACAGTATTACCCCATTCACCGTGTTTAGCGTTTAAGTCTCCGGCTAAAATGTAGTATTTTTTTCCGAATTCAAGTGGAAGCTAGAGAAGAGAGCCTCGAGCTCCAAGGAAAGTTAGGGTTTTAAGGTTCTGATGCATAGGCACCGATCACAAACAACTTCTTTTCGCCTTGGATAGATATGCGTGCAATCGCTGCTTCTAGCACACTAAATCTACGCACATCATTGCTATAAACAACCTTTTGATAAATGTTACTTTTTATAAAGAGGGCGACTCCGCCACCTCTAGGACGTTAGATTTGTAAGTTTGCAACAAATTAGAGTGCGATAGTTTTCGCTCGATCCTTATCAGCGAATTCACATTCACTGCTAGGATCTTAAGAGTTCTTACCTCGCGTGAGCCCATTATATCTGAGCGCGCTTGTTTGCAGGCAGCTGAGAGAAGAGAAAATCTACTCTAGCCTTCTATGTAAGGATACTGGTCGGCGTCTGGCAATTTTTTTTTTTTTTTTTTGTTGGAGGTTGGGATCAACTACACTGGAGCACTCAGACTCAAATACTGGTCCATTGTACTACCAGGCAGTAACCTTCATTTAATGTAATTTCTTGGTTTTCCGAAGAAAAGCCAAGATGCGCTTCTGTGATATAGAACTTAGGTTTTCAGTTCCCACCACATCAGCGCCAAATAGCCGCCACCTGATACCAGCGACAGTGACAGAGAAAGTGCTCTGAAGTGTCTTTACCTTCTCCACAGGCGTCGCAAAGTGTGACATCACTATGCCCAAGCCGACTCAGGTGCATAGCGAAGGTAAAGTGTACCGTTAGTACGCCGACAAGTCTTCTGCACTCGTTTCTGTCTAGAGATAGCAAAAAAGAAGCGGATTTCTTGCAGACTTTTGGGAGCATACTCTTGGTCACCCTGCATCCTGGAGAGTCACGCCATCTCTGGTTGTGCTGTAGAGAGACCCAACTATCGACGGAGGCCCTGACCAGGGACGCGGGTAAAGCTGGGTTCGGGCCCCACGAATGCTGCTGATAAAACTAGTCTAGCTAGTTCATCGGCAGTTTCGTTTCCCAGGATCCCGTGATGACTCGGGACCCAGACAAGTTTTAGCGAATTCAGCCTGCCGACCGAATTAAGGGAAGACTTGCATTCTTGCACTGTCTTGGAAGTGGTTAAAGGGTTGAGTAAGGCCTTGAGCACACCTTGACTGTCGCTGCAGACACAGATACTTCTTCCCTTCCACCTATTCTTCACAATGTAGTTGGTGGCCATTAGGATCGCGAAGGCTTCCGCCTGGAAGACTGACGCGAAGCTTCCCAAGGAGGCGTGAAGTCTAATGTTGTCGTTTTCCACGAAAGCCCCAGCTCCAGAACCCTCCGTTGGCTTGGAGCCGTCCGTGAAAATCCGACTACATTCCTTTCCCACTTCAGTTTCTGGCCACAGCCAGTCCAGGACACGTAGAAAGTCGACTTTGTAAAAGCGTCGCAACTGTATTATTGGCGACCTCGCATCAGACGGCATGTCCATGAGAGTAGTATCGTAGGAGATGCGGTGTGCGAGGTGATCAAAGCTCCAGGGCGAGTGGAACCAAAGACCATTCCTTTTTAGTCGAGAGATGGCCTTGAGTGTACATCCCATGATGTGGAGACCAAGGGGGGGGGGGGGGGGAGATAAATCAGAGCATCAAGAGCAGAGCCAGGCGTGCTGGGGAAAGCCCCTGTGCAGCCGATACAAACTGTTCTTTGAAACTTGGTGAAAGCGGCAGTCACGTATTTGCGCGAAAGATTATTCCACCAAACGACTGATGCATAAGAGAGAAGTGGTCTTATCATTGCCGTTTAGATCTAAACGGATCTTTTGGGTGATAGACGCCAGGTTTTGCCGAAAACTCCCTTGCGTTGCCAGAAGACTGACAGCGCCTTGGAGGTTCTCGTCTCCATGTGTCTTTTCCAGAGAAATTTACTGTCCAGGATAACACCTAGATATTTGGCTTCAATGCAAAGCGGGATGTTGACGCCTTTAAGTACCAGTTGAGTCAAACCAGTCATATTCCTCCTTCTCGTAAAGAGAACAACCTCAGTTTTAAGAGGGTTGACGGAAAGCCCATTCCTGGTACACCAGCTATCGATCATGTCAAGAGCCGCCTGTCCGCGTGCGCTGACGGCCGCAAGACATGGTCCGGTAACCAATACGGCTACATCGTCTGCATAAGCCTGCGCATAGGTGAAAGAACTATTCAAAACGGAAAGCAGAGAATCAACCAGCATGCACCATAGGAGGGGAGACAGGACCCCGCCTTGGGGGCAGCCCCTGTTAACCTCCGACATTGCAAACTTGTCACGCTCCGCCTCCGCGATTATAGTCCTGCTCATTAGCATTGCTCTTATCCACAACACCAATGATTCCTCTACGCCGTGATTCCTGGCCGCGTTACACATGCCATCAAAAGTCGCATTGTCGAAAGCGCCCTCTATGTCGATGAAAATGCCCAGTGCGTAGTCTTTCCTTTCTGTCAAGTGCACATTCAATTCTACCGACAAGATTTCGAAGTGCTGTCTCGCAAGATTTTCCGCGCTGGTAGGCATGTTGCATTTGAGATAGAGGGTGTGATCGCAGAGCGTTTTTGCGCATGTGCAGTTCGACCAGCCTCTCCAAGCATTTTAGCATGAAGGAGGTAAGACTGATAGGCCTGAAGTTTTTGGCGAGTGAGTAGTCTCCTTTACCAGTTTTCGGTATAAAGGCTACCCTCACTGTACGCCAGGTACTTGGAATGTATGCCAGCGCGAGGCTGGCAGTGAAAATTCTTTTCAGAGCCGGCAGTATAGGGTCTATGCCCTTTTGCAGCAGTGCTGCATATATACCATCGGTGCCGGGTGACTTGAAACCATCAAAAGACGATACAGCGTACTTGATGACTTCATCAGTTACGACGAGCGATGAAATGTACCAGCTTCTGCGAGAAGAATTTATCTGCTCATCCCCAGTTTGGGATTTGATTGGTCTTAAGTGACCTATTCAGAAGTTTTCTGGTTTTTTTGCGCTTTCTCTGCAATTCCGAGTTCCACCACGGAACAGGGGTACTGCAGGAGTGTTTTTTGACTGGGCATGTCAGTTCGAAGCATTGGGTTAGAGTGTCATTCAGGTTCCGAACTGCCACCTCAACCTTGCACCTCGTTCTGAGTTTTGGGAGAGGCACAGTGCGATTTGCTAACTCTTCCCTAAACTTTGGCCAGTTTGTTCTCCTAGAGTTCCCGCTCCATGATTATGCCATGATCTGCCTGATTTGTAGTTTATAACCGCAGCAACTAAATCTTGTCCACAGAATTGTCCAAGCTTGGTTGCTGGGAGAAGATTCGGCACAATAAGACAAGCTCTCGGTCTTTCCGATCGCTCATCGTAGAGTGGGGAAAAGCCTCGTAGACTACCAAGGCTACAGATGCGATTTTCCACACCCATGGTTCCTGGATAGACACGATGTGTGATTTTGTCTTTATCATGGAAAGTCTGCTACATAGGATTGCAGTAGCATCCTTAGAATGATGAAGGTTGATCTGGGTAAACAGTGGCATGCAGAGTTACCGTGGAAAACATCCCTTATTCGCAAACCTTGGACATGAGGCGGAAGTTAATCCGTCCAAGGTGCAGATAGGGACGAGAGCCGTATCTGGAGACGATGGTCTCAACCAAAGGTCGGTCCAGGCCCACAACGAGAGTAGAACCGTCTTTGCTTTCCCGGTTCTTGCTCTCCCTGTGGGAGAAAACCTTCCACCTTCTGGTTTCGAGACCAGGGTTCTGGATGCGGAGACGCGCCAGCACATCCGCCGTGTTCCTGAGTGGCTCCGGCATCCAGCAGATGGCGCGCGTGAGTTTTATGGGCCTGAGAACCTCAAAGCTTGTGGTTCCCAGGGGGGATTTTCGGCACGGAGGTGCTCAGCCACTCAAGAGATTGCTGTGTGGAGCACTTCACCAAAAAGGTTCCGTTTTCCAGAGCACAGCCCTCCACTTGGAAGCAAGCGTTCTCTGCCTTAGCCAGCTCCCACAGGTGATCTTCACAGTATTTGCATTCTGCGTCGGTCATGCTGTCGTCATTGCCAGCTTTCCCTATTCGCAGCAGCAGAGAAGAAATAGCAGCCTTCTTATAGGACTGCGGATCTCGTTCTCCGCTTGCCGCGAGTTTGAGTCTATTGGCAGGCTCTCCCGCAGCAGTCAATTTCCGCTTATCCGAGCCGCAGCCAGAGTTAGGTGCGGCACCGGTGCCTTGCGGACCTTGCGTGCGGGGAGTGCTGCCAACAGAAGCGTGCGAAGATGTTTTTCGCTTTTTTCTTTTAGAGCCAGAGGAAGATTGGGCGGCGTTGGTTTGGGAGGATTGGCCAGTTTCGGTTGGTGATACTTCTACTGACCTGACCCTCTTTGCCTTCGCCATTGAAGGGGTACTGCCTTCGACGCTTGCGCCTTCAACCACTTTCGTGATCTCTTTGCGCCGCTCGGTGGCAACCTTCCTTCTCCTCCTATTCCTTTGGCTCTTTGTCAGGGGCCCCCAGGTGCTTGGGGGGGCTTGAAACCCAGCGAACTTGCATCACAAGCTCATAGCTTCGAGCTTGAAACCCTAGCAATAATTTATGCTCTAAGACTAGAGAACTAGCTAGAACTTCAAAATGACGACTATACTCTTGAGCATCGTTGTGGCACCAAAATGCAACATGTGGATGCGTTATTATTATATCTTAGTTTAAGAAGCCAATACTTTCGAACAGAAGAAGAAGATCATAAATAAGATTAGGCAAGAATTATATAACATGAAGAATTAGTCAATAACAATAATATCCATGTAGACCATTTCCGGCCGATGAAACTTAAAAACGCAAAAAAGAAGTACGTATTTTTAATAATAGATTCATTCACTAAGTATGTAAAACTATACGCCACTAGATCTACTGGCACCAGCAAAGTCTTAAGTAGCTTACGTTCTTTCTTTACATATTATAGCCGTCCTAGAGTTTTGATTTCGGATCGTGGTAGTGCCTTCACGTCTAACAATTTTAAGACCTATCTTGAAGAATGCAATATACGTCATACTAAAATTGCAGGCGGCTCTCCGCAAGGTAACGGGCAAGTCGCGAGGATAAATAGAAGTTTGGGCACAATGATAGCGAAACTAACAAACGTAGGTCTGGTTTTATCGCCTGATAGCGTTTTACCTAAACTAGGGTTTGCGCTGAACAACGTAGTCCATTCGAGTATTGGAGTAACTCCTAGCGAATTACTTTTTGGAGTTAGACAAAAGGGTGTCATGATAGATTTTTTGCGGGAAAGCTTGAAGGAAAATAATGAATTAGAGGTAGGGAGGGATTTGAAGCAGCCGATAAAATAGTCCATAATCAAAAACGAAATAAAGAATTTGAAGATCGAGGCAGAATTATTAAAAACTACAAACTGGGCGATTATGTAATCACAAAGAATTTCGAGAGTAGACCAGGTATACGCAGAAACTTAATTCCAAAATTTAAAGGCCCTTATAGGATAACTAAGATATTAGAGAATGATAGGTAGGTAGTAGAGGATGTAGAGGGTTGTCAATCAGGGAAAATTCCCTACGAGGGTATTTGGGAGGTAGCAAATTTAAAGCCATATGACAAACTCGACGGAAAACAATTGTGAGTCAGAATGGCCGAGTTGTCAGGCCAAAGGGAGAATGTATACAGAACACAAGCAAAGCTCTCAAGAAAAGATCATTCGTGACCCTGACGCGGACGAAAGCGGACGTGCAAAGTTTTATGTCTTTAAAGCTAATATATTCAACCAATTTAAAAAAAAAGTCCTTGAGTTTTTTTTTCGTTTGTCAGCAATAATATTGCAGCTGGGTTTATCTCTTTGTCCGATAGATTTGGTTATTGTGTACACATATAGAATTATATTTGCTGTCTAAAAAGGCATGTTGGTTGAGGCCTAGTTCCAGCCCGCACTGTAGCGCCACAAGAAGAAGAAGAAGATATAACATCGAATACAATACCAACGAAGTCTACCCAGACTTTCGATTGATGCCTTAGTGCCTACACAACATTTTGAAATCTTGGACACTTGCTTTATTAAATTTATTTTATTTTGAGTACTACTTGTTTTAAAATCTGTCTTTCACAGACTACTAAGATTCCAAGTGTAAAGAAAAACGTTTGACCATTGTGTTTTCATTACTCTTTATTGTTTAGAAAAAATGTATGTACATTAAAATATGTTGAAAAATTATGTGTTAGCTTAATCAGAAGTTATTCGAGTCATTGTCAATACGTCTTATTCATAATGTTCACTTGGTACTGGGATATGTTCAATAGAATTTAGAACATTTTAATATTTTATATGTATATAGGATGAAATATATATATACAGCAAAAAGAAGTAATAAATGTATGTAATAAAAGTAAATATTACAGCTGGGTTTATCTCTTTGTCCAAAAGATTTGCTTGTTGTGTACACATATAGTATTAAATTTAAATGTCATCAATTTTATATAATTGATTATTTATCCCCAAACTCTGTTTAAATGCACACCCATCCCAAAGTGTTCATATAAGGTGGGATAATGAATTGTATCTTAATAGTTTATATTTTTTTGAATTTGTTTTGAAACAAACGGCAAACAATTTTTTGTCTGAACATATTTATGTGATAGTTTTACAGTTTTTGTTTTGACTGGCTGGATATAATACTTCTTTTGTTTAAAGATAAAAATAAAAACATAAGTGATATGCTGATTGCTTCACATTTAGTTATTTGTCATTCTATTATAAATTTTCACAATTATTGCTTCAGATACAGTTCATAATCGTATTTATGGTACATATTATCTTCGTGCACAATTACTTACACGAACTTATGAAATCTGTTCCTTATGTGTAACATAAGATTCATAGCCCAGAGCGTAAGCAGTTAAGTTTCTAACTTTATAACAAGTCATCATAAGTATTGCAGAAAGTATGCAAAATAATAAGGAAACAGCAGCGATCACTGACGAGAGCGTTGAGGTTTGCATACAAATTTCCTGAGGACTTATGTGTGGTTGGGAAACTAAGGCATCATACTCATCATCCTGCAATACGCGTAGTGATTGAAATAAATTTATATTCTCTGACAAAGTTCCGTTTGCAGCAGAAGTTGTGGAATTTAAAACGTCTCGCTTTGAAATAGCTTTTAAATTTCTCCAATGGCATGGTTGGCTCTGTAATGAAATGGTATCATGTGTTATTAAGACCAATTTGATAGTAAAAAAATCTTAAAATATTCAAATTGAGGATACATAGCAGTAAATATTGCACAGCCACATTGTGATTGTTAAATAAAACTAAATATCTGGGTGGCAGACGTGACGTAGTAAGTAAAATGCGTCATTGACACACCGAAGATCCAGGCTCGATTTTCCGGTTGAGCACCATTCATTTTTCACAGCATCACTACTTTCAATATAAGTTAACTGTTTTAAAGGCTTCTCAAACTTCACCGTTCGCACTCGGCAAAACCTACAGGTGCCTTCTACTCGTAAAAGAATATTAGACTGTGGCGCACATATAAGGGAACAACCAATACTTCAAGAAACAACGATGTAGGAAAAAATATATTTGGCAGTCGATTGTACGAACTTCTGCGAGATTGACGTATCTTCTGCGCTCGTGCTATCTGCTCTGAGTGTCACAAAACGAGTGAATGCAACTCAAAAAGCATAAAATGTGGCAACTTGCAGTGGAACAAACAAATGTACTGATCTCAGCTGCATCAGTCGTAAAAGTTTTTTGGAAATGAGAGAAAAGCTTTCTGATACTAACAGAGCTCAACGAGTTAGAAAAATATAACAAGCGTTTGAAGCAAAAACTATAGACTTTCGCTCGCTCCCATCGCATCATAAAACTTCAGCAGCTGCTACACCCGCACCGGTCAGTGTATCCATTACATCAAGCGCATAGGGAAGAGCTTCCAACAATAACAATAATATTGTGAAAGGCGATGAAGAGCTTTTTTCCTTGGAAGAAATCAATGCACCTTCCTCAGCAAATGTACCACAAAGGCGGAAGAGTTCAACACAATTACTGAATTGGCAATTAAGCATTTGCATAACACTAAATAATGAATCATTGTTATGTAAACATAGTGTGTTGGAGTGCTAGAAGAATTCGAGGAAAACAATTAGAATTCTATTCATTTCTGGACAATTATAATACAGACTTAGCACTTTTGACAGAAACATAGTTGAATTCAACACATTTTGCCATTGTTTTAAAACGTTCTATTAAACACAAAGTACTTTCAATTTTATGTACAAAATTAATTGAAACTATCGGTATTGAAATTCCTCTTAAAAATGGTTTGTTATTAAAAATATTCAGCAGTTATTTCCCTGGCTGTAGATGCTCACCACAAAAATGTATTAACCTTCGTAATGACCTTGTGAGATTAGTAAATACAAACGACCTGTTTTTAATAGGTGGTGATCTAAACTGCAGGCGTAGGCGATGGGAATGCCTTAAAGCAAACGACTGGGGAAATATTCTTGCAGACCTCAACTCAAGGCATCCATTTGAGATACTTTATCCTTCTAGTCCTTCATACATTCCGTCAGATAATAATTGGAATCCATCAACCTTGGACCTTTTCTTAACAAACATTCGTGACATTTTCAGTACACCTACAATCCTGAAGGAGTTAAGCTCTGACCATTTGCCTGTTAAATGTTATATAGTATTCTCTCCAGTATCTGATAGTTACTATACATTTACTATAAATTTAAAAAAAGCCAACTGGGGTACATTTAAAAGTCATATGAGGATTAAATTGGAAAATATTATAGTGCAATGCACAAACGATACACATATTGACCAAAATATGAATACATTCACCAATGCAATCCTGTAAAGCATTGACCCTTCTGTTCCAAAGAAGTCATTAAACAAACCGTTTTTCCTCTGTACATCCTCGAAATGACGTTAAGAAATACTTGCAGACGTAGATGGAGTTGTATGAGGAACGAATTTTATTTACAGCCATATAAAAAAATGAATGTTCTGATCAAAAATGCAATTTCCAACTTTAGAAACCAAGCATGGACTGACGAGCTTAAGACCTTGAACAAAGGTAGTAAGCCGTTTTGGAACATTATTAAAGTTGTTGAAAAGAAACGTCTACAGATACCTAAACTCAAGATTGGTAGTTCGGTTATGCTTTCATGTACTGAGAAGGTGAATGCATTAGCTAACAGTTTCCTGAATAACCATTCAACATCAAGCAATATTATTCCACCTAGTAGTACCCAAAATGCTGTGGAATAATCAACTACATTTATAAATTCTCACATGTCCTTAGAAAATTTCCCTTCTGTATCACCTTCAGAATTAAAAGATATCCTTAAAAGTCTTAAAGTGACGAAATCGCCTGGCTTCGACAGGATAAGAAATGAGTGTCTTAAAAATCTTCCTAACTTTCCTATTGTTATGCTAACCTATCTTTAACAGCTATCTGAAACTTGGGTACTTTCCTAAAAATTGGAAAATTGCAAAAATAATTCAAATATTTAAACCCGGTAAACCGTCAAATTTGCCTAGTAGTTACAGGCCAATTAGTCTGCTTAGCTCAATAAGTAAATGTCTCGAAAAGATGATAAAAAACAGAATTGTGTCCTTTGTTCAAAATAATGTAATAATCCCTTCAGAACAATTTGGATTTAGACACTTCCACAGCACTGTACACCAAGTTCATCGCATTACTACAAATATTAAAAAAAGTTTCTCTGAAGGCAAAAGTACTGGAATGGTTATATTAAGCATAGAAAAAGCGTTTGATACAATCTGGCACAATTACTCCATAAACTTTTGCATGCGAATATCCCATTATATTTAATTCAAATCGTACAATTGTTTCTGTCATTGCGTATTTTTGAGGAGTGTATCAACCACCACAATTCTGAAAACTAATTAATCTGCGCTGGTGTCCCGCAAGGATATGTACTTGGACCAATTCTTTTCAATCTATATACGTCTGATATACCAAGATTGCCCAACTGTGATATTGCCTTATTTGCTGATGACACGTGTATTTATACTGCTGATTCAATCGGTTTCAATGTTGAAACTTATCTACAATCTGCTAAAAATACTCTTGATTTATACTGCAAAGCCTGGAAAATCAAATTGAATCTTTTGAAAACTCAAGCTATTTTCTTTTTGGCGCAAAAGGTTCGCGCAGACCTAGGTTGCTACACAGAAACAGCCTTCTACTCAATGGTGCCGAAGTTGAGTGGAAGTCTGGTGTAAAGTATCTAGGCGTCTATTTAGACATCATGTACAGGAAGTTATTAAAAAGGTGGATAATACAATAAGAGTATTCACAGTAGAACACTTATAACAAACTGCCAATATTTAAGGCCATATTTCAAGCAATAATATTTTATGGATTTTATGGTCTAGGTTCGATTCCCAGCTCAACACCAATTTTTCGAATTTTTCACGGCACCACCTCTTTCGAGCTGCTGACAACACTCAAAGAGTAATAACTGTCTACGAAAGCTTCTCAAATTTCGCCGTCCGGAATCGGCAAAAAACTGTAGATCCCTCTACTCGTGAGAGAACAGTAGCGCGCACAACACGAGTAGTTGATGAGCAAGCTAGGCCCTGGTCCCCCTTTGGACTGTAGCGCCAACAATTATTATTATTAATCAGAAATTTAACATATCCTGCACATCATCTAAAAATCACTTGATTTAAATCTAATTAACTAACTTAAGCGCAAATGTCAGATGTTTTCTTGAATTATGTGTCTACTTCTTATTTATTTATTTATTTATTTATATTTTTTTGTATTATTTATTTATTTATTTATTTATATATACATTGTGTTTTTTATTTATTTATATATATATTTATTTATTTATATATTTATTTATTTATCTACTTATTTATATATATTTATACTTATTTATTTATATCTATTTAGTTATTTATTCTTAATAATAGTATTATTTAGAATAATCTGTTGTTTAATTATTTGTTTTCAATAATATTTTATATATATATAATATATATATAATATACATCTTCTATTATAATATTTAAATAATTCTATTCTGACGTACTATATATATATGTATATATATAAACATATATATTTGATCTATATCCTTGGCTCTATCTAAATCTATTTCTATATCAGTGCCATTGTTGAAATCAGGTGTTAATACCACTTATCCTTTCCCTTCCACAACATAAAATTTAATGAAGATTTTTTAGTGGCTTTTCCTTCAAATTAAAACTTTAAAAAATTATATTAATATCTAAGTAGTAAGGTAGCATGACCGTATCTCTAAAAAAATGTAAGATACAGAAATTATTATTGTAACTTTTGCCACAATTAATAAAATAAAACAAATAAATATATTTGGTAAGTACTCACCGGACATCTTCCATGACACATTCTAACATCACACTCTATATACAGCGCAGGAGATCCTGTGAATCGGAATGTTTTCAGATAGGCATAGACTTGGGTTTCATAAATTCCGCCATCTGACCAGGAGCCTCTAAACCGCGAAATGAGTTTGTCATTCGCTGGACATCCAAATTCATCTATAAGTTTAATACGCTTGTTTGCGCCGTTATGCGCAAAACAATCGCTGACTACAATATCGAATCCTTCTGCAATGAAGGCACAAATATTGCTCGTATACTTTTTCTTTCCGTATTAAGTCTAAAATTGTTTTACTATATTATTTTAATGTAATTTTCATGAGTATGCCAAACAAACTAAACTACGAACAGTATGAGTATATTAATTAACCATATATACAATCAGTGTCAATTTAGTCAAACTACATACGTATGTAGTCGGCATAGAAATATCCGGAGGTAGAAAAGATCAGAAAATATCAGACTTTATTTTCCAACTAACGTATCGTACAAGTATTGGATTAAGAACAACTATGGAAAGGTTGATCGAAGTATGCTTTAACGCAAATAAGAAATATCTACAGCCATACACAAAACAGTTGAGCTTGCCTAAACCTTCACTTCGGTTTAGGCAAGCTCAACTGTTTTGTGTATGGCTATAGAAAGGAAAAATGCAAAAGTGTATTTAAAGGTTGAAATTTACATCTGATAACCTCTTTTCGTACTATACGCGTAACGAATGAATATATTGCAGTAAATATATGCAGAAAAATATTAAAAAAAAACTGTGTAAATATGCAATATATTTTGCGTAATTTTTATTGAAAATGTGTAGAAAAAGTTTAATTACCTTCAATACGTCAACACGTTGCTTTTATCATAAACTCTAACATTTAGGCATGACTAATATTTAAATTGGAAATTTTATAATAGTTACCATATTTGCTACGCATATAGATTATAAGAGTCAAAGGATCGCCTACTCTTACAGGTCCTGAAACTCGAGATCCACCGATTCCATAACCATTTTGAATTTCCATGTAGCACTCAGGAGGGCTGAGTGTGAACACCACAGGATTTCCAGTCGCAACCCTAAAAAGACATAAAATGTACGTTAAGCAATAATTTCGCTTCGTAATGCAGAACTAATACAAACTAAAGTTTAAAAATTAAATCAAATGTTAGTTTCTTAAGGTATAGCATTTAAAGTAAGCATAAGTAAATCTAAAAAGGCATAAAATGTACATTAAGCAATAATTTCGCTTCGTAATGCAGAACTAATACAAACGTAAGTTTAAAAATTAATTAGTTTCTTAAGGTATATCATTTAAAGTAAGCATAAGTAAATCGGCCAAACACAGGAGTACCGTTGAACACAATTTTCGTAAGTGGATTTCGCGGTGAAATTTAAACTCACAGATTATGATCGATGGTTAGCTCGGACTTTGTAAAATCTATTGACCTAATTAGCTATTTAAATGTACTATATCTCTTAAACACACACCCATTACCTAACACACACCCAAACACCTAATACTAAAAATTTCTCTATGAAAAAGAGAATGTTACCAAGTGAATATGTGCATACACGAATCCGTTTTGTAATATCTTGCATTCAAAATATTTATTTACAAAACTTAAACTGGGAATTCTGCCACAAATAAAACGGTAAAAAAGGCATATTTACTGTATTGAATATAAAGCCGATAAAACCACAATAAAATTGGGTAAATCAAGACTTACTCCACATCCAAGAAAGGAAATGTTACGGTTTTCCAGAAATCGTATCCATATTCACATGTCACTTTAAAATGTTCATCTAATTCGTCCTCAATAAGTGGGTTGTATTGAACAGTAACTGTGTTCCACATAAAATTCTGCAATAAAAAATGAAAGTGAAATGGCATTAGAGTAAGAATAAAACTAAAAAACAAACTCGTTAAATCTTATATAACGATGCACATCACTTATTATTTGATTAAATAAAATATAATAATAAACATACAAACTAAGTCCAATACAACCTAAGTCAACAGCTAGAAAGTGTGTGGTTGTTTAAAATTAATGTGCGAAATTAATTCACATAGACTTGCTTCGTGAACAAGTGTAACCTTTTTCATAATATAAATTATTTTTGATTTATTATTCTATCCAATGCATTTATGGGGTCATTGAAACTGAATTTTGAGATTAACCAATCTGATATCTGATAAAACTAAAACCAAAATGAAAATAAAATACATTTGTATTTTTTTTAAGTCTGCAACATCTTCTGCTTCTGTTTCTAAAAAAATTACACTTTTTCTACGTTATCATCCACCAGATGCCAACAGCGAAAATCAATGCCCGAAGCGAAAATTGTGTATTATCTGAATTTGGCGACCGAACATAAATCCTTTTATAGCATTTTCAGTCAAATATTTTACCTACCGTTGGGTTTTTTCGTTTTTCGTCGAGTAGTGCATTTTTACCAAGTGTACCGCATCTATTCAGTTGAATGTAAAACTCGTAATACTCATTTCCAGTGCCATTTATGTACATACAATCAGGATCATAAGCGTAACCTTTAATATATATTAGAATAAATAACCACATTATTTCTGTAGTTGTTTTCTTTTTGAATGAGAACGTGAAAATTATAAAATTTAAAGAATTCAACTGTGTTTCACCTGCTGAATAAACTAATCCATTGAAGGAGCCATTAAATCCTATTCGAATTTTCATATAATCATCCTGGCATTCTGCTTCTATGTCTAAAAGAATAGTTAGATAAATATGTGTTAAACTATATATATGTATACAGAAAATAAATCTATTTTTAAACATAGAATTATATAATTACGTTGAACTCTAGTGTTGTTATATTGAAAATATTTGGTTTTTGAATCCAGCTCCCAAGCGTCAGTCTGCCAATCTTCTTTCTCATAAACGGACGTGTGGTATGCAATATTGGGGGCTGGATTAATAGGGTATTGGGAATATGGGTCTCGAGATGGAATATGCAATCTTCCTGGTCGGTAGGAAGCTACTGGTACGTAGCCTGTTGCATCAGAGACATGATCGTCCTGTAAAACATATATGTACCATTAAGAGTGTTACAGTTTTGAATAGTCAAAATGATTTCAAAAATTTCATTCAGTGTTTGATTTAATCTTAATAATCTAAATTTCATAAATTAATGTTTACACATGAAAACAAATATTAAGTTATTCACGTACGAGTTACAAATCACAAAGCAGATTAAAGTTTTGTTTTCAACAAAAATCGGATACTTAAAAGATTATTTTTATTTATGCAATTGCAGGCCGCAATGTTAAATTTACTACATTAATATGCCTATGTTTACTTATTATCTCATACTACGGTTCAATGTTCAAGAACTACCCACTACGCCATAAAAGTGCTTAAGATGTTGCAATTAGGCAAACAAGTATGCATGTTTACTCATATTATGTTTTCTTAAAGCTAAAGTTCTCCACGAAAAAGAAGATGACAGTAAATAAAAATCCGTTATGAATGAAGAATGCTTTGAGTACTTGCCTTTAGTTTTGAATCTGATAACATATCGGACCTCTTTGCGTGCTTAGGATTTTGAGTAGATGAAACAATCCGTGAAGAAGGCAACGCCGGCAAATGATTTGTATTGTTACTTCGAGTCGTCACGCTTGAGGTTTTGCTTACTACAATATACTCTGTTGTGGAATCTGTAGGCTCTCCGAAACATTGTGAAACCAACTGAAAAGATAAAGCAAAGAGTGTGCACCTAAACATTAATATTTTCAATTCTATGTAAGAAATTGAACGCTCTCAATATTCATACACAATACCAAGAAACGCAAAGATTTATCATCACTTGCATTAGTATTTTGATGCATCCGGTGATTGAGCAGGCTGTTGCCTCATGGTGGTATTAGACAAATATTTCATCTAACTTGAATTGTTAATTTCTCATATCGACCAGAGGAAAATAATCAATAAAGCTCAATACAAAATACACAACGAACCAAATTCTTATTCGCATTCTTCCTTTATGGTGTTAAGCTAAGCATTTAATAAGTGGTAAAGGAAAAAAATAAGATCGAAATGCTTTTGTATAATTAATATTATATTTAAAACAAATTGCTGATTTAGTGAAATAATATTTTTAATCATACAGAATTCAAAATGTATTTTACCTTGTAACTTACATTTATTACAATGAGTTTTATAAGTAGAGATGACATTAAACCACTTTGTAAATACTTCCGGCTCACTGGCGGCATTTCCTTTGTATAAACTGAACCACTCGGCCCACAAACTGAAATCAAATTTGACGTATTTTGAAAGAATAGTATAGTACCATTTCTGTAATCTTAAGCATAGTCAGGTGCACTTTATAGAATTGTGTATGTGTTCAATATTGCGTTGGCACCCGTTCTACTGTTCTCTACCGTTATATCGCTTATAAATATCAAATAACATAATGATTGCAGTAGATGATAAAATCAGAATATAACAACTTTTTAAAAATTGATTACGTATACGTAGAAATAACACGGTAACCCATTGCATAACATTATTTTGTAAACACCAAGTTCACACAATCTTAACATGCACATAAACTCAATTTGGAAGGGAGATGAACACAAAAAGACGTGGAAAAATTAGCATTTTCAAGTTCGCCTATAACATTTAGTAATGTTTTATAAAGCAAGAAAAAGTAGATCAAGGTTGTAGAAGTACAACAAGTGTGTACACAAAATATATATCTATACGTTTATTAACAATTTTTACCTAGAATTTGTAGCTGATATTTTTTTCTTTTATTTAAAATTTGTGTTTCATGGTTAACATCGTATTGTTATATTTTTAGCATGTCTTATTTAATAAAAACATTCTTCACTGAATCGAGATTAGACACAAATGAACCATTCGAAAATCTAAGATCATTTTGTCTTATCAAAAAAAAAATCTCCTTTTTTACACATATTTAACATTGTGCGCATGCTCCGCTAACAGAGCTCAAATCCAATTGTTGATGATAAATAAAGTATGCAATAGTTCACTATTTCATAAATTTTCTCAAAGTTAAAGTTGTAAGATTTCGGTTGTAGTTGGAACTTCCTTCAAGGTTAATTAAAATTTTCTTTGATGTATATTACTGTATAACACTGCACTAATAAATGTTTTTTTGCACTTTTAAAGTAAATACATCAAAACACATTTTAATCAAAACATAAAGAAAAGTTTTCAAAATTTCTTTCAACCAATGATTTGCACGCAGTTTCTGCAATAGCATTTTAGTATATAACTAATACATTTGTAAATATCTATCTTGGCTTTGAGTAAAATTTAAAACTAAGGCCCTTTAAAAATGTGTACCTTTCTTCTTCAACGCGAAGTGAAGATACTGACAGCTCGAGGAAGTGTGAAGCGAACCGCAGAGTAGCAATATTTATATACTTATATTGCATAAAATGTTTACCGTGTACATACGTGGAAATCAGCTGTGTTTAATATATGGAAAATTGTTTCTATATTCAATTTAAAACAATATGTTTTTCATTCTTAAGTATTCAAAGAAGCTTTTAATTAATAATGGCAAAATTAATTTTTTTTCAGAGAGAACAGATGGTTGACCCTATTTAATAATGTAAGGTGAAAAACAGGTACAATCGTTTACAAACATGAATTTTGTAAAAATAAATACAAACTAATTTAGAAACGCCGCCGGGAACCATCTGCTACTTGAAAAAATGCATCAATCGATGCACATATGCCAAATATGTTTAATTATTGAACGATATGAACTAAGCATTTAAATTAATTATAGAGCGTGAATTAGTTACTTAATTAAAATTGTGTATATATTTCTGTCAAACATTTGCCACTGAAATCAATTAATGCTTCGTTGATTTGGCCTTCAGTTGGCATTGAAAGGCATATAGTAATAAAGACTTTCTACTTCAGCAAAGAAATATGGGGTTCAGTACAGAATTTTAATAGACAAATATAAAACACAACATACATACATACAAAGATTGATATATCTTGCCATTTATTTGTTTATACTTTTATACGATATTAATGGTAATTGTCGCAGTTTTCCTATAGCGGCCCAAGCGAAACACTCCACGATGTAACTGATTAAATGATTCTGCTCTCTTCCGAGGTTAGATGAACTTAGATTACAAGGTTCTACCAGAACTATTAATTGTGTTTTTTCTGTAGTTTGTTAATTATTACCGTTTGAAGGTTACCATCAAAGTGTGAAAAATTACTTCAAAGATCGATTGCATTGTGCAATATTTACAAATTAAAATTAATACAACAAAATGTCCGCTGGTATGGTAAATTTTAATAATTTTAATTTTAATTTTAATAGTTTACTACATTATACATCATATATGACTTCTTTTTTCGTTCCATGTTTTCACTCTTTTCTTAAGTTTAAATTTGCAATCACTAAGTGAATATTGTCGCACACGCATTGTTGTTCAAACAGTTTGAAGAGCTTCCCTTCTTATATCTTTGTTGATACTTCCATTTGTGGTAAATATCATAAATAAACGGGGTAGTTACCTAATTTATTTCATATTTGTATAAAACAGTTACCCAATTTACTTCATATTTGTATAAAACAATTTTTACAAAGTTTTTATTAAAAATTCACAAAGAATTACGAACATAAATCGAGGATATCGTATATATAATACATGCAACAGAGAAGTTCACAATGCACTTATACAGTAATATGGTATATGCCCATGCTTAACTTATTAATTATTTTCTTTAATATAACAATGAGCTTAAAAATCCTCTCTGATGAAGGAGTTTCAAAACTAATTAATAATTTAGGCGTGAGTGAGAAAGAATATTGTCAGCAACAAAGAGGTGCTGCCGTGGAAAATGCGAGGTATTCAGCCGGGAATTGAACCTGGAGTTTCGGCTTGTGATTGTTTGCATTCTACCCACTATGCAACGGAGGTTGCTCCTGATTTGCGAAATCCAATTATAGGTAACGAACCGATAAGAATGTCAGTAAATAGATTTGAGAAAATGCACCTATGTCTTCATTTCAATCACAATGCCGGCGTCCTCTAAATCCGATATTGCATAAAAGTCGCGTGGATGACCCCATGAGTTAAACAAAAGTGACAAGTTATATGAAGCAATATCCTCCAAAGAAACCTTACAAATGGGCATTACATTTTTCGCATACCAATATAGATCAAGTATACTTTTTGGATAGAATTCGTACTTGAGACTGGTTCGGTTCGAGCCAGTTCTTTTCTAACCTGTTTCAATTTTTTCCCAGATTGTTGAAGTAAATGAGCGGGGATTTCAATGAATTAAAGACATCTGGTAAGCTGATTTTAATTTCAGATGAGCTGTTACACAATCTGCTTCTTTTGCCAAAGCTTGTAAGGTCTCTAGAATAGTCATGTTAATTCTTAGATTTCTGCTGCAGCGCCTTCTTTCGATCTCAGAGCTAAGTTTTGTGCTTTTTTAACATTTACAGGGTAGGACTAAGTTTTAACCCCTTCCCAACCAGAAATTCTTCCGTGGGTACGTATTTAAGTCACGATGATGGTCATCAATATAGAGAATGTGCTGGTGTAGACTTAATCTTTCAAAGCTGTTAAGAGACGAATAGGGCATGAAGATCTTTTCAGCTCAAGTCAAAAGAAGGTGAAGCTTAGACTGCGTAACATCAAAGATTTAATTCATCAATATAGACGACGCGGTTAAAAACGATTTTACAATTACAAGTAAGTTTCTCTCATAACATTTACATTTCCCATCTTAATTTTATGCAGTACATATCGGCGTATTATTCCTTTGGACAATTTTCCCTATACATACATTTATTCAATAGGGTTTCGAGTGGAAATAATCTTGGGAGAAATTGCTTTCTTGCTTTATGTTTGGAAACTAACCTTATATCTTGATATAGTTATACGTTGCCTTTTATATTTCGGGATTGGGCAACCCTAGTGTTGCAATCTAGCAACTGCCAGCTCTATCGTAAAGTTTCACATTTTTGAGGTTATACATACACAGATCGTTTTGACATACGAGCGCTATTTGTGTTGTTTACAGTAACTTAAAAGATTCATCTCGCCCAAAAAATGGAATCAAATCGTAAAAATGTTTGTGCTAATATTTTTTACAACTTTCAACGTGGATTAACTCAACAACAGTGCATCGCTGAACGTAATTCAATATTTGGCTATGAAGCTAAATTAAGGACCAATGTTTATCAATGGTATAGTGAATTCAACCGAGGTTGTAGTTCACTCCAAGACGAATTTCGTGAAGGTCGTCCAAAATCAGTTGTTGTTCCGGAAACCATAAATGCTATCGTGAGATTGAGACAATTTTAGGCATTAGTGGGACCAGCATACATTCAATATTGCATGAACATTTGACCGTCAAAAAAAAGAACAACGCAGAACAGTCAATTCTGAGTGGTACATAACCATTTGTTTGCCAATTGTCTTCTAAGAAATCAGGAAAACCAACCGCCAAAGACGGATCACTCTTCACCACCACAATGCGAGCTCTCACACATCGGCTCAAACAACTGCATTTTTGAGCATTCAAAGCATCGATTTGATGAGCCATCTGCCGTATAGTCCTGACTTGGCACGGAATGACTTCTTTTTATTCCCGTACGTAAAAAATAAAATGAGAGGTCAGTTTTTTAGAAACCTGAAGAAGCGGTTGATGCGTTTAGAATGCATGTTTTAGAGATACCTCAATCAGAGTGGCAAAAGTGCTTCGACAATTGGTTCAAACGCATGCAAAAGTGTATAGATCTTAATGGAGAATATTTTGAAAAACAATAAAGGTATTTTCGATGATTAGTATTAATTTTTGTTCTCTAATCTCGAAATATAAAAGGCAACCCTCATAGTAATAGCTTACGCCCTGTGTGGTTTAGCAGAGAATATGCCATCTGGTCAAGGGTGCGATAACTTCATTCTTTAAGGGTGCAGTGAGTTATTTTTAACAAACATTACTCAATTCAACACCATTAAGCTTATAGTTCTCTGCTCTTTAGTAGAGTTACAGCTTTTTGGTCAGTAGTCCGTATACATTTTTCTATTTTGCTAACGATGGATACTTGCCGCGGAATCTCATTGCTCTGTTCCTTCTTTTAATTTCTATGTGCTCCCATTTTTTCTTTTCTGAAAATTAGTTTGTCAAATTTATAAAACTTTGCTTACTAATACTGTTAAATTAACGTTGAACGTTGGATAGGTATGTCATGTTATTTCTTAACTGTCAAATATTTTTATTGTAACATTCATTCCTGTAACGAACTCCACAGAATAAAGACAGAAAACTAAACGCACCCCCTTTTGGATTCTTATATTCTTAAGCCTGAACATTTACCATGATTAAAATACATTAAACTGCATCTTCTTATTCTATAATTTAAATTTAATGAATAACTGTTATCCAAATATCAATATTTTATTTATAATAATTCTTTCATTTTTGAGATACCATAACATATTAGTTTCATTAACCGATTGAGACTTCAAATGTTAGACGAGGATAAGTTTTTATGTCTACGCACATAAAAATGTTTTTCCAATCAACTTCATTTCACTTTTACTTCAATATTGGTTGCATGTTTAAGACATTGTTTTTAAAAATTGCCTCCTATTTTTAACTTTTTTTAAAAGAAATAAAAGCTAAAGTTTGTTTTTAATATACGCAACTCGGAATGAAAAGTGAAATGCTCCACTTTTGAAAATGTGAATGTATCCTGTTTCTGTACAACTTCACAAGTCGTGAGGAATATATATTTTAGTAACTCTGATTCTATAATGACGTTTAAAATACCATTATTTTTGAAATTGACACTAATATTTACAAACAATTTGATATAGTTTTTACGGATGCATCAAACTGAAGGTTTGTCAAGATGACGAAATCATGAATTGTGACCAATTTACGAATGTCTGACACAATTGAGGAAAAGTTTTCACGAATAAGTCTCCATACTGACTTTCTTAGAGAAATTATCGGTTTTCACCACAATTTGTAAAAAGCCATCGAAATTTTGAAGATTTAATGGTCAGTCGACAATTTCCTTCGTAACTGATTTCGGACGTTTTTCACATTTCACAGTTTAATAATATACATACTTATACATGCATCGAAAATTACATAAAATTTTCTCAAAGCGAAGTTTCAAGTAAGCTACACTAAGCAAAAGTTGAGTCATATGCTCAAATCTCTATCAAAGTTATCAACGAATGTAACAAATAAGATTCTCTTTTTCTTGCTGTGGTGCTATAGTCCGGGATGGACCTAGGCCTCAACAAACAAACCCCTCCAGCCAGCACGATCTTTCAACAGCGGCCGCCAGTAGCACACTCCAAGTTGGTTGAGGTCCTTCTTAGCTTGTGTTGCGTTATTCCAATGGCTCAGATTCGAAACTTTCCGGGCCGGAGCAGTGGTGTCGATAGGTTCTACATGGTCTAGTCATCTTAAGCGTTGTATCTGAAGAAGATTGACCAGGCGGATGTCGCTGTACAGCCCATAGAGTTCGTCATTATATCTTCTCCTCCAGATGCCATCAATGCAAACAGGACAAAAATGGCACGCAAAAATTTTCCCCCGAAAAGACTAAGGGCTTCCTCATCCACTTTTAGTAACGTCCAGGTTTCCGCGACATAGAGTAGGAGTGGGATGGTCAAGCTTTTATATAAAGTGAGCTTAGTCCTTTGAAAAAGGGCTTTATTACTCAAATGCTTCTTGAGCCCAAAGAAACAGCGATTGGCAAGAGTGATTTTGCGTTGGATTCAGTACAGATGTTGTTTTCCCTATTTATCGTGGAGCCAAGATAGATGAAGTCCTTGACTACCTCCCATTTTCTGCTGCGTAGTGTGACGCTCTATTCGAGACGTCAATGTTCTGTGTCCTTTCTTGATGACAGCATGTATTTTGGTTTGCCCTCATTAATAACCAGATCCATTTTAGCCGCTTCCGCTTCAATGCCAGCAAACGCCTCATTGACGGCTCGCTGTGTTCGTCCAATCAAGTTAATGTCATCAGCGTAAGCTAGCAATTGAACTAACTTTTGGAAGATCGTGAATTTGGTTCTGGCTTGTGAGTTTCGCACGATCTTCTCAAGAATGATGTTAAAGAAGTCACATGACAATCCGTTGGGTGGTGGCGAACATCAGTGGCAGCTTCTTTGATGGCTTCTTGATAACGTTTCCAGGCATCTTCTGTAGTTAGTGCAGTCAGCGTCGCATTCTGAGTGAGTTTCAGGAGAACGCGGCCGGCAAAGTTTCCAGCGATCAGTTGCGATTGTAGCTTTCTAACGTCAAACCGTATTGGCCTTTCTCGACTACGTTAATCTCTCGATATCCGGGTTCTTACCTTGACTACAACGAAGGAGCTCACATTCCACGTGCAACACCGAAAATCCTTGTCCTTAAAACATTGGCGTGGGTCGTCAACAGTTGATACGTCCTTATTCGAGGCATGTTGTTGTCTCAGAACGGAACATAGGGCTTCGCTACATACATTTGTTCATCACACAACGGGTGTTGTGATGACTATCCAGGGGGCGCCTTGAGGAGGCTATATGTCAACTTGATCTGTGCACTAACAAGGATAGTTTTGGCAGCTCGCCTTGTTATGTGCAATCAACAACGTCACCTTGCGTGGACAGAACCATGCCTCCCTTTGCCAACCGAGTCTTCCTGAAACTCGCTCAGAGTTCAACGCTGCCTAAACTAACCTTAGAAAAAGACTGGAAACGTTGTCAAGAAGCCATCAACGAAGCTGCCACAACGAAGCAACCATCAACGAAGCTGCCACATTGGGTTTTACGTCACCAACCAGAAGGGACCCATGGCTTGACGAAGAGTGCAGGCAAACACATGCAACCACACAAGACGCCTTTAAGGCTCCACGAACAAAAAAGAAGGGAAGAGCACCGGCTTCTTCAAAGAAAAAAGAAAGAGCATGAGAAGCACGCGGTAGAGGAAATGGAAAGGTGTTATGGAGGGAATGAAGTCCGAAAGTTTTACCGAAAGGTTAAACAGATATCCGGAGGATACAAGGTTCGGACCGAAGCCTGCAGCGTTCAAAATGAACAACTCGTGGTAGAGTTGCAATCTGGGCTGAGAATCTAGAAGTATCAATTCTGCAGATTCCTTAACGGCGACGATTCCTTAACGGCGACTTCCGCTGTTAGGCAGACTTAGACGAGGTGAAGATAGCAATATATAAGCTAAAGTCGCATATAGCTGCTGGAGCAGACGGACGGACTGTCCGCTGAAGTTGACCTGGTTGGGCAGATGCACAAGCTCATCTTTGAGATATTATCGGAGGAAAGCATGCCCGATGAGCGGAATCTCAGTGTCATTTGCCCGGTTCAGAAAAACGGGTGCATAGAGACCAGCTTTACAGTGCCATGTCTACTTTTGGCATTCCTACGAAACTATTCAGATTGTGTAGGATGACGATGGAGAACACTCAATGCTCCGTTAAGGTCGACAATGAACTCATCGAGACCTTCAATGTAAGAAAAGTTTTAGACAAGGCGACGCACTGTCATGTAACTTCTTCAAAATCATCCTCGACAAGATCGTGCGTTACACACAAGTCAGCACCATAGGTACGATCTTCTAAAAGTCAGTTGAATTGCTAGCTTACGTTGGTAACATTGATGTAATTGGACAAACACACCAAGTCGTCAATGAGGCGTTTGCTGACATTGAAGCGAAAGCGGCTAACATGGGTCTGGCAGTAATTGAGTGCAAATTAAACTACATGCTGTCATCAAGGAAGGACACATCGACGTCTCGGACAGAGCATCACACTACGCAGCAGAAACTTCGTGGTAGTCAAGGACTTCGTCTGCCTCGGCTCCGCGGTAAATATGGCCAGCAACATCAGTACCGAAATCATACGCAGAATCACTCTTGCCAAACGTTGGATCACTCTTGCGCGGAAACATGGACGTAACTAAGAGAGAAGAAGATTTAACGACGAGCTCTATGGGCTGTACTGCGACGGTCGCCTGCGTCTTCGAATACAGCGCTTAAGATGTAGAGCGTATTGACACAACTGCTCCGGCCCGAAAAGTCTTCGAATCAGGGCCATTGGGACAACGCAACAGAGGACGACTTAGGCTAAGATGGCACACATAAGTGGAGAAGGACGTCAACCAACTTGGAGTGCGCAATAGGAAGCAACTAGCGAAAGACCGTGCTAGCTGTAGGGGTTTGTTCGTTGAGGCCCAGGTCCACCCCGGACTGTAGCGCCATGAGAAGAAAAACATGGTGAAATCTCTTAAATATAATAATATCAGGCCTTAAAAAAACTTTGAATTAGTTTTCAATCCCATCACTAATTGATTATTGAGTGCTTCTATCGAGACGGATCACAGTTCTCGAGAAAATATTTACATACACAATGGCTAGCGAAACTAGCCTGAACCAGATTCGCAATCTCAGTCACAAAAATTACAAGTGGCGCGACCACTTTCTTAATTAAGAAGAGTATTTATCATAAGGTTATATATAGCAATGAAGTACGTAGGTTTGGTGTGCTGGAAGCATCTATCTCACGCATTTCTATCCAAGGTTTGAATAAGTTGTTTGTGATCGCTGCTGATCAAACCCATAACTTTATTTCTGAGCTCGAGACTCTTTAATTGCCTTCGCTTTCCTTACAGAAAGCAGAGCCTTGCCGAGCCATATCTATCTTCAGAACGAAATAAATAATGGCGATTCGAATAACTGGGTTTCATCAGGTTCAGTGACGACCTTCCGGTAAATAATGTCTTCGTTTATAATGAAAACAATTCCATCCTTATTTCTAAAGGTGAACTCCAAGGTATCCTCAACTAATTGAAAGGAAGAATGCTAAATTTTGTTGCGCCATCTGCCTTGTGGGGCGGTGGATGTATACAAAACTCTGTTCAACAATGCGCTGAGTAATGCATATTACTCGACGGATTCCTAAACGACGGCGGTACATTCATCCCGATGAATCTGCGTTCTATAAGTCTTCTTCCGTGCATAAGCAAGGTATTCGTGAAGATAGTCATTAGAGCTCTGAAAGAATAAGTTGAGGAAAAACAATTAATACCGGAAAACCAATTTGACTTCACGGCAGGGCACGACACCATTCATGCCGCGTTTAAATTGGTTTGCGACATACAGTGAAATAGAAACAAAACACAACGCACAGCAGCCTGCCTGATTAACATGGACACCTTATGGTTAGAAGGTCGTTTCCTCAAGTTAGTCGGGCTCGGCGTTCATAAAACAATGCTGAATGACATGGTTACAGGTAGGAAGTTCGTTGTGAAAAATGGCAACGAAATTTCCACAACAGTATTCCATATAAAAAATAAGTTGGAACAAGTGGCCGTTGATTCCCCGACCTTGTTCACTGTATTCGCTAGCGATCTTTTGGGTTCTATGCCTAACAGAATAGCGTTTGCCAAAATAGATCAGGTGTGTAGGTAGAAGAAATAAACGGTTGTTGTAGAGTGACTTCGATACAATTCAACAATTTTGCGACGATTGGAAGTTGAAAATGAACTAACAAAAGTATAAAACTATTCTTTTCAGAACCCCACTGAAGAGCGCTGTTTTGCAACAGTGAACTTGACACCAGAGTGAAGGTTATCTATTACATGGCCCTCATTTGGCCAATCATGGTATATGGTTGTCCTGTGTGGTTCAATGTGAGTCCTTCCCGAATGGAAAAGAGAAGACGTTCGCGAGGCGGTGCCTTGTCATAAAGTTGATTCGGAGTCACACCGCTCGTGCCATGGCTTCAACTAACAGTCTGATCTTTGGGGCTAACTACTCCAATGAAATGTACCTTCATTCCTCACGCGAAATAGTAGAAAGGCATCTATAATACAAACCGGAAGTCGTTCGCAACCGCGAGGATAGTTTACGGTTTAGTAGAGCGATTTATGTCTGTAACAGACAAAGAACGGCAATTTTACCAGTGCTTGCACCAGAATTAGCTTTCGATGCCGCTAACTTCTTAAAGTAAAAGACGGTATAGTTGAGTCAGTAAGGCATTAGTGGGGAGTTCGGACATAGTTAAGCTTGATGTAAATAGGTAATAAGGTAGAATGAGGAGTAATAATAAGTTCAATTCTAAGTTTTAGTTTAAGTCTTGAGTTTGTTAAATTAAGAACTTGATTGCCTCAGTTTTTTAATTTTCTTGGGTGAGAATTAAAACTAAAAACGAGCTCGGAACACTTGTAAAGAGACAGTAAGTTAGAATTTAGATTAATAGATAAGATTAGTAAGCTAGCTGTTAGTACATAAGAATAGTTGAAATATTAATATAAATACATCAAAACTAAACTAAACTAGTGCTTGAAGTTCCTAGAGCTTACATGGAGATTAGGAACTTCGATGTGCTGGCCTTAAATTAATGAATTCACTGTCACAATCATTCCAAATTTCCAAAAAAAAAAAAAAAAATGAAAAGACAATTTAATTTTTCCTTCCTGTTAATATTAATTAAACTGATATAGGCTTAGAATTTAAGCAATCATTTGAATTATTGCAAATTCAAATTTATTTAAATTAAAGTAATAAAAACTATACACTAAAAAAATATGTATTTGTATGAACTGTACGGCTTACTGTAATTCTTAATTTACAGTGAGATATTTCAATACTCTGTATGCCAATTGCAAAACTGGCAAATACTTGTTTAGGTTAATAAGAGGCCCAATAATCATTTGCAACACTGGCGAAAAGAAGAAGAGACAACGTAGATACTGCTTATTTTCGTATGCTATGCCTCATTTTTAACCACAGTTCCTTTCGTATTAATGTAAGCAATTACTAAAATTCACATTTGATACACAAATCGCACACTCTAATTGACAACCTGCCAACAAGATTATGGTAAAAGTAAGTTATAACACAGGTTTCTTTTCTGTAGGTGAGTATGTGGAAAAATCTCACTACTAAAACAACATGTTATACAAATCAATTATAACCTACCAAAACTTAACTTAACTTAAATTTTTGACTACGCTTCAAGAGCGAAAACATATTTTTTTACAGCAATACTTTTACTTTTTTTAATACGACTAGAACATCATATTCCAAGACAGTAATTGATTGACAAATCAGTGGTTGATTTGTAGATCAAACGGCTGGACAGAACTGATGCATTATCCAGGTAAGCGAAAGAGCTAGCTTACATCAGGATTTATGAAGTGAATCCACAAGCATTATTTTTCTTTAGTACACAACACGAGTTCAGAGTGAAGTATGCGTTCAATGTTTTGATGTAAATTGTTAAACTTCTGTAAATATCTATTCAATTCCTTAAATGTATAAAAACATCGTTGCTCTACAAGTTTCGACCTCCAATTGTTGTATACAAAACCTAATCTGTTCTTATTTGTAAAATTTGTAAGGTGCTTGTATATATGGAACTTTCATATAAGCATTACCGTTCGTGCACCAGGTAAATTCATTAAAATCTATGAAAGCATCCAATGTTATTGCGTTGACAATTGTCGACATGAAAACAAACTCCTAAACTAAGAAATACTATATAAGCGTGTTCGTAAAACGCGGTAAACTGCAATGTTAAAACGTATATATACTAATGTATATATTAAGTTTATGACTACACCATTGCAATTCACCTTTGGCCTTTTACAGCGCACTTCGTCACGAGCAGTACTTGCATTGCAAAAGGCTACATAATGTACTAAATGCAAATAGAAATGTAAGAGTAAGTGCAATGACACTTAAAGAAAATAAGACAAAAACATGTATAGAAAATCATATATTTGTTGTTCATTTAAATTTTGTAAATATAAGCAAACTGATTTTTATTCACGTTTAAGATAATCACAACTGTCTCTCTTTAAATAAATTGAGTTTTAACTAATATTTGAATTTATTTGAAGGGACTTTATATTTGTAGCCATCTGGTCCCAATTCATGGGCAGGGATGCCCTCGTCAAAACTAGGTCCAGTAGATTCTGGACTTGTATTATATGAGGGTGAAGGCTGTGGCACTGAGTAGGTTGGCCGCGGTGCTGGGTATGTTGATTCCGGTGCAGGGTATGTTGATTCCGGTGCAGGATATGTTGATTGCGGTGCGGGGTATGTTGTTTGAGGTCCGCGAATAGTTGGTTCAGAATCGGGATATTTCGGTCCAGGAGTTGGATAAGATCCTGTTGAAGCTACAGGTATTTTGGCAGCAGGTGTTTTGGCAGCAGGTTTTGGTTGAGAAGGAAATGTTGGCTGTTGAGCAGGGTACTTGGGAGACAATGTTTGTTCTATAGTAGGAGGAACTTCTTTCGGCCCTTGCTCTGCACTTATTTCATTTTCCCCTGGTGGCAAATATTCTCTATCTGGAGTTACTGGCAATTTGGGTTGCTGTGGTCTAAGTTGGGGTCTATGTGTTTGAGGAGGAGTAGTTGGAGGGGGACCGTACTCCTCCTGTGGTTTTCCACTAGGTCTTTGAGGATAGGCTGATGGCGGCGTTTGAGGAATAAAAGTTGTTGAGGGTCCATATTCTTTTGTTGGTTCAGAAGGAGTCTGAGGCAAAAAAGTCGATGGTGGCCTGTATTCCTTTGATTTCGTTGGCTGGGTTGGTATCTTTGGCAAAGAGGGAGGTTGGGGGGTAAATTGACCCTGATCTGGTGGAAGATATTCCGCATTTGGCTTTGGTGGCACTTTGTTTGCTGGTTGTGGCCGAGATCCTGGTCTTGGTGGCACAATGTTATTGGGTTGTGTATGAGGTCCTGTCTTTGGTTGTGATGTGCTAGGACCTGATTGATCATCTAAGTCATTTTTGCCAGGTGGAAATGGTTTTAATGGCTGCTTATAGTGATATCCGTCCTCCCGTAAATCTGTATCTAAATGAGAAACATCTCCTCTGCAAGTAGAAAGCAGCGACAGAACAAACAACACAAAAATCTGAAAATAATAATGAATTCGAAAAAATGTTTGTTTTATAGTTTTATTACCCGAATTCATTTATTTATAATATAATAAAAATTCAACCACTGAATGAACACCGAAACACTTTTAATTTTTATACTTAATCTTCAGTTGTTGTTATTCCTGCAGGCAAAATGCACATTCCCACGAATTATTCACCGGCATTTTTGATTCCAACATTTCTTCACAAGTAACACATTTATATTTACATATAGTTGCTTAACTTTTGTTTACACTGCAAATTCAACGAACTCACCATATTCACTGTACGTGTATACTTCCAGCAAACTTAGGAGGTTGCACACTTAACAAAGTTATCTGACGCAAGTTCACAATTCGAATGATGACCAATAGTTCTCCCCAGCAATATTTATATAAAACGTGTAGTACTCTATTGTGCTTGCCAGTACTGTATGAGAGTAAAACGTTTTCAGACCATCAAACGTATCATCACAAAGACAGTTGATAATAACCACTATACAGTTGCCATATACTTGTACCTAAGGTTACAGAAGCTGTGTATGACGGCAGACTTAGTTACTTGAGCCTTAGCGAATTAGACGAATGCTAGCAAAAGCATAAGTGCACAGATTACCTAATCACTGTCGTTACCATATTCTGCTGCAAGTACCTGAAGAAAACACGTGAATGATCAATCTGCCTGTTTAGGTTCTTTTGTCAGTGTTAACTTGTTTTCGCCCATTCAATAGTATTGGGGTTTCAATAAGTGCAGATTGGTTAATATCCCACAAAGATGATGGATGAATGTTTTTGCACTTCATGTGAACTGTCGTTTTATGCTGGAATAATTAATTTTGTACATAACAAAGCCGCCAATCTCTGAGGCACCATTATGTTTTAATTTTGTAAATAATAAAAGCAAAAACGTTTAATTACATTTTAAGGTGTTTGTTATTTAGATATGGCTTTTTTGGGGATAAATGGTAGTTTGTAGTTTCTGAAGATATACTCACACATCATATAATTAGGTGTATAAATGGTCTAAGCTTATTAAATGTTGCTAGACTCTGACTTAAAGTTTAATGCCGAAAATAGAATACAAGGAAAGTCAAGTCATAGAATTATACATTATCATCAAATTAAAAGTGATGCAGTTTTTAGTTATTGCATTTGTGTGCAGGTCATAAAGTCGATGAGTTCAAAATGGTATTTTTGCGCGTGGGCATTAAATACATGAGTGCATACATTCCACAAAATAAGGCAGTAAAACTTTTTACAATTGGAATTGCAAGCATAACCCAGCTCAACCTTTAAACCAGGCACAAAATAAATTAGAGTCGAGATCAACCTTTTACGCAGTTCGTCATTGACAAGTAACAGTTTAATGTTTTGTTTTAGGCATTTTTGGCGCCGGTCAATTAATAATTTGTGAATTCCGTAACCCATAATACGTTAGCCTATTTTTAATTTTAGATATAAATCATTAATTGACACATATTGATCTTTGTTAGAAAAAAAGAAAGCGTTGATGCGTAAAAGGCAGATTGTTTATTTTCATATATTTCATATATGCTTACATATACGCATATGGACATACAACTTATTGCGAAATCTGCAAAGTACCTTATGTCCAAAATGAAGAATAATTATCGCCAAAAGGTCGTCGGGAGTGATGTTTGTTTATGTTTTAAACATAATATTTTCACGTAGGTATACGTACATCATTATGTACACGTCCCACGTACAAAAAACCTCATTTGCGGTTACTGAAATCATACATGGCATTTTTTAACTAAATTGAATATATAGGCTCTCGATAAGGTTTTTAAAAGAATACTTCTTAGGCTCTTCTGTATTTCTAATATTAAAATTCACATAATACGTACACAACAATTTGTTTCAGTATGAGTTCGTAAAGTAAAGTTATTATTATGCATGAATTTAAACTTAATTAAATATTAATTAGGTTTTTAAATTGAAGTTGTTTCGGAATTTGAAACGCTTCTGAAATCATACAATACATATATAAAATTGAGAACTTCATTTGTGCAATTTTGAACGTACACACATTTGATCATTTAGTGGTCATTTTTCAGCAGCCACGAGAAGAATACTTAATATCGGATAAACCGAATTGAGTTGATATGATGCATAACTTAAATATAGTTTTAAGAATGCCGTACTGCTTGTGATTGAATCTTAGCGTCACCCTTGAAGAGATTTTCAGAACGAAAAATATATTTATACAGTTACAGACACAGAAGCCATAAATAACTTGCTTTGAAAATATCGCCTGATAAACATATTTTTATATGAAACCTTAAACATTCTACAACCTTCTCATTTTTAAGGCATTATGGTTTTGTTTTTAAGGTTTCGAAATGAATGGCAATGCAAAGTAGTACTTACTCCTTATTAGAACAACTATGTTACTTAGACCGATTTTGATTTTCATGACTCACAATTCTTTGAGAAAGAAATATATTACTTATTATCTTGTAGGCCTATAAGTTTCAATGACTGGGTAATATATTCTTGAAAAGAAAATATCAATGCATACTCCTTGCCTCTGCATGTCTGTGCAAATTCACCCTAATTTTTATAAATATTCAGATGTAGTTTTGGCTTTTGACATACGCTCACAATATAGATGTAGCCAATCTCATGTTCTTCTTATTTTAACGCATTTTTTATTTCAACGCGTTTTAATTAATTGCATTGATTCAATTGTTAATTGAATTGTTATATATATAAGATATATTTTTCCCATAACGAAAATGGCTACAAATTTAAGAAACGAAAATTGAAGATTGACAAGCGTTCTCATGCACAATTACTACTCATTAAAATTTGTCAACCCCTTGGATGTGTTGGTGTCATGAAAAAATATACGACGTGTAGACTCTAGGAATCGATCCTGGGACCTTCGATGTATAAGTGTCACAACTTACCAATACGTTACGGTGCTCACATCTGCTGCACTAAATTTTAATTTTTTATATTTAATTAAATTTAAAGTGGCCGTTGTGGTGTAGTAGGTAGAGTGCGACACTTACACGCAGAAGGTCTAGGTTCGATTCCAGGCTTAAAACCTCGAATTTTTCACAGCACCACCTCTTTCGAGGTACTGACTACACTCAAAGAGTACTAACTATCAAAGAAAGCTTCTCAAACTTCGTCGTTCGCAGTCGGTAAAAACTGTAGGTCCCTTCTACTCGTGAGAGAACAGTAGCACGCACAACACGAGTAGTTGATGAGCAAGCTGGTCCCTGGTGCCCTGTGGACTGTCGCGATATACATTTTTTTGTTTAATTAAATTGTTAAATTAATGGTATCATATAACAGTTATAGAATATAGTTATTAATTTTGCAACTATGAAAATATAAAAACCGCATGTGCCTCAATATTATTTTCATATATAAATAAATTCATATTTTATATTTTAAATCTTTGTGTCATTCATTTTAAATTTTCACACGACTCAGCAACGCTTTATTGTTATTTTATTATATTTTATATAGTTGAGAAGCTTCTCACGATCGTCTTAGTCTTCACTCAGTGCCCACTTCGCTGAATTGTGGTTTCGTGGTAAAGCGTTTAGTATTGGTTTCACATTCACTGCAATATTCATGAAAACCGGTCTGTAGCCTTAATGTTGTTTCAGTCCTCGCTTACAATTACAATTCGCCGGATCTTCCATATTGTTTTTAAATGCAGGTAACAGTGACCCGGATGATCAGCAGGGAAATCCAATTGTTTGCACCTCACCCCCGGTTCTTGGAGTAATAAATTTAAAATTAAAAGTGAAAAGGAAAGTTATTTTTTGTAGACATATATAATGTTTTATTTGTAGATTAAATGAATATAAGACAATTGTTTGTGTGGATGAAAATGTGTGCAAGTATGATAAAATTTTAAACCACTTCTCACCTTCCGTCCCTTTCTCGTAACATTGAAACACGGTACTTTTGTCGGTTTTGAATTTTAATCTGTTTTTTCTTTAATTTCCGCAAAAGCAATGAACTTAGCATAGTACATTAAAACACTGGTTTATAATATGGTTAGATAAAAATTGCTACTATGAAGCAATGCACTTAAATACTCAAATTTCTTAATTTATGAAGATCTGAAGACTTTTGGGGATTATATTTAATAATAAATGGAGTCGTAAGCTAGATATAACCTATATTGTAACAGATAATAAAATAAAACATGATTGCGCATTTTTCTTGCATAAAATGAATTTTATCATTCAATATTGTATGAAATTATTTTAAACTGGAAATCTTTAAAAGACTAGACGCATGTACCAGCTTATATGTAAGGTATGGTCGGAGGAAAGTATGCCTGATGAGTGGAATCTCAGCATCGTTAGCCCGGTCCACAAGAAAGGAGACCCCTTTGACTGCGCCAATTATCGAGGGATCAGTCTTCTTACGAAGGGCCTTCAACATATTCTCGGTATCGGGGTGAAGCTGTGTTTATATATTATATATAAATTTACTTATTTATCCTGTAATATTATTACTATCATATAAATGTGATTAATAATTCGCATTTTATCTCTAGCTAAACAGAATCATAATGGCAACTGAGACGATGATGGTGAAAATTGAGCATCGCGCTATAATTAAATTTCTCACTAAGCTAGGAAAAATTCAAAAAACTATTTATGAAGAGATGGTGGCTGTTTATCAGGGTCCCGCACCTTCATTATAAACTGTGCAAAAGTGGTGAAGTGCTTGCACGGGAGTAAGCATCGAAGAAGCCGAAAAACTTGTTCTTGAGGATGCCCGAATAAAGGTGAATATGATGGCAGAGACCACTAAGCTTTCAACTGGTACCATTCACACCATTCACATCATTCTTCATATTCATCTTAAAATTTCAAAAGTCATTGCAAGGTGGGTGCCACGAATGCTCACTGCGCCTCACAAAAAAGTGAGAATCGAATGCTGTAGATAGCTTTTGGAGATGTATAGTGAGAACGCGGACGGTGTTATGGATGGAATTGTTACTGGGAACCAAACATGGGTTCATCACTATAACCTCGAAAGCAAACAAGAGAACATGCAGTGGCATAAAAAAGGAACAACCCCCCCGAAGAAGTTCAAAGTCTGCCGAGCCCACAGTTTTTTGGGACTCAAGAGGAATCTTGCTCATTGAGTACAAAAAAAAGGTGAAACCATCAACGCCACATCCTGCGCTTCCGCTTTGCATAATTTGCGGGAAAAAGAAAAGATGGGGTAAACTCGCAGCGGGTTTGTTGATTCTTCATGACAACGCTCCTATTCACACGGCGCGAATTTCCAAGGCTGCTACTCGAGATTGTGGTTTCGAAGAAATCCATCACCCACCCTATGGTCCAGAGCTTCTCCCAGGTGATTATTTTCTGTTTCCGGATTTGAAAAAATGTCTTAATGGAAAAAGATTTTTGGATGATGAAGAACTCAAGTCGGCAATAAATGGGTATTTTGCAAATTTATTTTTTCGAGGGCTTAAAAAAGCTTATCTCCAGATGTAACATTGATGTAGCATTGATGTTAGGGGAGATTTTATTGAAAAATAAAAACAATTTAAATCGAATTCGTATTTTCCTTCATATCTATACCGAGAACATATTGAACGCCCCTCGTAACATCGCATACAAGATCCTCTTTGCCGTATTATGTTAGCGTCTGAAACCGATTGTACATAACCTGATAGGACCCTGTCAGTGTGGTCTCAGGCCAGAGAAGTCCACGATAGAACAGATCTTCACACCACGGCAGATCCTGGAAAAGACATAAGAAGTACAAATCGACACTCACCACCTATTCATATGAAAGTGTGCATAGAGACGAGCTATACAATGCCATGTCTGGCATTCCTATCAAACTCGTCAGATTGTGTAGGATGACGATGGAGAACTCTCGATTATCATTCAACATGTTAAACATAGACAACATTTTGTGAGGCCCAAGTTTTAATGGAAGTTTCACCGCATATGGACGGAGTTTAGGAGCACCTACCGAAATCTTAAACTACTAACTAGAACGCCTACAGATCCGTTCCTAAAGTGTGTGTTATGTAGCAGAAAATAAGGTAAACTCCGAACCAATTACCTACCTGCTGCTTAAAAGCAAATGACAAATGCTAAAGAATTCAACAAATGTTGGACAAAGTTTGTGACTGCGTATGTAGTACAACTAACTCTCCGATCAAAATGGCATGCAGAAATTTCAATGTTAAGTGTGATGAACGCTTTGTATATTATTCACAAAAATTTACCAAGAAATAACAAGCAAAAGAAGAGATTAAAAGAAAAGATTTTAAAGAGGAGAAACTAAGAACCTGAATAAGGGCGAAGCACTGTTGTTTAAACTGCAGAAGGGATTTTAGTGGGGCCATGTGTTAAAGAAATAAAGTAAAAACGACAAACAAAAGGAAAAGTCGAAGAAAAGTCGAATTTTTCTCTGTTTTTTTTTTTGTAATAAATTTGAATTTGTTACCTTCAACAAGCAAAATTGTGAAAAGTAGTAAATAATTTTTATGACTTAAAATTTTAGTTTTCGTTTAAAAAAATAAATTTATAAGGATCTGTGTAATTTTAGTTGACAAATCTGTTTTTTCAATTGTGCCAAGAGATTGTTTGCATTTTCTTAACCGGGAACATTACAGTCCTTTCTCAAGGTGTATTTAAGCAGTACATGATTTTCACAACTTAAAACAATTGAAGAGACTTCACATGTTAGCTTATAAAACAAAAGTTTTTGCAGTTAAAACTGCTCATTCGGTGTTAAATATGGGCCACGGTGGATTAGAATTAACAAAATATTTTTATAGGAACTGAAGTGTTTATAAAAGCAAGATACAAAAAAATCTATCACATTGTACTGAAACGTTGTCTCCCTTTTCAGTATTAGCTCTTGCAATAGATTTCGTTAGCATGTGCATGGTGATTTGGATTTGGATTAGGTTCGGAATCATGGACTGGAATGAATTATTCTTTGTGCCTTTCTGATAAAAAACACTGTTTTCCCCGCGTTTTCGTTTGGTTTCATTTTATTTTATTCGATAATTGTTCTCATTCCAACATCAGGTTGCCAAGAGCTTTTTTGAAATACAAGTTGAAATTGCATTTAAATTGTTGCATTATGGATTAAAATGTTTCAATTTTTTTTTTTTTGTAGTTCAGTTTCGTTCAAGGAAGGGATAGAAGATGGTGAGCAGCAATTTTTGATTTTCTTCTTTTCCACGATTGGAAGTTTTTACCATTACAGGAATAAACAAAAAATTCTGAAGTATTAATAGAGTCGTAAATAAGTTTTAACAAGATGATTGTAACTTTGATATGCATCTTATTTCAGCTAAAGTCGAAGGTACAACTGACTCTACCTCTGCAAACATAAAAATCATAATTTGGATTGGTATTTGCAATATTTTCTACATTTATTTGAAATTTATTTGGAAATACTTTTCCTGCTGCTAAAAAATTGTATGGGAAACTGCAGAGACTTCGCAAGGAAAACAGAAAACTTTTTATTAGGGTACTCAAGACGCATTTAGAGGAACTTGTATAGATCGAAACGCTTAAACCAGCTGAAACCAGTATACTGTTGAATATCCTCAAGCTGATTCAAGTGGAAAAGTGAAAAGTTAGACCCTCAGACTCATGCTTGCGTCTCACTCAAAGTAAACAAGATCCTACCAGAATTAATTTTTGGAATGGGGATGAACTGATGAATATGACATCTCGATTCTGGTAGGAAAGTTATCAAGTAAGCTGTCGCGTCTTTTGATGTCTTTAAATATCTTGGTATCTATGGCACATAATAAAAGTGTATGAATCCATTGCTATTGACTCTGAAGAGATTCTTTACTGTCAGCTTTGCGCTGGGTTACAAGCCCTCGGAGCATAGTTAGGGTACCTCTAATACCAAAAATTGATAAGGGGGCTTTTCTCTCGCCAGAAACTTCAGACAGACAAGTGTAGTTTCCTTTATGCTAAAAAGCTTTGTTTTTTTTTCAATGCATTTTTATTTCTATTAAGTCATTTTCTTACATGCTAGACAAAAATAATTAAAGCTAGCTTACCAACATAATCTTCTGATATTAATTCTTACGTACTGACTCTTCACGAGTACTCTAAGCTAATATAATGTTTTTTTTTCTTTTTTTTTTTGATGATAGGGCAGCCTTCCCTATCTTATATCAGGCCTTTCGCATCCAGGTAAAGGAAAGCTTTAGGCGGAATGAAGCCGTTAAGACGTACTCTTTCATGGTACATTTCATTTGGGTAGTTTGCCCCAAAGATCAGATTGTTGGTTGAAGCCATGGCTCGAACAGTATGACGCCGAATCAATTAAATAATAAAATTATCTATCTTTATAAGGTTTGTTGACTCGTTGTACAGAACCTCTTTGGGGTAGAATTTCTTGTACTGAGATTCGCTATTATGTTAGGCACAGAACCTATAAGATCGCCAGTGAATATAGTGAACAAGATCGGCGAATCCAACGCCCCTTGTTGCAACCCATTCTTTATATGGAACACAGTTGTGGAAATTTCGTTGACTAACTTGAGGAAAAGGTCTTCTAACCATACGGTGTCGAATGCTTTTTCCATGTTAATCGGGCAGGCTCCTGTTCACTGCGTTTTGTTTCTATTTGACTGAATGTCGAAAACCAATTTAGACGCGGCATAAATGGTGTCGTGCCCCGCCCTGAAGCCAAATTAGTTTTCCGGTATTAATTGTTTTTCCTCAACCCATTCTTTTAGAACTTTAATAACTAGCTTCTCAAATACCTTGCTTATACACGGAAGAAGACTTATAGAACGTATATTCGTCGGGATCGAGGTATTTTTGCCCTGTTTTGGAATGGGCTGTACCACAGCTGTTTTCCAATACACCGAGTAATATGCATTACTCAGCGCATTCTTATTTCATTGCGAAGAGAGACATGGTTTAACAAGGCTCTGTTTTCCAGGTTGTGATTCGGACTACGAGTCTCGTTGACCGTGTACACTTTTCGGAAAACAGCACCAATTGCTTTCACCTTCTCCTGGGGATCCTCAACTACGAAATAGTCGTTGTCAAGCACTGCCTTATCAGGATCGATGCCAACTATGTCAGTAGGTTCTCGTTGTCTGTTGTTTTGATAAGTCCAACGCTCTGAATGTCGTTATGATCTTTCCTCCGAAAGATTTTATTAGATTGGGTATGTTATGGTTGTAGAGTGATCTAATGGTGCACCCATGGTGGCGTCCTGTTTCTATCCCCTGGTGCATAATAATAATTGTTGGCGCTACAGTCCAAAGGGGGACTAGGGCCTAGCTTGCTCATCAATTACTCGTGTAGTGCGCGCTACTGTTCTCTCACGAGTAGAAGGGACCTACAGTTTTTTGCCGACTCCGAACGGCCAGATTTGAGAAGCTTTCTTAGACAGTTATTACTCTTTGAGTGTTGTCAGCAGCTCGAATAGGTGGTGCCGTGAAAAATTCGAAAAATTGGTGTTGAGCTGGGAATCGAACCTAGACCCTTCGGCGTATGAGCGTCGCACTCTACCCACTATGCCACGGCGACCACACCCTGGTGCATATTAGTCCTAAATAGATATAAAACCTACGCCCAGTCTTACGCGGATGATGTAACTGCACCTGTTATCGCGTCGTGACTAGCGACAGGCGGCTCTAGATGTGGTTGATGACTGATGTACAAGCAATCCTCTCAGGCAATCCGCTTAGAACCGAGGTTGTTCTCTTAAGGAGGAAGAAAAATCTGATTGGTCTGACTCAACTGGTACTAAGAAGTGTCTTCATTTTCTTTTCCGATGAAACTGAATAGGTTTTATTCTATCGACTATCGAAATTTTAAACAAATTTATCAATGCTCCTTTTCTACTTACTTACTTAACACGACTAAGCATCGTGTACTTTTGAAGTTACTTATTAAATTCAAATAGAACTTATTAACGCACACGCTCATTAAACGTTAATAAAGAATAAATACCATTAATCTAACAGCCTTATAACTGCCGGGAAATAAACATATTTAACTTATAACAAGTTATATAACAACAACTACAAGTTTAAAAACAATAGCAGTCGTAATAGCGAATAAAAGAACAAAAACAAAACGAAATATCTTTTAAGGATATGTGGTGCCAAGAATGATATCATTCTTGTGTGGTGAAAACAATAAAAAAAGAGATAAGCGACCTTGAACTTCATCAATTGTTGGTATATACGAAAAGAAGTAAAAGTAAACGAAAATGTAACCTTCTCAGTAGAGAGTACCCTGTCATTCTCCAAATACACATGCAGAACTGTCAAAGCCTAAGTTTACCGTATCAGCAAACGTTTCCAATAAAAATGCAAAACTAAAGCTTCCACGTCAAGTTTATACCGTTTGTTTAAATATGTCGAATCGGTAACAACTTTTCCATAAGTGTACAAATTTAAAACGCCTAAGAGCATGCCAAATTATTTTCAATATTTTCATTTTATTCGTTTAGTCGTAACTTTAGGAGGTAGCTTTGCCGACAAAGCTTGATAGTACATGGGAACTAATTCGAATTAAAACAATGTTGTAGAATATTACACAATTAAATAATCTTCCGAGTTTTTGAGTATATATGCAAATAAGTAGTTTTTTCTCTTTGTGAATAAAGTTATTTTGCTGTTTAAAATATTGTATATCGTTTTAGTTTAAGGACCAAAGTTAAGCCTGAGCAATACTTTGTTTCAGCGCTCTGTGCTATATAAATAACAGGAAGCGTTTATATATGACACTAACTTAATTCAATGACTTTGTAGAAATTATCTGTTGCCTGTCTTGCAATCCCTTCAAGACTGGCATTTAACGTACTTAACATTCACTGCCGTTCCAAGACCACGCGCAAAAGGGAGGAAGGAATGAACGAAAGGCAGGGACGTGAGAATATGAATGCTGGTGCATTAATATGATTAAGATCTGATTTACCCGGCTAACGCAACTTTTATCCAATGGTAGTTTCGAATCCATTGATGCAATAAACACGCATTGATGCAATATCAAGCGCAACTATCTTACATTCTACTAGATTGTGCATAGATCACAGTTATCAGTTTAATAGTAAATTTGTTACTGTGGAAGCTGTTTATCAATGTCTTCCTAAACTTCGAAAGAAAATATGTAAGTGTTATGGGTCCATAGGCTGTGGGTGCTAAAGATTCTGTTTTCCACTTCTTCGAAAAGATCTTAGAGGAATAGGACAAATGCAACGTCTTGTTAGTGCATTGCGGTCATTTTGGGGTAGTTCAAATTTTCGGTTTTCTCCAGAAGGACATGCCTTGTTAATCTGGAGACCCATTTCCCTTAGTCTAATAGCCTCTTTGCAGTTCGAGACATATCAGAAGCATGACCTGCAAACAATTTAAGCAACGCAATCTTAGACCTACAATTTTCGAGAAGTTGCCGAGTTTATTAACTTTTTTATTATATATTACTATTATTAACTTTTACTCATTGCACTCTCAATAACGTTGTGATAACATAAAATATCATTAGAACTTATGATGTCAAATTACATTTTCATATATGTTAGCGAACTTACGAAAAACAAATTAATTTTCCCAATTTGAGACAAATTCTTCTCTTATCTCTTTACGATATTATTTCCAGTTTAAATTATTCCAATGTGAACCTGGAGTTTAGTAATGTATGAAAGTAAAACTTGTATTTGTTCGTTTTCTCTTGAGACATTGTACTATGTGACTTACACACACCACATTCACATGTTAACAACGTCTGGCTTTATTTTTTTTTTGTTTTTTCCAGGACAATAAGTTATTTTGAAGTCATACTCCAGCATTCTTAAGCATCACAGAGCTATTCTTGTCACTTATTCCTTTTTGGTCATTGCTGTTTCAAAAGCTTTGCTGTCTGTCACAAAATTAAAGGACGTACTGATGAGATCTTCTGATTGATTATACTACAGCTGAGGAATAATGCTCAAAGCTATAAAAAAACTTTCATCTATTGTCGTTTTTCTATCGTAATGTGAAACAGATTTATATGAGTCGTGTATATGTTGCATCTATCATTATTTGCTTCGTTACGAACAAATATTGGTTTGTCTGTGAGAAATTTTCTCGACTTTTCAATAGCGTCTTGTTCTTGTTCTCCCCGTTGGAAAGTATTTTTAACTCCAACTTGTTGGTTGATTTCCGCGTTCTTTAGATCAGTTCGTCTTGTTAATTATATTGAAAGTTCAAATTCAGCCCGGGAGCTACCTTAATCCGCGAAATTTGAATTTCTTCGTATGGGTGCCATCACTCTAGACCAAAAACGTTCGAAAATATTGCTAGTAAAATTCGTTCGCAATGTCTCTAATATTGTAATCCATTACTGTTTATTCCTGTTCGATACTACATGAAATCTGACATGATATAGTTTTTCGCGTTCCTTGGAAAACATTACATTAAGATCATTTTGTAGCTTCTTGATATCTGTTATTATTTTCAAAATATTTCTCATGGATTCACTTTTTTACAGGTTCCTCTAATTGAGATCTTGAAGCTGTTTTCCATACCTTTTCTCCATCTTCTTCACCTGCAAGAGCAACAAATTTTGTTTGATTTTTTTTAACTCAGGTAATAATTAACCGCGGTAATCAGGTAATTGTATAGCCGCGAGAGGCAACCATTAAAAAAACATACTTAAATTTAGGATCATTGTTATGTTTTGTAAACAATTAAACAAGTAAATTAATAAAATATATTGTTTTTCCAAGAAAGTTAAACTCAGTCATCAAAAAACTATAGGTTACTTCAGTTTCACATCACATTCATATCACCCTCACACGCATAGATAAGTTGTAAGCTTTTGTGAGAACAATCCGTTCATCAATCAATCACAATCAATGCTAATAAAAATTAATAGTTCTTACCCTTGTTGAACCTTCTCATTTCAATATGATAATCTCTTGCCCTCTCATGAACCGAAAATGCAAGGTACAATCAATCTTATTATACCCAGTTTTGTATTTCATCAATCATTCCAAGGAACTCAAAACCTCTACATATTCAGGTCACAGCGACGACATTATACACTTAACCTCACACCATGAACAAACTTCATGAACTTGAAACGCGCGCAACAGTGATTACCCAAAAATGCATATCCTCCCCACATCAACCAAATGTCGATCTTGCTCCTCAAAGGTATAAATCCCTCCGCTGACCCGAAAGTCCTCCTCAACAAGCAACCCTAATGGAGAGTGACGAGGTCCAGTTCGTAGGGGTTAAGCCTTCCGCATTCGCGCTGATAAAGATTGAACGAAAACTAACGCTCTCTAATTTGTCGAAAACCTACAATCCTGACATGCTAATGGCTAACGAAACTACGCTAAACCAGACGCGCAGTCTCAGGTACAAAAATTACCATATTAAACGATTAAGAAGAGACAGATAATAATCCACTCGAGGTGCCGGGGTTGCACTCTTGAGTAATAAGAATATTAGTTATACGATTATTTATAGTAATGAAGTAAGAAGATCTGCTGTACTGGAAGTGGCCAACGCACACATCTCTCTCCAATGTGGAAAGAAGTTGTTTGTGATCGCTGCTTACGCATCTGACGCTCGAAACCATAACTTTCTTTCGAAGCTTGAGGCTCTTTTCACCAGTCTCTGCTTGAACTCGGAAGAGTGGATTTAAATGCCAAGCACGGTAAATGGGGTAACACTCTTCCAAATGAGAAATTAAATGCTCTCTTCTAATCTAATCGGCTTAGTTTAAGCTGTATTTGAGATTAAAGACTGATAAAAGTCCATACATAAAAATGTGTCAGTTCTAAGAAATAAGGATTAATGGTAATTATTTTATGTTTCTATTGCATATATTTCGGCGCAGAAATGATATACACGTTGTTTATTTTTTTTTTAAATGGTTTGTGTATTCGCGTAACCTTGCTAATAAAAATACCGAAAATGTTTCATTTTTCTACTTACATTTCCAAGGCAATTTGCAATGCACACAATGCAGAGAATTGCGTTTGTTATACACCGTTCATAAATATTATTTTGAAATATTTTAAGCGATTACATAAGTAACCATTTAATTCTAATACGAACAATTCGTTCTTTTTATAAGCATTCATTTTGAAATTTTAAATGTCTAACTTAGCTCCTCTGTTGATCAGGCATCTCATCCCCACATTTCTGCTTACATTTGGGTGATTCTTTTTCGATGAAAGTAACTGAATGATTGTGAGAAGCATATTATCAACAATCTTAATTCCGATTTACCATTTTATTAATTTGTGTTAATTTTGTTATGTTTAACTTCCGACATGTATTTTGGTATCTTCAAATAAAATCTGTAGCCTAAAAAACAGTTGCATTCATCAAGTAAATACTTTCTTAAATCTTGCAGGAAAAAAGAAAAATTGGTAATCAGAACTGTGTTACATACTTGGGTCCAAGTTGAAGGATGCATTAAGAAGTTGTCTCATAAACGTAGTCGACCTTAAATGTGAGGAAAGTTTTGTGTTGTTATTACAACCTATAACCTATTGTGGTTGCGCAAGATTTTTCTTTCTTCTGAAGAGGTGTTCTTTTAAGCTGGCAAAACCACTGCGTAAGCTATTCCATTTGCCTTACTCTTTAGGGCTCTTTCCGATTAAGTGGAAAACCGCTTTTGTCCAGCCCGTCCCTAAAACAGGCGAACCATCTTCATCCACTTCCTACCGACCCATAGCACTTACGTCGCTACTTTCCAAGGTCATGGAAACGTTGATAAAACGTCAGCTTATTAAATTTCTTGAAACTCGGAAGCTTCTTAATCACCGGCAATATGGCTTAAGCAGCAACAGGTCCACTGGTGATTTAATGGTTTATCTCATCGAAAAATGGAACCAATCTTTCCACAATGTAGGAGAAAGTAAGATCGTTGCACTTGATATTTCAAAAGTATTTGACAGAGTCTGGCATCAGGCTCTCTTGTCGAAAATGCGTGCTTTTGGCGTCGATGAGTCTCTTCTTCAATGGATTAGAAATTACCTTTCGAACCCTTCAATACAAGTTGTATTGGATGGGTTCAAGTCTGATATTCACCATATTAATGCTGGTGTTCCCCAGGGCTCCGTTTTGTCTCCGACACTCTTCCTCATTTTTATAAATAATCTCCTGTCTGTCACTTCTAATCCAATTCACTCCTTCGCTGATGACAGTACTCTCAGCTTTTCATATTCGTTCCTCGGCTTTCGACCCTCCTCTTCGGTCATTGACTTGGAACTGCGGCGTATGTTAAGCTCATTAAATTCCGATCTTGACAGCATAATCAATTTGGGGTAAAAAGAATAGAGTGTAATTTAATGCTTCCCAAACTCAGTGCTGTCTACTGTCACTCAAGCGATCTCAAAATAACCAGCCATTATCTATGAATTGCTCCTGCGTTGTTGAAACTTAACCTCTTTCCATCCTTGGTATGTATCAACTCAACATTAAGTTGGAATCATCACATATTCGAGATCGCCAAAAATGCAGCGAAATGTCTAGGTTTCTTAAAGCGATGCAGGAAATATTTCACCCCTTCTCCTCAAAGTTTAAGTATAACGCTCTTAAATGGTCTAACGAGTTAGCCAGCTGCATTCCTCCCCTTCAAGAAATAATCCGCAATACCCGCCTCGCTAGAAATGCTCACCTCTTCACCATTAAGCCCACCTTCGAACGTACAATTATGTTTAGAGACTCGTTCTTCAGCCGCACCACACGAAAATGGAATTCTCTTCCCAGCGCAATTTGATCGGTACGTCCTTTCCCTCTCTTCCTCTATAAATTCTTCCCTCTCTTCCTTTATAAACAATTCCTTTAGTGTGCGCCAATTATAAGAAAAAAAAAAAACAATAAGCCCTGCAGGAAGTAAAGTAGGAAGCCTTTTAGGTTTCTTAATTTATTTAAAATAACCAAAAATTGTGTATCTGGGCTGAGGGACTTAAGATAATTTCCAAAACAAACAAGCAACATATTATAAAAAACTGCAGTACAAAATAGAGAGCTGTAAGGATTTAAAACATTTCTGGAAAACGGTCAGTTTGCTAAGTGGAGTTAATTCGGAAGGCTTCTACTGTAGACTCGGAAACCTTGGCAAATCATTTAAGACAACTACTGAGCTCAACAGCCGACCAACAACTTTCTCATAATGGTATCCCGTATGTGACAGTGTCTGAACTCGATGCGTCTTTCTCAATTTCGGAATAGCTGTTGCTGTGTTTGATGGTATTCCGGTCGAATACATTAAAAATCTCACCCCTGTGTATCTCCAAATGTTATTAAACAGTCACAACAAATTATTAAATTCAGACATAGTACCAGATATATCTCTTAAATCTGTGATATACGCTATATATACAAATGCTGATAACAGTATTCCAGGATATTATAGTGGTATTTCACTGCTCTCAGCGTTTAGAAAAGTTTTCACAATTTTTTTTTTATTATTTACCAATAATCGTCTAAGTGTCGCCCAAGCTGGTTTTTGTTCAGGACTCTCGACAATCGATCAAATTTTTGCATTGACCTTTTGTACAGAGCTCTGCTATGGTATGGAATGGTAGTGTATTTTCCGAAAAATTTGCAGTTAAAACAGGAATCCACAAGGCTATGTACTGGTGTGAGAGGGTGGAGTTAGTTAGTGATGTTGAGATAGCACTATTTATATCATGATGGCACAGTGGGTTGTGCAAGATATCTTTATTGACTTTTTTCTCTTACAGAACGATCATGTCCATGAATAAAGCAGTTACTGCTAAGACAGCTTTACGAGGGTTGTTTTTTATATTTCGGGATTAGAGAACAGAAACAAATATTACTCATCGAAAATAGCTTTATTGTTTTTCAAAATATTCCGCATTAAGATCTATACACTTTTGCATGCTTTTGAACCAATTGTCAAAGCACTTTTGCCACTCTGACTGAGGTATCTCCAAAACATGCATTCCTAACGCATCAACCGCTTCTTCAGGTGTCGAAAAACGGTGACCTCTCATTTTTTTTATATGGATGGGAATAAAAAGGAGTCATTCGGTGCCAAGTCAGGACAATAAGGCGGATGATGGAGTGCTCAAAAATGCAGTTGCTTGAGCCGATGTGTAAGAGCTCGCGTTGTCGTGGTGAAGAGTGATTCGTCTTCGGCGGTTGGTTTTCCTGATTTCTTGGAAGACAACTGGCAAACAAATGGTGGTGTTCTACTCAGAATTGACTTTTCTGCGTTGCTCTAGTGGTACGGTTGCAACATGTCCAATTTTTTAGAAAAAACAGGCGACCATTAGCTTAGTGCGCGAGTAACTTTTGTTAGATTTGGCTCAATTTGAAACACCCATACAGTCGACTGCTGTTTACCCTCCGGTTCATATACGTAAATCCACGATTCATCACCTGTCACGATGTCCTAGACGTGTTTCGAAGCACCGCTATCGTATATTTGGAGCATGTCTTTCGACCAATCAACACGAGCCTTTTTTTGAGCGATTGACAAATTGTGTGAAAATCAACGCGAACTCATGTTTTTGACAGTCAAATGTTCATGCAATATTGAATGTATTCTGTTCACACTACTGCCCAAGGTTGTCTCAATCTCACGATAGCATCAATTGTTTCTGAAACAACAACTGATTTTGGACGACCTTCACGAAATTCGTCTGGAACTACGACATCGGTTGAATTCAACATACCTTCAATAAACACTGGTCCTTCATCGACAGAAATTGAATTAAGTTCATCGATGAACTGTCGTTGACTTAATCCACGTCGAAAGTTGTAAAAAATAATCGCACGAAAATTTTCGCGATTTAATTCCATTTTTTGGGCGAGATGAATTTATTAAGTTACTGTAAATAGCACAAATAGAGCTCGCATGTCAAAACGTTTTGAGTACATATGACCTCAAAAATATCAAACTTTACGATAGAGCTGGCAGTTGCCAGATTGCAACACTAGCTTTGCCCAATCCCGAAATATAAAATGCAACCTTCAAAAGTATCGGCTCTGCTTCAAAATTCAAAGTTTTTCAATGCTGCTACGTATGCATGTCTGTGTTACGCGAACCAAGTCTTTGGCTTCAAGTACTTTGAAGAGTGCGAAGCGAAGGCTTTTCTTTAAGAAGACTCCCGTCAACAACTCGTTTATATGCAATTTGTGTTGAATCTGGTCTGCCTCAAATTTACCAGAAAAAGCGATAGGCTTACAATATAATTCATAACATTTCACAGAATTTAAAGAGATGACATATTCCCATAACATTGAGCTAAGTCGCACAGAGGGTAACCTCAGTTAATGAGATGGTAAATTTTATCAGTGCATGAAAAACCTGACGATTAAGAGTACGATTCCTGTATAAGAAGAGCTAAGACGATGATATATAAAAACTGCTAAATCATACACTAGGCTCGCACAATTACTTCAGAAGAGATTTTTCAGCGTATCAAATAAGCACAATATTAAGAGCTAGGACTGAACTCCTAAAACTTAATTTTATTCCATAATAATAATAATTGTTGGCACGACAGTCCACAGGGGGACCAGGGCCTAGCTTACTCATCAACTGATCGTGTTGTGCGCGCTACTGTTCTTTCACGAGTAGAAGGGACCTACAGTTTTTTATCGACTCCTTTAAAGCTTTTTTAGATAGTTATTACTCTTTGAGTGTTGCCAGTAGCTCGAAGGAGGTGGTGCCGTGAAAAATTCGAGGTGTTCAGCCGGGAATCGAACCTAGACCCTTTGGTGTGTGAGCGTTGCACTCTACCCACTACACCACGGTGGCCACATTATATAACATCAAGGATGACTTCTATGATCTCCGAGAAAGAGCATACGATCGATGCCCCAGCTACGACACCAAGATCGTTCTAGGAGATTTCAACGCTGAGGAGGAGGACATCTTTGCTGGAGTCATCGGTAAACACAGCCTGCACGACAACACATCTGGGAACTTTGCCGACCGAGTCTCCCTGAAACTCGCTCAGAGTTCGACGCTTCCTGCACTAAGCATAGAAGAAGAATGGAAACGTTGTCAAGAAGCCATTAAAGAAGCTGCCACTGATGTGATGGGTTTCACGTCACCACCCAGAAGGAACCCATGGTTTGACGACGAGTGCAGGCAAGCGCACGCAGCTAAACAAGACGCCTATAAGGCGACGAGGGCTGTTCGTGAGCTCTACGAACAGAGAAGAAGGAAAGAGCACCGGCTTATCAGAAGGAAAAAGAAGGAGCATGAGAAGCGCGCGGTCAAGGAAATGGAAATGTGTTATGGCAGGAATGAAATCCGAAATTTTTACCGAAAGGTAAAACAGATATCCGGAGGATACAAGGTTCGGACCGAAGCCTGCAGCGATCCAAATGGACAACTCGTGGTAGAGTTGCAATCTGGGCTAAGAATCTAGAAGCATCATTTCTGTAGATTCCTTAACGACGATGAGGGCCCAATTCCGCTGTTAGGCAGACAGACGAGGTGAAGATAGCAATATATAAGCTGAAGTCGAATAAAGCTGCCGGAGCAGACGGACGGATTGTCCGCTGAAGTTGACCTGGTTGGGCGGATGCACAAGCTCATCTTTAAGATGAGCCAGTTGACGGCGCCAACTACCGAGGGATTACTCTCCTGAACATCGCATACAAGATCCGTTTGTCCATGACATCCCCATCAGTGTGGTTTCAGGGCAGTTAAGTCCGCAATACACCAGATCTTCATATTATGGCAGATCCTGGAAAATACCCAAGAAATGCAAATTGACACTCACCACCTATTCGTCGATGCCGCATATGACAGTGTGCATAGAGACGACCTATACAGTGCCATGTCTAGTTTTGGCATTCCTACCAAACTCGTCAGATTGTGTAGGATGACGATGGAGAACACTCGCTGCTCCGTCAAGGTCGGTAACGAACTCACCGAGACCTTCAGAGTCGAAAAAGGTTTTAAACAAGGTGACGCACTGTCATGTGACTTCATTTACATCATCATCGAGAAGATCATGCGTAACTCACAGGTCAACACCAGAGGCGTGATCTTCCAAAAGTCAGTTCAATTGCTAGCTTACGCTGATGACATTGACGTGATTGAACGAACTCAGCAAGCCGTCAATGAGGCGTTTGTTGGCATTGAAGCGGAAGCGGCTCAAATGGGACTAACGGTAAATGAGGGCAAAACTAAGTACATGCTGCCATCAAGGACACACAACATCGACGTTTCGGACGGAGCGTCATACTAGGCAACATACAACAGGGACAACGCCATCAGTACCGAAATC
>OY019134.1:26116458-26133958 GCA_955652365.1 Eristalinus aeneus
ACGTTAGCCAGAAAAATAAGTTCGATTGTGATCAATCTCCCTGCGAACAGAAATCTAAGAAACGAAGAGGTAGATGTGTACCTCACACAAATGGACGAAGTCATTAAACGAACAATGGACAAAATTATTCCCAAGGTAGCACAAACCGGAATGCTACCATCGAAGCACTTCACTTGCAAAAAAGTAGAATCCTGTCAAGGCTTAATCTCTTGTACACGCGGCTTACAGATCCACAAAGTGCAGAGATTCACAGTCTGAAGTCACAGATCAAAGTGCTCCAACAGTTAATTCGTCACAACTACAGTCTAGCTGTAAGCTTGCATTGTGGCACTAAGGATCGGCCTGTAAGATCTAACAACCCGAGCATGATCCCGCAAGTAAATACAATTTTCCGAAAGACAGATCATAATGACATTCACAGCGTTTGTCTTCACAGAACAACAGACAACGTGAACTAACTTACTTTAGTAGGCATCGATCCTGACAGAGTAGTGGGAGGAGGAGAAGGTAAAAGCAATCTATGTTGTTTTTGAGAGAGTATACAAGGTCAATGAGACTCGTAGTAGATAAGTCAATGGCGATCCGAGAACACTGGTTTCACCAGGTTCAGTGACATCTTTCAGCAAATAATATCGTCCCAATATCGTCTCCAATATTTTTTATCGAAAATATTGGAGGTCGGCTTCCCTCATTTTGTTTACAAAAGCCCACTAATAAATAACAGAGAAGAAAACTCACAAATTTTAAATTGCTTTGTAAGCTTCCAAAACAACATAACCATTCTCTATAAGCTGAAAAGTGCCTTCCAATGTCGACATCCCCTACTTTTGAAATAAGATTCTAAGAATCTGTTAAAAAAATATAAAAACTTATGTATTGTACTAACTTACGATACATAACAGATCTTAACAGTTAATTAATCAATTAATTAATTAATGTCGCAATTTTAATGAAATAACAAGCAGCAAAAACAACTTACCAACCATAATTTCTTGCTTATGGTTAAACAATCAGTTATGAAAACAAATTTTGCAAATATTTGTGTGTGTTCAAACTGTAAATCCTAGGTACTCGTAGAAGCGAGTTCTACAAAACAGATTTCACCTCCTTTAGAAGAAATTCGTTCCATTTCATCACTTCTGGTGTTAACACGTAGTTTAACATATTTTGCTGGGTTCTAAGATTGTTCCTTATTTCAAAAAAGTCCTTTCGAGTACATTCTAGGAATTGTTAATGGAAATATTGCATTGATCCTCATAGATTATCAAGGGTCTTCTTTTCCAGAAACTGCAATCTTATTTTGTACACTTAATTGTTTCTTTCTTTTCTACACCAATACAGGATATTTTTTCTTTGAACTCAATCGCTGTCGCCCACCCGGTATGAAGTTATACGTCCAATCCTGCTATGTAAGTATTGAAATGCATTGCCAATGAAATTAATTTTAATAGCTAAAGACGCAGGTTAAGGAAGCTTCATACAGGACAAATGTACAAAGTTAAGTAACTGTTTTTTCCTAAATCCTAATCGAATTCTTTCCGGTAATAATGCGAACACTTTGAATAAATTCAGGGTTGACCAAAAGGTGTAAAAGATATGTATACTTACTCATTAAAAAAGGTAGATAGTTTCTTAAAAATGAATAGAAAAAATTATTTTTTGTGTAATTTAAGTTGCAACCTTAAATCTAAATCATCAGAAGACTGTTTTTTCCTTAAAAAGCTGACCAACAATTTACACGAAATATTCAAAAATCATACCTAACCAATTAATTCGAGTGATTTACTTCTTGCCATGAAGATATTTCTTTATGATACTCGAACATACAGCATTCTAGTGGCCAGGTATCAATCACCTTATCCGCATTCCTATACAATGGTATACCATTTGCTAATGGAGTTTCTTCATTAGTTTACTTTTGACTTGTCATTTTATTTTTTATTATACTTAGTCATCACCAAATCAGTAAGCAACTGAAAACTAATGTATATGTACATATTAACTTTGTAAAGATTCTAAAAAATATGTAATGCGACAATGACATTCAGTTGTAAGGCATTTATGATAGATAAAACTTTTGCCTTGTAATACAAATCCTACGTTGTACGTAATATGTGGCAGAGGTTAAGCTTTGTAGAATATTATATTTTATACCTTGATAGTATATTTGATATACTATTGCTAAGGCAATTCATTCTTCAGGACCTTTGGTTTGTTCTACAGTTTAAACAAAATAAAAAATATCATCCTCGAAATATTACATGTGTTCTGTCAAACTGTACCCTTCGCACTTTTCACGGCACCACCTAAGCTAGCACTTAAGGTTATCAATGTAGTTAATAGCGCCACAGATAAATCTGTTTTTTTTCCGACATGCATTGTGAAACGTTTTTCTCATAAGGCAAGCGATCATGCAATTAAATTCCAACGACGAAAGGCAAAATGACATATAGAATTCAATTATTTCACAGGTAGAAAACCTTGAATGATGTCAGCAATGACGGGGTTGTAAAAAGTCGTATCTAGATCTTAAACGTTTAGGCACTTTGTAAAACCTCTTAGTTTATATTAAAGCTGAATAGATTTTTCTGGCAATCAGAATACTCTAACCCGTATTACTTCATTTAGAGCAGTGAATTTTTCGAAGTTAAAGTAAAAAGAGTTTTTATCAAGAGTTGACTAAACTAAGACTAAGACGAACAAAGGCAATTTTGCATTTAAAATAATGTTAATTGTTGGCGCTACAGTCCAAAGGGGGACCAGGGCCTAGCATGCTCATCAACTACTCGTGTTGTGCGCGCTACTGTTCTCTCACGAGTAGAAGGGACCTACAGTTGTTTGCCGACTCCGAACGGCGAAATTTGAGAAGCTTTCCGCAACTCGAAAGGGGTGCTGCCGTCAAAAATTCGAGGTGTTTAGCCGGAAATCGAACCTAGACCTTTCGTTGTATGAGCGTCGCACTCGAACCAGTACGCCACGGCGGTTACAATTTTGCATTTACTTACTACAAAAACAGTAAATGCCAAATACACAAACATTTGCTTTCCAAATTCAAATTCGTTAAATTGCGCTAATAAGGTTTTATTTTAACCTTATTACGATAAGCTCCAAACAAATCATTCATAAATCTGACCCATATATAATACATACATGTATAGCGATAACCTGTGATCAACAGTTTCCTAGAAAGCCTGAAATATAAGGTGTGCAAGCTTTGATTTAGTTGAATTAGACTTAATGATATATACTAAAAATTCCCAATGGAGCATAATTATTGTAAGCATAGTATTAATAGAAAATAGCAAAAGTATTTGATTTTGAAATAAAAGACAATTGAAAACATTGAACCAAAATCTATGCTTTTCCTCAAAATCAGTTTTTTAGTTTGGCAACATATCTCAGGTTAATTTACTAACCCCTTTGAAGTTTACACTTCTATGAATTGTTTAATCGTCAATACAACCTTGAATGAGCTCAAATTATAACTCTCCTTTCCAAACCTCCAACAGATTTAGATTTCAGTGACCCTCACTTTATTTGCAAAATATTATTATAACGGCGGTATTTGAATTTTATATTTTACCCAAATTGAATTTGTAGTTAATTCGAGTTCTGTTAAAGCTATAATTCATCCTACGTAAAATGTGATGGCACTTGATTGATGCACTTATTTCCGTGAGTTATATTTTTTTTGTTTTAAGATCTAAATGTACCCGCCAATAAAATACACAAAACACACAGGGGGTGATTATTGAATTATAAATAATTTATTTTATATATTTAACTACAAAACTTTATCGGAACGTTTGCACTTATAATTTTTTTGATATTAGGTAAGTTCAGTACTGCAATCGAATCATTATCACACGAAGAAGATTGTGCACCTAAATGAAATTATGTTGTTTTTCATGTTTCTGTGATGCGAAGGTTTATGTCATCTTAGAAACGAAGACGGTGAGTACGTCTAACAGCCACAGGGCGCTTGTAACGATATCCACTTGAGGTCAAGATATGCGCTGGAGCGCTTTCGAAAGATGGGATTGTATTCAATCCAGCACGTGCAATTGGAGCTGGTTTTGGTGGCTCTGGGAGGTCAATGTCAATATATTCCGGTTCTGGCGTTGCAATATCCTGTGGGTTGGGACCTTGCGTAGCGGAATCAAGAACTGTACGGCGGCCAAGATTTAATTGGGAGACGTCAGCGGCAACAAAGCCAATCAAAGCAAAAGCAATCAAAACCAATTTCTGGAATTATATTAATTTGAAAGTTATTTTTAAACAAGCAGCAAAAAAACGAAATCGTATTTTATAACAATCAATTTTGTTAAAACTTAGGTCGATCACCTACCATTTTGAAAATATTTATTTTATCTGTATATCACTGAGCAGTTCAAAGACGAATGATGTTATTTCCCGAAAATACTATCATATTTATATAGACCACCACATGGCATTCAAGTCGCCATCGGTCAGTGGCCAATGCTGAAGACTCACGATGCCTTTCATATGAGCTCGTAGACATACATCATGAAGAGTGAGAGGCGCGTTGTATCTTCAGCAAAACAGAAACATATATCTATCGAAGTATTTGATATGGTAACAGCTTGCGCTCTTCATGTGCCATCACTACCACCCAAAATTAGTCGAAAATAAAAAAAAAATCCTCTGTTTATTCAAGAACCACTAATGATTTGAATAAAATTCTACATTTTATTCTGAAATCTTGGATAACATTTCAGGAAGATTCTCAGTTTCAATTTTCTTTATGGTGAAGTGGTGATTGGATCTCCATTCACATTCACTTTTTTTCTTTCACGGTTAATGTGTAGGTAAAATCAATTGAATTTTAAATGGTTGAAGTCACTTAACTAAGCATCATCGCCTCTTTTATTATGACTATTTCTTGCGTTGCTTTTGTTTGTCAAGGTCAAGTGGTGGTTGTGTTGGCATTATTGGTCGACATGGTTAACGAAACGGGTTGCGTTGCGTAGAATTAATAATTTTCATTCAAAAATCCATGTGACACTTTACTTTTTTTTCTGTGCAAGGTATTTTGATCGCTGTTTTAACAATTGCTTTGCCGTTCATACGTACAAATTTGCCTTCAAATGTATAATCCGTTAGATAAAGTGTACAAACTCATATGACCTACCAAATTTCGTAAACAAAAGTTATAATATGCATTTGAATTTCTTACACTTTGATGAACTGTATTTAGCATATCGAAATTTAGGAAGGAAGTACGCAGCATAATTGTTCATGTACTTGAAATTAATCTTCGTACAAGGTTTTTCTGAATTGTTGTGTCTAGATCAGAAACCAACATATTTGTAATACTGTTGTAGACAATAGATATATATAGTTTTAAATATTCTTTAAAACGTGTTTTTATGTATATGGAACTAAGATATTATAATTCTCTCTTAAGCAATCAATTTTTTACAAATTAATTTAGTCTTATAACAAATCTACATCAATCCACGACTAATCGCAAGTAGAACCTCATAGACTTATTAAACAAAATGAGATTCTTGCCTTTGTCCTATGAATTGATTTTATTTTGGTAACAAATTTATTACACGTGAAAGATTCACACGTAAGTAGTATATAAGTAAGTAGTAAGTAAATTATTTCATTTTGTTATTGTTTAGGTTAAAAAAATAATGTATATATTTGTTCTTTTTGGATGAAATGCCAAACTATGAATGGAATGAAAATGTATATGTTGTGCCAATGGAAAATTAAAAACGGAATGCAATTCAAATGTCAATTGCAAAGAGGCGGAGAAATGAAGTATATCGTCAATGGCAAATCAACACCATATTCAATGGGTATTTTTTCCACTGTGTCTTAGATCCCTTCTGCTTTTATTTTTATTTTTTGTTTTTGATTCAGATGTTACTCGTATAAAGCGGTTTTTCTATTTCTACAACAGTAAGATTCCACCATGTATTACATGTTCGTATTGATGCGCGATTTGATTTCCCACTTTCCATTTTATTAATGAAAGTTAAATCTTCAAATAAAAAACCTGAGAATATGACGGTTGCTTCTGATCGACCTGTTTCATTCTATTGAAGCTGTTCGAATTGTGTAGGGTCTTACATTCATTTCAATACTTTGAATGTGGGGCATTCAGTAAATTTAAATTATATAGATGCATAAACATTTTAACATTTCATTGTTTTTCGCTCTGTCTTTTGTTAAGTGGCAAAGATTCTTTTTTAGAATAGTGTAAAAGAGTTTATCCGATTAAAGTGTACAATGTAAGAATTTTTCCGAGTATGAGCAAAAATGCCTACAGATTGTTCAAAACTCTGTTTCACATGTCCTTAATTTTCTTTTTTATTAATTGAATACAGCCTATAAATCTTTAGTACAGATTTGAGAATCACTTTCATAGACAAATTTTACTCTTTGAGTCTTATCTGCAGCTCGAATAATATAAGGAGTTCAATCCGGAAATCGAACCTGGACATTCAACGTGTGAGTGTTGCATCCTACCCACTGTACCACGGCGGCAACACGAATACAACCTATTTTTTCCAATAGTAGACAGAGAATCGAGAATTTTTCGAACAATTTTGATTAAATTAATTTACTAAAATAAAATTAATTTGTACTCTTCGATACCTAAAGGTGTTTTGATTACTTTATCAAGCAACGGGACGTGATAAATGAATTTTGATCATAATTTAATTGAATATGTTTTAAAATAAATTGACAATTTTTCTGGATCATAATTTAATTTTGCGGACTACTGAATTTTTTTGGAAAGTGCCCTATAGGCTCAGCAGATAAGGAGACTGTGAAAGACTTCAATAACGGCAAGATCATTGATAAACAATTCTGTCGAAGTTTTCTTAATATTTCAAAAGTTAAAATAAAATAAACGTTGAAATTAATTAAAGTAAGTCCTGCAGTATCTGTTCTCACAGATACTCTGAACATGAAATAATTTGGAAACACATTAAAGCGACTTAAATATTATACTGGGAAACGGCAAAAGATACGCGAAATTTCTACAACTATTGTAATAGTAGCCAAACTAGTATGTGCAGATTAGACTCGTTGGTCGAAAGTGTAGAGCAGAAAGTACCTATGTGATGCCTGAATACATATGCAAGTAGATAGTCACTGACATATAGGAGGCGCCACTAACAAAAGGAAGTACAAACATTCAAATGATACCTGTCAAATTTACATGGCAATCTAAAATTTCGATATCTTTTTTATAGGCCTCAAAATAGTCTTGCGTTTCGGCGATTGCCCCCTCATTCAAGGAACACAAGCATCTTTTTGAGGTCTGAAAAGCAGTAGAAGCGGCTAGGAGCCAGATCTGGAGAAAACGGTGGGTATGGAAGCAATTCAAAGCCTAATTTGTGCAATTCGGCCATAGTAGCCAACGACTTGTGACACGGTGCATTATGTTAATGGAAGAGAATTTTTTCTTCAGATCCACCAATAATGTCATGTAGTATTCGTTGTTGTTTCTTTTGCCTTTCTTAAGATAGTCGATGAATACAATTTCTTGCGCATCCCAAAATACGGATGTCATAACCTTGCCAGCCGACCTTTATGTTTTTGGACGCCTGGAGCGTGGTTCACCGGCTGCTGTCCACTCCGTTCACTACCGGTTTGACTCTGGAGTGTAGTGGTGAATCCATGTTTCATCCATTCCGACATACCGATGCAAAAAGTCCTGTTTATTCTGGCAAAACAGCTACAATCAGCTCTCAGAATAATCGATACATTCTTGGTTTTGGTCCAAAACCCAAATGGGGCATCCAATTCGAAAACTTCTTTCTCATGGGCAATTGTTCATACAAAATAGTGTACACACTGCCTTCTGCTACTTGATGGGCGTTCAGCATCGTTGGTGTCTGTACGGCCACGCTTAAACTCACCATATTACCAAAACACTGTTGTTTTTGATGGAGCAGAGTCCCTGTAACACTTTTTAATGCATTGCTGAGCTTGCACAGTATTTGTACCCATTAAAAAGCAGTGTTTAATCAACACACGAAATTCTATTTTTTCTATTGTTTTAAAAATCGCAATAGTAGCGTCACTTGAAGCACTGTAACTTGTAACCTAACAATCAGATCTTGAGAATTTGGCAGGCATCATTGAACTACAATTTTGTTTTCTCTACGTGATTATATCGTCTTGTGGTCAACAAGAAATGTCGTCTTGTCGTCTACGAGCAAGCTGTTGTCGAGCATTCGGGAATAAAATGGATATTCTTATTCGAATACAGATATTTGGGTGCTTTCGGTTTATATACCTTTTGTGTATATATTCATGAATCAATATTACCTAAATAATGTAAATTTTTCGCTTTTCGTGTTCATACCTGGTCGCCTCTGTAATACAATATTGAAAAAGTTGATATAGCTCAGAGTTTTTCTCACAAATCTGTACGGTGCATCGAGTTTTTGTTACCGTTGTACGAGAAAACCAAATCAGATTTTCCGGCAAATCTAATTCGGGCATCGTATCATAAAGTTCCTTATAATGAATGTTGTCGCATGCAGCTTTAAAATCGATAAAAAGTTGATTTAGTGTTGACTAGCTGAATTCACCCTAGTGTAATTTTTTTGGATTTATAGTCGATGCGACGAGCCAGAACCCGCATTGTCTTGTGCCGGTTTAAAACATCGACCACATTCTACAAGTATAATTTCTAGGATATATAAGCTTTCAGGGGTATACGTTTTTTCCACATTCCACTTTACGCACTGTTCTAATTTTCTGATGCAGCTCCTTTCTGTCAAAAACCTCCGTTCTTTTTATTTTGTTTTTACATTCGACATCGTACCGCGGGTTTCGTATCGGGGGTAGTTAATCGAGATTCGCTGACGTACGTGCATATGCAGGATGATTTTACATTAAAACTAGATGTAGGGGAACTTCATATGATACTCTCTTGCAAATGAGTACCGTTCCTGTTGGTCCTTTCTTTTCATATGTAATACAATCGATAGTAAAGCAAAAATTTACTTTTCTCAACATCGATTGTTTCAAACATTGTATAGTCATTCCTTTCATACATATCGTAGTGAGGCTTAGCTCGACTGAGTTTTAATTACTGGGGTGTCTGGGGAACGTATGTTGTGAAAGTTTCTAAAGTGATTGCGTTTTTTTAACGCATCGCCAGAATTTATTTCATCTTAATGTATGGTGAATCTATGAACTATCACATGATACTAAGAAAATAGCAGAGGATCATATCATCATCATTAATAAGTTCCACTGTAAATGGCCCCAAATATAATGTGGAATATTCTTATAAACAGCTACTCTCTAACTTTGAGAAAACAAGCTGATACTGAAGTTGTTTGTACTTCGACTCTTCGAAAGTGACCAGTAAAACTCAGTTTTAGAGAAGACTAAAATGGACGAAGGTTCTATGAACAATGCAAATACTGTTCTTTTGATTGACTGAATGAGGTACGAGAAAGTAGGCATTCACATAGTGAAACCTATATAAGGACTCACAAAGTGTGACCTTTATTAAGGACCGAGTTTGGGGGCGTGTGGCAAGATTATTTTCTTGGTCTTTAGTTTAAGTGTAAGTCGTAGTGGAAGTGTTTCCTCCTTGACGCCGCACATTATACCGGCATGCTCTCTCTCCCACATTATGTTCTAAAAATTTAGCTGCTTGGCTTTTCATTTTGTTGGAAAAAAGATTTTTGTCGAGTGAAAAGGTTGACGCCAAATTTGGCAAATTGGCAGTTGGCAAATTAAAAAAATGTTTTTCCAAACTTTTTTGTAGGTTTACTCCACCGATCATCTACATTTACTGGTTGAGCCAGTTAGGAAGTGTTTAATCCTTCTAAGTCAGTTAAAAACCATTTATTTAAGAGCTGATGTAATTGGAAAACTTTGGTTTTTAAAGAACCACATAAATTACATCAGTAAGACTTACCTCAAAAAAATTGATTTCAGGAATAATTGATAAATTAATAATTAAAAAATGTCCATAGGAAGAACCAATTTACTCTTAAGAAACATATGTTGTTTTTTCAAATTTAATTTGAAATATGAGAATAAGTTACTATCATCGATTCTCAATGAGGGTTTAAAATGGTGGGTAAAAAAATTAGAGTTCTTGTTTTTTTAAACTAAAATGTTGTTCATTTTCTAAAATCTCTACTTTTTATAGATCTGAAGCCACGTCTTATGATCGACCTCCTGATTTCATCTATACTGTATGTATGTTTTAAAATGTACAGATCCGAACTACTTGAAATCATAAAATTTATAATGTGCAAAGAAAAATTTTTCAACATTATTGACAACCCTACACCAATTAGATATTTCTTTAGAAACTGATGTTTGTGCAGTATTTCCTCTTTTTTTGATAAATGATACTCTTGCTTTTGTATAAGCTCTTGTTTCATAAGCCGCAATATAAAACAAAAAAATTAAATTGCAATTTAAAAAGTTATTAGAATGGGTGTATCTGCTCCAAGAGAAAAAACAAACAAATATGAAATTTATAAATTCTGTAGAAAAGGTTTAGTTAGTTCTAGATTAAAATTTTGGATCAGTAAAATAAAATTAAAAAAAAGACAAAGATCTATAATCATGTTTATTGTCTTGCTTTGATAAAGACAAAACAAAAAAAAAGATAAAAAAAGATAAGGCAATATGGCATTTCAAAACGATTGAGTTAGAGTTTCCGTATTTAAGAATGACGGCAAATGCATACAAGAACATTCTTGAAAGTTCCTTTTCGAAATTTAGTGAGATGTTTACACCCTTAAGTGGATGGTATCATAAAACCCTAAAATAGCCTTATTAAGTTTTGGGATGGCTATACCCTAAGTCAGTGCGACTTGTGCTGACAAGCTGATTGCCATTGTAGCTGACAGCCGGGATCTCTGTCAAAAATATTCGAAAGTCGAATGCTTGATTACGTAAAAAGAGCTCTAGCTGTGCTCAGCTCGTGTCTCTGCAAACATGACTCACCCCAGTATTAGGTTTTCGTGTACTAATAAAACGAAAAGGACGACAGATTGTGCATCAGCTGCATGTTTTGCACTCACTACAATGACAATGCACTTCACGAGGTTCGGACATCGCGAAAATTAACGATTTGTGTGTATACCTACATATGTTGACTATTTATTTACACATAAAAGGCAATTTTGATCAATGGTGTAAAAATTATTTTAAAATCCGGTTAAATCAAAATGCGCGATATTCGTAAGTACCTAAAGAGCGGCTTAATCTAATTAGTCATTCACATGTGAATAGCTCGAATAAGAGGTATAATTATCTACATTACTTCGCTCCCTCAGTAATTACACATACGCTTTGTTAACATTAAATAGCTGAATGACATCTTGAGGATTTATAGTCAATTATCGAATATTTCTATGTTCAAACCAATTTCCGGTTCGTGTATTCCCATCAATTATAACCTCTTGACCTAGGTTGAAGTTTTTTTCCTCGGCGTGAACGAATGATTGAGCAAGCTCAATGTTATGTTAATTATTATAAATCTTCATTTTTATGATGAGTAACATTTTAAGGTTACAATGAACAGTGTACGTACCCGTGTAGGAGTCCGTTGTGTCATGTGCAGTCTTATAAAACCAATTCGTTTTGCCTTTTATCGTATTAAAGCATCGATAATTGTTTTTCCAGAGTTGTAAGCAAAACCAATTATATCTAAGTTCAATTATATATAAGTTTTATATTCCGCCCAACTGTGTTAATTGTAACCTGTAGAGATAAGGTATTGACTCTTGCAAAGCAAAACATATTCAAAATGGTGGGAGAGTCATTCGTAGGTAGTTAGGAGCATAGCTTGATTTTGCCAACACTAATTTTTCTTTTTCCATTTCTTTGCTATTTCAGACTTATTAACAGTATTTCATTACGATTCCTTCAAATTAATAAATACGCTAACTGGCATACCATCATATATAATGGGAGAGAAATATTTACTTACTGTAAAAGCAAAGCAATACAAAATTATTATTTTAAATAGGTTTACAATTCTTTTCAGTCCGATTTTTTTGTTTAGATTCCATAGATCCAATCATTTAGCCATTATTATATTTCTTCCAAAGACCAAATGCGATGATACTCCAAATCGCTTTGCATCCGCCGAAAAATCCAGTATGCGGAAGGAGCGAGGTCTGGAGGATGGGGCGTGTAGGGTAGGACTTCACCGCTACAGACACGTGGGGCTTAGTGTAATCATGTTGCAATATCACCTTGCAATACCTTTCTTTTTCACACAATGCACGGCTCAAACGCATTCATTATATTTCCTAACGTTTCCCATCAATTCTTTTTGTTTGCTTTGCTGAGTCTCTCGCAGCGATTCTGCGAAATCACTTTGTGTTTACAAAGGATCTTGGTCCAATAATCTCTCATTTTCAATTTGTTCGGGTGGGCCAAGACGCCCTTTTACTTCGACGTTAAAATGACTGTAAAATCACTATACACTTCTATTAGTCCTCGATGAGCTTAAGCTGCACTTTTCCCCAATTAAAAGTGATTATCAAGACTTTCAGCAAATACTGTTTATTTAAGGCAGGTCCTGACATTGAATGTGGTATCATGCTTTTTAAACGGGACGTACTCGCAATGGGTTACACAAAAGTCTGAGAAGCATTTCAAGATTAAAAAAAAAAACCGAAAATATATAATATAATATATTTTACTTCGTTTTTGTTTTATTGGTTGCAAAATCTAACCAAATCAATCGAAAAAATATATTGTCGTGAAATTCGCCCACTGCCTTAAGACGTCAATGAGGTTTTACCAGGAGTTGTTACCATTTACAGTTCTAATGAGTAGTGAGATCAACGATTGATTGTACACGTCCTAATATAAGTAATAAACACGTTCGGTAGCCGGTTAAATTACTAGTTTTTTGCGATTACCTTAGTTGCTGGCGCCTGTTTTAACTAATTTATTTTCTTTGTCACTGGCTTATACTTAGAAGAGCTCAGAATCAATATTGAACTTGGAAACCAACTGCAAAGGTGTTCGTCGTAATCATGCAAAGGGAATTAAATGTCATACATAACTACCACTTAATGTATTTGACGAAATAATAAATACTTTGCGAAATTTTAATCCGGTTTGCTTAAGAAAAAAATTGAAGGCTGTAAACCTAAAGAACATTTTTTGTTTTTTTTTTTTTTTGTTGGAGGTTGGGATCAACTACACTGGAGCACTCAGACTCAAATACTGGTCCATTGTACTACCAGGCAGTAACCTTCATTTAATGTAATTTCTTGGTTTTCCGAAGAAAAACCAAGATGCGCTTCTGTGATATAGAACTTAGGTTTTCAGTTCCCACCACATCAGCGCCAAATAACCGCCACCTGATACGAGCGAAGGCAGGACACTGACAGAGAAAGTGCTCTGAAGTGTCTTCACCTTCTCCACAGGCGTCGCAGAGTGTGACATCACTAAGATGCATAGCGAAGGTAAAGTGTCCCGTTAATACGCCAACAAGTCTTCTGCACTCGTTTCTGTCTAGGGATAGCAGAAAAGAAGCGGATTTCTTGCAGACGTTTGGGAGCATACTCTTGGTCACCCTGCATTCTGGAGAGTCACGCCATCTCTGGTTGTGCTGTGGGGATACCCAACCATCGACGGAGGCCCTGACCAGGGACGCGGTTAGTCCCAAGGCGGGTTCGGGTCCTATGAATGCCTCTGCTGAACCTAGCCTAGCTAGTTCATCGGCAGTTTCGTTTCCCAGGATCCCGTGAGGACCAGGGACCCAGACAAGTCTTAGCGAATTCAGCCTGCCGACCGAATTGAGGGAAGACTTGCATTCCTGAACTATCTTGGAAGTGGTTAAAGGGTTGAGTAAGGCCTTGAGCACAGCTTGACTGTCGCTGCAGATGCAGATACTTCTTCCCTTCCACCTATTCTTCACAATGTAGTTGGTGGCCATTAGGATCGCGAAGGCTTCCGCCTGGAAGACCGACGCGAAGTTTCCTAAGGAGGCGTGAAGTCTAATGTTGTCGTTTTCCACGAAGGCTCCAGCTCCAGAACCCTCCGTTGTCTTGGAGCCGTTCGTGAAAATCCGACTACATTCCTTTCCCGGTTCAGTTTCTGGCCACAGCCAGTCCAGGACACGTGGAAAGTCGACTTTGTAAAAGCGTCGCAACTGTGTTATTGGCGACCTCGCATCAGACGGCATGTCCATGAGAGTAGTATCATAGGAGATGCGGTGTGCGAGGTCATCAAAGCTCCAGAGCGAGTGGAACCAAAGACCATTCCTTTTTAGTCGAAAGATGGCCTTGAGTGTACATCCCATGATGTGGAGATCAAGGGGGAGAACCTAAAGAACATACTCAACCTAATTCTTGGATCGAAGATACACCCACTTATTCGACCTGCATTGAGCAAAGAAAAGAATATATTTAAAATGTTTATTTTTTATTTTAATCTCCTATGATTACTGAATCAGCCATTTTCCGTAAGACTAAGCTTGCTTTGTGTAACAGCTTGATCTTCCAAGTCCTTCCTTATGGCGCAAAGACCTGGACGTTACTAAAAACGGATGAGATAGCTCTAAGGTAGAGAGAAAAGTTCTGCGTCGATAGCATCTCAACTCAACGACGAACTCTTTGTGCTGCACAGCAGCCTGCGCCTGCTCAAGCGTTTATCGATACTGCTCCGACACGAAAAGTCTTCGGATCTGAGCCATTCAAACAGCGCAACAGAGGACGGCTTAGGCTGAGGTGGCGCACACAAGTGGAGAAGGGTCTCAACTAACTTGGAGTGCGCAAATGGTGGCAGTTGGTGAAAGATTATGCTGGCTGAAGAGGCATGTTGGCCACAAGAGTATTGATCCGAGTCTGCGTTATTATTATTTAACTTTTTTTTCACTTTTTTCGTATTATTATTGCATTTAGTCTTAATTTTTAGGAACGGAAATTCGAATTGCATTATTATTTCAAAAAATGCTACAAATCAAAACTTAATCAAACTGAACAGATTCTTGAATGATTCTGAACGTTGAACGATATGATTTTGGTTAGCTAAAGTAACCTGACTCAGAAACGGAAAATTAGTCGCTGAGGAAAATGTTGCTTCCGAAAAATAATTTTTTTTAAACAAAACTCTATTCATGTGTAAAAGATATTTACGACTTTCAAATAAGAACCAGCAAAACAAAACAGCCGTCTTTATTGTTAAATAAAAATCCACCGAACTACTCACAAGTGAACATGTCATATTCAAACTTAGTTCACTAAGTTGACAAAGGTTTTCTCTATAATTATCGGAAACTTGAATGGCTTTAATGATTTTGATTTATCTTGTAGTTATTAAAGATTGACTTATAAGTTTGATATACAAGGAAAGTAGCAAGAGTAAAATCACCTACAGTCAGGGTTATATTTTCCATTGACTCCAAAGAAAAATATTTTTTTGACGTTTTTATTTCAACTGCTTGGACATTCATTGTATTTTTTTTTTCTGTTTCAAAGCAAGCTGACACAAGAACTAAAAGCTTTGATTCAAGCATTCTGGACAGATGTTAAGAAAGGTGTATATGAAGCAAAACCCAAAAATACAAAACAGCTATGGGATGTTGTGCAGGTTGCGTGGAGGAATATCCCTGTTCAGCAATGTCAGGTATTAATCGACTTCATGCGACAACGTTGTGACGCTTTACTTAAAAATGAAGTTTGTACTGCCTAGTACTAAGCCAATACAAAAAAACTTAACTATTCCATTGGCTTTTACTTACATATATATATATATATATATATATATATATATATATATATATATATATGTATACGGGGGGCATGGGCCTATGCACGCGAGGTAACGTCATTGATTGCGCTCAACATGTCGAGCTGCCAAGGCAATCCTCGTTAGTGCACAGGTCAAGTTGACATACAGCCTCCACGTTTCGCCCCCTGGATGGCCATCACAACACCCGTTGTATGGTGAACTAATGTATGCAACGACCCCCTCTGTCCGAGGATTTAAATAGTGGGCCTGGCCTACCAGTCCGTGGGTTGTGCGTGAGGGTAACTTCCTCACCACGTAAAAACCAGAAGTTCAGAGACAACAACATGCCTCGGATAAGGACGGATCAACTGTTGACGACCCCAGCAAACGTTTTGAGGACAAAGATTTTCGGTTTTGCACGTGGAATGTGAGGTCCCTTAACAGGCCACGTGCAGCCGAACAACTTGCGGAGGCCCTTGACAGCTACAAAGCTGACATAACCGCCATCCAGGAAGTGCGATGGGATGGGCCTGGCATAAAAACGATGAAGAACTGCGATATCTACTACAGCAATTGCTATAGAGAGAGAAGGCAGCGCTTATTCGGATGCGGATTTGTTGTTCGAGGCAGACTTAGGCAAAAAGTCTTGAGCTACGACCCAGTCAGCGAACGCCTCATGACAATCCGCATCAAGGCTAAATTCGAGAACATCAGCCTAATATGCGCTCACGCCCCGACAGAGGAGAAGGATGACAACATCAAGGATGACTTCTATGATCTCCTAGAAAGAACATACGATCGATGCCCCAGCTATGACACCAAGATCGTTCTAGGAGATTTCAATGCTCAGCTGGGAAAGGAGGACATCTTTCCTGGAGTCATCGGTAAACGCAGCCTGCACGACAACACATCCGGAAACGGACTCCGGCTGTCGGACTTCGCCTCGGGGCGAAACCTCTCTGTGGCTAGAACATGGCGATCTCCTGATCAATCAACCGTCAACCAGATTGATCACGTTGCGATCGACGTCAGACACTCCTCCAGTATTCTCGATGTCCGAACCTTCCGAGGTGCAAACATTGACTCGGATCATCACCTTGTTGTAGCCAAGGTAAGAACCCGGATATCGAGAGAGCAACGGAGTCGAGAAAGGCCAAAACGGTTTGACGTCGAAAAGCTACAATCGCAGCTGATTGCTGGGAACTTCGCCGACCGAGTCTCCCGGAAACTCGCCCAGAGTTCGACGCTTCCTGCACTAAGCATAGAAGAAGAATGGAAACGTTGTCAAGAAGCCATCAAAGATGCTGCCACTGATGTGTTGGGTTTCACGGCACCACCCAGAAGGAACCCATGGTTTGACGACGAGTGCAGGCAAGCGCACGCAGCTAAACAAGACGCCTATAAAGCAACGCTGCATCGAACAACGCGAGCTGTTCGTGAACTCTACGAACAGAGAAGAAGGGAAGAGCACCGGCTTCTCAGAAGGAAGAAGAAGGAGCATGAGAAGCGCGCGGCCGAAGAAATGGAAAGGTGCTTTGGCAGGAATGAAGTCCGAAAATTTTACCGAAAGGTAAAACAGCTATCCGGAGGATACAAGGTTCGGACCAAGGCCTGCCGGGACCAAAATGGACAACTAGTAGTAGAGTCGCAGTCTGTGCTGAGGATCATTTCTGCAGACTCCTAAACGGCGATGACGACCCAAATCCCGCTGTTAGGTAGAATGTTCCACTCAATTTGGACGATGATAGACAAGCATTCCGTCCCCCCGACT
>OY019134.1:26138958-26193958 GCA_955652365.1 Eristalinus aeneus
GAGTTGTGTACGACCATATATTTCATTTATTAGCATACATGTGTGTATGTATCTCTCTTCACTTTAAATAAGATGAGGCAGTAAGCGTGTTCACTTTATTGCATGCAAAGCATTATCTATAAGAACACCTGTCAAGTTATTTTAACAAAACGTGCTTGACTGAATTTACAAATGCGTTGGAAATGTTATAAGCTTACTCAGTTTCTAGTTTTGTTGTTTCACTTGGTTCAGATCTAATATATAATAAAAATTTGATTGCAGGTTTTTTGTTATATTGCCTTTGCGGGGAAAAATAGTATACATCCACTGGTTGAGGTGAGAGTACAATTACTGCATGCTTCGGACTTTACTTAGTGAAGCAAAGTTAAAAATCTTATCACTTGTTTTGGAAAGGGGCTTGGGATTTTTGAGACTGAGGGGATAATCAAATTACGGAATTGACCAGATATGAGTGATAGGTAATCAGTAATTCCAACTTTAAACTTCAGCTTATGAAGTGGTGACAATTTCCTGGTAGGGAACATGCACCGAATCATTTGTTGAATTTGGGAAGATGAAATGCTGCAATTTGATTTCTTCGTAATATTTACGCTACTTTGAAAAAAAAGGCAACATCTTCTACAAACCAACTGTATCCTGATACGCAGATAATATCAACCCAACGTACCCAAGGGAAAGCATTTACGACAATTGAAAATAAAATAACCAAAAACAACTGACACTCTTTTAAATAAGACAAAAGACAAAGTACCATAATTGACAGCTTCAAATAAGAGAAGTCATGGAGTGCCCTCAATGGGTCGCTGGCCAGTTAAGTAAATAACACGAATCAATTCCCGGCGTTATCTCTATCCGCAATAGTGTACTGAACTGGTAAAAACAAATGAGAAACATCGTATATACCACAAGAGGAGAAAAATGCTTTTTTGGTAGTAAAAGTAGGCAGAATGCTTGAATCAAAGCTTTTTTTGTTTTTGTGTCAGCTTGCTTTGAAACAGAAAAAAAAAATACAATGAATGTCCTAGCAGTTGAAACAAAAACGTCTCAAAAGACTTATATGTCAAAGAAATAATTCTCTCCAAGTCAATGGAAAGTGGACTGTAGGTGATTTTACTCTTGCTACTTTCCTTATATATCAAACTTATAAGTCAATCTTTAATAACTACAAGAAAAATCAAAATCATTAAAGCCATTCAATCTTCCGATAATTATAGAGAAAACCTTTGTCAACTTAGTGAACTAAGTTTGCGGGATTGTGCGATATTCACTGAATATGACATGTTTACTTGTGAATAGTTCGGTGGATTTTGTCCATAGCTTTTACATATTTAACAATAGAGACGGTTGTTTCGTTTTGCTAATTCTTATTTGAAAGTCGCAAATATCTTTTACATATGAATAGAATTTTGTTTAAAAATAAAAATATTTTTCGGAAGCAACATTTTCCTCAGCGACTATTTTTCCGTTTCAGGTTACTTTAGCCAACCAAAAACATATCGTTCAACGTTCAGAATCATTCAAGAATCTGTTCAGTTTGTTTAAGTTTTGATTTGTAGCATTTTTCAAAAAAAAAATAAAGCAATTCGAATTTCCGTTCCTAAAAGTTAAGACTAAATTAAATAATAATACAAAAAAGTGAAAAAAAAGTTAAATAATAATAACGCATACTCGGATCCATAATCTTGTGGCCATGCCTCTTCAGCCAGCATAATCTCTCGCCAACTGCCACCAGTTGCGCACTCCAAGTTAGTTGAGACCCTTCTCCACTTTTGTGCGCCACCTCAGCCTAAGCCGTCCTCTGTTGCGCTGTTCGAATGGCTCAGATCCGAAGACTTTTCTTATCGGAGCAGTGGTGTCCATATGCTCTTCATGACCTACCCATCTTAAGTGTTGTATCGAAAAACGCTTGACCAGGCGCACGCTGTTGTGCAGCACAAAAAGTTCGTCGTTGAGTTGAGATGCTATCGACGCAGAACTCTTCTCTCGTCCTTAGGGCTATCCATAGCTATTTTGTATTTTTGGGGTTTGCTTCATATACAGCTTTCTTAACATCTGTCCAAAGGTTTCCAATGGGATTCAAGTCCGGAGACTGAGGCGGCCACTCTATAACTTGACCTCCATTGCTTTGGGAAAATTCTTTCGCCAATTTTCTCGTATGTTTGGGTTCAAAGTCTTGCTGTAGAATTCATCTAAGCGGCATATGCTTTATGCTGACATAAACTCCAGCAGTCATCATCGGTTATGCCCAAAATATGGGACCAGGACCATAATAGAAATTGCATCCTCATACGACAATTTTTGCTCCACCGTACTTAACAGTCTTTACAGGTTGAAACTCCTAAATAATCTTATTATTTATCGTCCATCGGCGGGGGTTAGTTTCGATTTTTTTTTCCTCTTTTTCCTTCCTGATGAGCGTATATTTTGGCATTTGCGATCATTTTATTTGAGCACCCAACAATTTCACTTACAAATTTGTATTTTTTACCTTCAGTAAGCAATTTTTTTTCAGTAAGCCACGTTTCGCAGGAGTACAATGCACACGACGGCTCATTTTATTTTGCTAACATCGTTGCACTTTGAAGTATTATCTTTTAATTATTACAATAATATGTTTATAACCAAAAAATTCAAAAGACTAGTGTACACTTCGAAAACGCTCCTCAAAATAACATGGTGCTATTATTTTGCACATTTATATATATATATATATATATATATATATATATATATATATATATATAATTTTTGACGTTCTTGTAAAATGTACCTTGAAAAAGGTATTTTTAATAAATAAATACCTTCGCCTGCGTACATGCTTTAGTTTCTATTTTCGCAAATCTAAATTTGCCGCGCCCAACTGTAGGCTTACCATAAAATGCTTTTATCCACACAATCCTTAGAATATGTACAAAAAAAGTTTATTGTTGTAGTATTGCATAATCAAAGACAAGTATACCTAGATGTCTCACCTAGAACAAAATACTGGTTGTCGTTTTGAAAAACCAGCCGACAAACGCTTTCAGTAATAGAAAGAGAGCAGCCAGCCGACAAGAAATAATACTCGTAATGCGGAGAGAAAAATTCAGAGAGAATATCGAAGAGTGATCAGTATACCGATTGCTTGTATTTATGATATTGAACTATGGTAAACAAAGGGGTTGTTTAGGTCATTGGCTTTGTGTAGAATCAATCTAAGCGGCAGTTTAATTTAGTTTTCACATAATGCTGACACCAGAGATAAGCACCCTTTGAGGTGAACTGACTGCGTTTTTTTTTGTAAGCCCCTGTCTGTGAGCTGTCTTGTCATCTGATTGCAAACATCTGAGCAGTTAGTGAGGTTAAATATCCTGACAGGGAGTAAAATCATAAGGGTGCGTAAGTATTAAGGGTGCGAGAGTATAAATCAGGTAATGGATATTTATTCTTAAAACGCGAAACGACAATAAAGTATGTTGTCTAATAAACCTGAAATATCACCAATACAGTAATTAAGTTGACAAACAAACAACTGGTTAAACTCTTTTAATAAGCAAGTATGATATATGGTGACAGCAAGGATTTAACGCCAGCCATACATTTGTAATAATATAAAGTAAAATTGTTGTTTATTAATCTTTTCTCTTTTATTAGGTATTCGACTATATGGAAGGAAGACGTAAATACAAGTTGATTATAAGGCTTAAAATAGTTTTTGAAAAGCATTTCCACACCACCCAAGGGGTATGCTTATGGTGCGTTAAGCGATGTTTTGTTAACCAGGTGTTCGGTTTCCCCAAGAGGCCTATTGCACCCTAACTAAAATAAATTAGAATCGTTTTTGTATATTTAGCGATCTAACAAGAATTTCATTTAACTTAAAAAATTAACTGAAAAATAAAATATATTAACGACACGAATATATGGAATTGATTCAAATATTTTGACAAATATCTAACACGGAGCATCGTATTTTTAAAATTAGGGTCGCTCGAATCCCTGTTCCAATATTTAGTGACAAAATAAATTCGAATTCTAATAAAATAATTTAACATGAAATCTGGTGGCAAAATTTTACAGCAGGTATATTGCTTTTCAGTTATTAGTAAAGTAAGAAGGTGTTTTAACATACAACGCGAAAGTGCACTTTGGCCTGTCGCATATTTTCCATTGCACCGAAGATGTTTCTATTACACTAGGGGTTGATTGCTGATGCACTGCAACCTTTATGCTTCAACATTTTCACAATTTCCGGCTCTCACAATTTTCGAATATTGAAGGCCCCAAAGTTTTTGGAAAATTGATTTGAACTGTTGGGCAGTCACGCGTGTATTTTTACCTCCACCACTTCTGGCTTCACAGAAAAACTGCTCTAAACAATCTTGATTCAAATTTCTTTTATTACAATTCACTACAATTACAATTGCTTAAATAGAACAAGCAGGCACTTTGTAATAATTTAGTCCTTACCAAATATGCAAATATATTAAGTACTTTAAATCGCTTTTAAGGAATTAAAAGAACAAATACCAGTAATTATCAGTGAGTAATTTAATCTAACTATATTTGCTTTCTTATAACCGTACCCAGTCACTTTCACTGCACATTTTGTTCTCGTACGCAGAATCGTATAGCAAACAAGCAAATTTGTGGCAAAATTTTGCAAAATTTTGCAAAATTAACGAGTACGCAAGTACTCCTGCGATTTGACCACAAAAATTAGGTAATTAAGGAGTTCACTATGTTGATGTGCTCATAATATTTTTCATTTATACCATTGATGAAAACACAGATTTTTGTACAAAATTTCAATATATATTTTGTATTGTGTACAAAACATCAATGTGTAACATCTGTTTTTTAAAGAGAATCAAAATCAGGTGATTTCGGGAATTAGAACGAAATCACTTCCTGTGATAAATGCGTGAATATCATTTTCAATTCATAGTAACACTACGAATTATTTATCTTTTTGAAGTAATTTAGGTATTTCATAATATTCCTGCAAAAACATTGTTTTACAAGCATGGGCGTAAGCATTCATTGCGAAATAGTTTTTTAAGCCTCATGTTGCACTTCTGAACATCTTTGGCCAAATCGCCTAATCTGCCGCCATGTTTGAAAAACTAGACCATCCACGGATTTGCCGCCATTATTGTGGTGAATCCAACGATTTGCCGCCATTATCCACCGATTTGGTATAAGATCCAGGGATTTTATAGTGGTGTTGGCGATTCTCAAGGGATTTCTCACACAACTGCAAAATCCCTGGATTGGACAGGCATAAGGCCAGGGGCAAATACTGGTCTAAGACGAGCATCTCCTTGATTCCCTTATCTCTGGCTGACACAAACTCCGGCGTTCATCATCAGTTTTATCCAAATAATGGGACCAGTACCATAATAGGAAAATCATCCCCATACTTTAAATTTGGCTCCGCCGTGTACTACAGTTTTGATAGTACACTCCGGTTGAAACTCTTGGTTCTTTCGCCTGCGAACAAATGTCCTGATCCCAGGAGTTCCAAATAAAATTATTTTGGATTCTTGCGTCCATTATATATTGCGCCATTTAGAAGGTTTTCAGTGCAGGTGTTCTTTCGCAAATTTGGTTTGTTAGGTTAATTTTTAACAGTAGTGGTCAAGGGACTTCTGACAGGTAAATTCTTCTTCTTGATGTCGCCATCCACAATAAGAAGAATGCTGATAAACAGTTTACGCTTGACTAATCTTACTATATGTCTTTCATCGTTGGGGGCTAGTTTTGTTTCTTTTTTTCATTTTCATTTTATTTGAACAACCAACAATTTCACATATAAATTTGTATGTTTTTTTCTTAAGGCCCGTTTCTCAGAAGTACAATGCACACCACGACCTATTTTACTTTACTAGCAACGCTTCAATTAATAAGATAAATATTATAAATTTTTCGATGTACCGCACTTAATTAAAAGCGTAAGAAATAATCTTCTTCAACAATATTTGATAATATCAGATGGATGCACAAGCCGGAAGGTTGTCGAACACCTATATTATGTAGAAAAGACCAAATCAACCAAAATGTGTCCAAAATTAACTTTTGCGCATGTTTTGAGAAAATGAATGTAGCTTTGGACGCACAAGTTTTAAGTCGGTCTGTGGCATGTGGGATTTAGGCAATGTGTGAACTCAATAGCTTTCCCAACCATCTACAAAAATATGTTAAGCCGACATCAGCTTTCATAAGAAAAATAAACAAATTATTTGATATTTTAAGAGGCAAACCAGCGCTTTTGTGGCATGTAAAAGTATTCACTGAATTTTTCATTGAGGAACCAATTATGCCAAAAATAACAGAAACAATTTTACAAAAATGCATCGGAGTTACAAGTCTCCGTATCCCGGAATGGTTTATTAGCGCAAATGAATGCTATAAAAATAGAATTTACAACACCAATACTTGCTCTATTGTTCAAAAATAGCAAATGGACGATGGACAGGAGAACCTGTAATTTAAAAGCTGCAAAGCAAAAAAAAAAAATAAATTAAAATTTGCATGAACAAATTACATGACTGTTTGAACAAAATAACAATAAATAAAAGGTTTTTTAAACATATGTACGAAGGTTGCCTTCTATATTTCGGTATTGGGAAACCCTAGTGTTGCAATCTGGCAACTGCCAGCTCTGTCGTAAAGTTTGACATTTTTGAGGTTATACGTACTCAGACCTTTTGACATACGAGCGCTATTTCTGTTGTTTACAGTAACTTAAAAGATTCATCTCGCCTAAAAAATGGAATTAAATCGTGAACATTTTCGTGCGATTATTTTTTACAACTTTCGACGTGGATTAACTCAACAACAGTGCATCGATGAACTTAATTTAATTTTTGGCGGTGAAGCTAAATCTAGGACCAGTGTTTATCGATAGTATGGTGAATTCAACCGAGGTCGTAGTTCACTCCAAGACGAATTTCGTGAAGGTTGTCCAAAATCAGTTGTTGTTCCGGAAACCATTGATGCTGTGCGCCAACTGATATTGCAAGATCGTCATGTGACCTATCGTGAGATTGAAGCAACCTTAGGCACATTGTTGCATCGAACTTCGTGCAGTGCAGACGTGTTTTAGTCATAGTACAATAAAATACAATTAATTAATCCTTACTACATTTAAACACCTAAGATACCAAGTGAGGCACTAGCCTAGTGGAGGAGGTGCCTGTTCGGTACCAGAAAAAAAATATTTGTTAATTTAATTAGATTAAGATAGTTATATGTAGGTTAAGTGTTTTAATTAGGATAAGGTAAAAATAGAAATTAGTTGCTAAGTTTTTTATACAAGTTTTCTTAGTATTTGGCTGTCTAGAATTAAGTAAATACTGTAAACATTTACAAAAGAATAATATCACGAAGCTGAAAAGCACTAGAAATTAAAAACAGATTAACTTAGAGTGCCCGTCTAGGGCCAGTAAGATAGATTTGTAAGTTTTAATTAAACTAGTGAAGTATTTTGTCTAGATATAAGAAGATTAAATGATGAATAAAAATACATTTTTAGACAAAAAAAAAGTTGCCTGTTCGGTAATACGGGTTCGAATCCCGCGAACACCTTTTCTTTTTTTTTATTTTCATTTATAAAAGACTCGCTCGAAAAATCGGGTGATTTCAAGACAACGTCGTCGTATAGATTTGATGATCTAAGTGGCGTAAGCAGTTTACGCTCAGAGAGCCCAGCGAGCATACTCAATGAGACAAAGAAGAGAAGGACGAGGATGCAAATGCAACCGACACCGATCAAGCGACGGACAACAACAACAACTGCATCATTTGATGAAAACCTCCAAACCAACACCAACAACAGCAATGAAAGCGGACAAAGATATTGAAACCCTTCAATACCAATCTGAAGGTAACGAAGGGCGCTACATGGGGCTAACAGCTCCTTCCAGCTCCTCGTCTCCTCTGATACTGAGGACAGGGCGGAAGACATAAAGGAGCTGGAAGAGAGTACAAAGAGACGTGAAACCAACACCAACAACAGCAATGAAAGCGGACAAAGATATTGAAACCCTTCAATACCAATCTGAAGGTAACGAAGGGCGCTACATGAGGGGTAACAACTCCTTCCAGCTCCTCGCCTCCTCTGATACTGAGGACAGGGTGGAAGACATAAAGGAGCTGGAAGAGAGTACAAAGAGACGTACAAAATTTCAATATATATTTTGTATTGTGTACAAAACATCAATGTGTAACATCTGTTTTTTAAAGAGAATCAAAATCAGGTGATCTCGGGAATTAGAACGAAATCACTTCCTGTGATAAATGCGTGAATATCATTTTCAATTCATAGTAACACTACGAATTATTTATCTTTTTGAAGTAATTTAGGTATTTTATAATATTCCTGCAAAAACATTGTTTTACAAGCATGGGCGTAAGCATTCATTGCGAAATAGTTTTTTAAGCCTCATGTTGCACTTCTGAACATCTTTGGCCAAATCGCCTAATCTGCCGCCATGTTTGAAAAACTAGACCATCCACGGATTTGCCGCCATTATTGTGGTGAATCCAACGATTTGCCGCCATTATCCACCGATTTGGTATAAGATCCAGGGATTTTATAGTGGTGTTGGCGATTCTCAAGGGATTTCTCACACAACTGCAAAATCCCTGGATTGGACAGGCATAAGGCCAGGGGCAAATACTGGTCTAAGACGAGCATCTCCTTGATTCACTTATCTCTGGCTGACACAAACTCCGGCGTTCATCATCAGTTTTATCCAAATAATGGGACCAGTACCATAATAGGAAAATCATCCCCATACTTTAAATTTGGCTCCGCCGTGTACTACAGTTTTGATAGTACACTCCGGTTGAAACTCTTGGTTCTTTCGCCTGCGAACAAATGTCCTGATCCCAGGAGTTCCAAATAAAATTATTTTGGATTCTTGCGTCCATTATATATTGCGCCATTTAGAAGGTTTTCAGTGCAGGTGTTCTTTCGCAAATTTGGTTTGTTAGGTTAATTTTTAACAGTAGTGGTCAAGGGACTTCTGACAGGTAAATTCTTCTTCTTGATGTCGCCATCCACAATAAGAAGAATGCTGATAAACAGTTTACGCTTGACTAATCTTACTATATGTCTTTCATCGTTGGGGGCTAGTTTTGTTTCTTTTTTTCATTTTCATTTTATTTGAACAACCAACAATTTCACATATAAATTTGTATGTTTTTTTCTTAAGGCCCGTTTCTCAGAAGTACAATGCACACCACGACCTATTTTACTTTACTAGCAACGCTTCAATTAATAAGATAAATATTATAAATTTCAGATTTTAATACAATAATAACAAAATGTATGAACTTTTCGATGTACCGCACTTAATTAAAAGCGTAAGAAATAATCTTCTTCAACAATATTTGATAATATCAGATGGATGCACAAGCCGGAAGGTTGTCGAACACCTATATTATGTAGAAAAGACCAAATCAACCAAAATGTGTCCAAAATTAACTTTTGCGCATGTTTTGAGAAAATGAATGTAGCTTTGGACGCACAAGTTTTAAGTCGGTCTGTGGCATGTGGGATTTAGGCAATGTGTGAACTCAATAGCTTTCCCAACCATCTACAAAAATATGTTAAGCCGACATCAGCTTTCATAAGAAAAATAAACAAATTATTTGATATTTTAAGAGGCAAACCAGCGCTTTTGTGGCATGTAGAAGTATTCACTGAATTTTTCATTGAGGAACCAATTATGCCAAAAATAACAGAAACAATTTTACAAAAATGCATCGGAGTTACAAGTCTCCGTATCCCGGAATGGTTTATTAGCGCAAATGAATGCTATAAAAATAGAATTTACAACACCAATACTTGCTCTATTGTTCAAAAATAGCAAATGGACGATGGACAGGAGAACCTGTAATTTAAAAGCTGCAAAGCAAAAAAAAAAAATAAATTAAAATTTGCATGAACAAATTACATGACTGTTTGAACAAAATAACAATAAATAAAAGGTTTTTTAAACATATGTACGAAGGTTGCCTTCTATATTTCGGTATTGGGCAACCCTAGTGTTGTAATCTGGCAACTGCCAGCTCTGTCGTAAAGTTTGACATTTTTGAGGTTATACGTACTCAGACCTTTTGACATACGAGCGCTATTTCTGTTGTTTACAGTAACTTAAAAGATTCATCTCGCCTAAAAAATGGAATTAAATCGTGAACATTTTCGTGCGATTATTTTTTACAACTTTCGACGTGGATTAACTCAACAACAGTGCATCGATGAACTTAATTTAATTTTTGGCGGTGAAGCTAAATCTAGGACCAGTGTTTATCGATAGTATGGTGAATTCAACCGAGGTCGTAGTTCACTCCAAGACGAATTTCGTGAAGGTTGTCCAAAATCAGTTGTTGTTCCGGAAACCATTGATGCTGTGCGCCAACTGATATTGCAAGATCGTCATGTGACCTATCGTGAGATTGAAGCAACCTTAGGCACATTGTTGCATCGAACTTCGTGCAGTGCAGACGTGTTTTAGTCATAGTACAATAAAATACAATTAATTAATCCTTACTACATTTAAACACCTAAGATACCAAGTGAGGCACTAGCCTAGTGGAGGAGGTGCCTGTTCGGTACCAGAAAAAAAATATTTGTTAATTTAATTAGATTAAGATAGTTATATGTAGGTTAAGTGTTTTAATTAGGATAAGGTAAAAATAGAAATTAGTTGCTAAGTTTTTTATACAAGTTTTCTTAGTATTTGGCTGTCTAGAATTAAGTAAATACTGTAAACATTTACAAAAGAATAATATCACGAAGCTGAAAAGCACTAGAAATTAAAAACAGATTAACTTAGAGTGCCCGTCTAGGGCCAGTAAGATAGATTTGTAAGTTTTAATTAAACTAGTGAAGTATTTTGTCTAGATATAAGAAGATTAAATGATGAATAAAAATACATTTTTAGACTAAAAAAAAGTTGCCTGTTCGGTAATACGGGTTCGAATCCCGCGAACACCTTTTCTTTTTTTTTATTTTCATTTATAAAAGACTCGCTCGAAAAATCGGGTGATTTCAAGACAACGTCGTCGTATAGATTTGATGATCTAAGTGGCGTAAGCAGTTTACGCTCAGAGAGCCCAGCGAGCATACTCAATGAGACAAAGAAGAGAAGGACGAGGATGCAAATGCAACCGACACCGATCAAGCGACGGACAACAACAACAACTGCATCATTTGATGAAAACCTCCAAACCAACACCAACAACAGCAATGAAAGCGGACAAAGATATTGAAACCCTTCAATACCAATCTGAAGGTAACGAAGGGCGCTACATGGGGCTAACAGCTCCTTCCAGCTCCTCGTCTCCTCTGATACTGAGGACAGGGCGGAAGACATAAAGGAGCTGGAAGAGAGTACAAAGAGACGTGAAACCAACACCAACAACAGCAATGAAAGCGGACAAAGATATTGAAACCCTTCAATACCAATCTGAAGGTAACGAAGGGCGCTACATGAGGGGTAACAACTCCTTCCAGCTCCTCGCCTCCTCTGATACTGAGGACAGGGTGGAAGACATAAAGGAGCTGGAAGAGAGTACAAAGAGACGTACAAAATTTCAATATATATTTTGTATTGTGTACAAAACATCAATGTGTAACATCTGTTTTTTAAAGAGAATCAAAATCAGGTGATTTCGGGAATTAGAACGAAATCACTTCCTGTGATAAATGCGTGAATATCATTTTCAATTCATAGTAACACTACGAATTATTTATCTTTTTGAAGTAATTTAGGTATTTCATAATATTCCTGCAAAAACATTGTTTTACAAGCATGGGCGTAAGCATTCATTGCGAAATAGTTTTTTAAGCCTCATGTTGCACTTCTGAACATCTTTGGCCAAATCGCCTAATCTGCCGCCATGTTTGAAAAACTAGACCATCCACGGATTTGCCGCCATTATTGTGGTGAATCCAACGATTTGCCGCCATTATCCACCGATTTGGTATAAGATCCAGGGATTTTATAGTGGTGTTGGCGATTCTCAAGGGATTTCTCACACAACTGCAAAATCCCTGGATTGGACAGGCATAAGGCCAGGGGCAAATACTGGTCTAAGACGAGCATCTCCTTGATTCCCTTATCTCTGGCTGACACAAACTCCGGCGTTCATCATCAGTTTTATCCAAATAATGGGACCAGTACCATAATAGGAAAATCATCCCCATACTTTAAATTTGGCTCCGCCGTGTACTACAGTTTTGATAGTACACTCCGGTTGAAACTCTTGGTTCTTTCGCCTGCGAACAAATGTCCTGATCCCAGGAGTTCCAAATAAAATTATTTTGGATTCTTGCGTCCATTATATATTGCGCCATTTAGAAGGTTTTCAGTGCAGGTGTTCTTTCGCAAATTTGGTTTGTTAGGTTAATTTTTAACAGTAGTGGTCAAGGGACTTCTGACAGGTAAATTCTTCTTCTTGATGTCGCCATCCACAATAAGAAGAATGCTGATAAACAGTTTACGCTTGACTAATCTTACTATATGTCTTTCATCGTTGGGGGCTAGTTTTGTTTCTTTTTTTCATTTTCATTTTATTTGAACAACCAACAATTTCACATATAAATTTGTATGTTTTTTTCTTAAGGCCCGTTTCTCAGAAGTACAATGCACACCACGACCTATTTTACTTTACTAGCAACGCTTCAATTAATAAGATAAATATTATAAATTTTTCGATGTACCGCACTTAATTAAAAGCGTAAGAAATAATCTTCTTCAACAATATTTGATAATATCAGATGGATGCACAAGCCGGAAGGTTGTCGAACACCTATATTATGTAGAAAAGACCAAATCAACCAAAATGTGTCCAAAATTAACTTTTGCGCATGTTTTGAGAAAATGAATGTAGCTTTGGACGCACAAGTTTTAAGTCGGTCTGTGGCATGTGGGATTTAGGCAATGTGTGAACTCAATAGCTTTCCCAACCATCTACAAAAATATGTTAAGCTGACATCAGCTTTCATAAGAAAAATAAACAAATTATTTGATATTTTAAGAGGCAAACCAGCGCTTTTGTGGCATGTAGAAGTATTCACTGAATTTTTCATTGAGGAACCAATTATGCCAAAAATAACAGAAACAATTTTACAAAAATGCATCGGAGTTACAAGTCTCCGTATCCCGGAATGGTTTATTAGCGCAAATGAATGCTATAAAAATAGAATTTACAACACCAATACTTGCTCTATTGTTCAAAAATAGCAAATGGACGATGGACAGGAGAACCTGTAATTTAAAAGCTGCAAAGCAAAAAAAAAAAATAAATTAAAATTTGCATGAACAAATTACATGACTGTTTGAACAAAATAACAATAAATAAAAGGTTTTTTAAACATATGTACGAAGGTTGCCTTCTATATTTCGGTATTGGGCAACCCTAGTGTTGTAATCTGGCAACTGCCAGCTCTGTCGTAAAGTTTGACATTTTTGAGGTTATACGTACTCAGACCTTTTGACATACGAGCGCTATTTCTGTTGTTTACAGTAACTTAAAAGATTCATCTCGCCTAAAAAATGGAATTAAATCGTGAACATTTTCGTGCGATTATTTTTTACAACTTTCGACGTGGATTAACTCAACAACAGTGCATCGATGAACTTAATTTAATTTTTGGCGGTGAAGCTAAATCTAGGACCAGTGTTTATCGATAGTATGGTGAATTCAACCGAGGTCGTAGTTCACTCCAAGACGAATTTCGTGAAGGTTGTCCAAAATCAGTTGTTGTTCCGGAAACCATTGATGCTGTGCGCCAACTGATATTGCAAGATCGTCATGTGACCTATCGTGAGATTGAAGCAACCTTAGGCACATTGTTGCATCGAACTTCGTGCAGTGCAGACGTGTTTTAGTCATAGTACAATAAAATACAATTAATTAATCCTTACTACATTTAAACACCTAAGATACCAAGTGAGGCACTAGCCTAGTGGAGGAGGTGCCTGTTCGGTACCAGAAAAAAAATATTTGTTAATTTAATTAGATTAAGATAGTTATATGTAGGTTAAGTGTTTTAATTAGGATAAGGTAAAAATAGAAATTAGTTGCTAAGTTTTTTATACAAGTTTTCTTAGTATTTGGCTGTCTAGAATTAAGTAAATACTGTAAACATTTACAAAAGAATAATATCACGAAGCTGAAAAGCACTAGAAATTAAAAACAGATTAACTTAGAGTGCCCGTCTAGGGCCAGTAAGATAGATTTGTAAGTTTTAATTAAACTAGTGAAGTATTTTGTCTAGATATAAGAAGATTAAATGATGAATAAAAATACATTTTTAGACTAAAAAAAAGTTGCCTGTTCGGTAATACGGGTTCGAATCCCGCGAACACCTTTTCTTTTTTTTTATTTTCATTTATAAAAGACTCGCTCGAAAAATCGGGTGATTTCAAGACAACGTCGTCGTATAGATTTGATGATCTAAGTGGCGTAAGCAGTTTACGCTCAGAGAGCCCAGCGAGCATACTCAATGAGACAAAGAAGAGAAGGACGAGGATGCAAATGCAACCGACACCGATCAAGCGACGGACAACAACAACAACTGCATCATTTGATGAAAACCTCCAAACCAACACCAACAACAGCAATGAAAGCGGACAAAGATATTGAAACCCTTCAATACCAATCTGAAGGTAACGAAGGGCGCTACATGGGGCTAACAGCTCCTTCCAGCTCCTCGTCTCCTCTGATACTGAGGACAGGGCGGAAGACATAAAGGAGCTGGAAGAGAGTACAAAGAGACGTGAAACCAACACCAACAACAGCAATGAAAGCGGACAAAGATATTGAAACCCTTCAATACCAATCTGAAGGTAACGAAGGGCGCTACATGAGGGGTAACAACTCCTTCCAGCTCCTCGCCTTCTCTGATACTGAGGACAGGGTGGAAGACATAAAGGAGCTGGAAGAGAGTACAAAGAGACGTACAAAATTTCAATATATATTTTGTATTGTGTACAAAACATCAATGTGTAACATCTGTTTTTTAAAGAGAATCAAAATCAGGTGATTTCGGGAATTAGAACGAAATCACTTCCTGTGATAAATGCGTGAATATCATTTTCAATTCATAGTAACACTACGAATTATTTATCTTTTTGAAGTAATTTAGGTATTTCATAATATTCCTGCAAAAACATTGTTTTACAAGCATGGGCGTAAGCATTCATTGCGAAATAGTTTTTTAAGCCTCATGTTGCACTTCTGAACATCTTTGGCCAAATCGCCTAATCTGCCGCCATGTTTGAAAAACTAGACCATCCACGGATTTGCCGCCATTATTGTGGTGAATCCAACGATTTGCCGCCATTATCCACCGATTTGGTATAAGATCCAGGGATTTTATAGTGGTGTTGGCGATTCTCAAGGGATTTCTCACACAACTGCAAAATCCCTGGATTGGACAGGCATAAGGCCAGGGGCAAATACTGGTCTAAGACGAGCATCTCCTTGATTCCCTTATCTCTGGCTGACACAAACTCCGGCGTTCATCATCAGTTTTATCCAAATAATGGGACCAGTACCATAATAGGAAAATCATCCCCATACTTTAAATTTGGCTCCGCCGTGTACTACAGTTTTGATAGTACACTCCGGTTGAAACTCTTGGTTCTTTCGCCTGCGAACAAATGTCCTGATCCCAGGAGTTCCAAATAAAATTATTTTGGATTCTTGCGTCCATTATATATTGCGCCATTTAGAAGGTTTTCAGTGCAGGTGTTCTTTCGCAAATTTGGTTTGTTAGGTTAATTTTTAACAGTAGTGGTCAAGGGACTTCTGACAGGTAAATTCTTCTTCTTGATGTCGCCATCCACAATAAGAAGAATGCTGATAAACAGTTTACGCTTGACTAATCTTACTATATGTCTTTCATCGTTGGGGGCTAGTTTTGTTTCTTTTTTTCATTTTCATTTTATTTGAACAACCAACAATTTCACATATAAATTTGTATGTTTTTTTCTTAAGGCCCGTTTCTCAGAAGTACAATGCACACCACGACCTATTTTACTTTACTAGCAACGCTTCAATTAATAAGATAAATATTATAAATTTCAGATTTTAATACAATAATAACAAAATGTATGAACTTTTCGATGTACCGCACTTAATTAAAAGCGTAAGAAATAATCTTCTTCAACAATATTTGATAATATCAGATGGATGCACAAGCCGGAAGGTTGTCGAACACCTATATTATGTAGAAAAGACCAAATCAACCAAAATGTGTCCAAAATTAACTTTTGCGCATGTTTTGAGAAAATGAATGTAGCTTTGGACGCACAAGTTTTAAGTCGGTCTGTGGCATGTGGGATTTAGGCAATGTGTGAACTCAATAGCTTTCCCAACCATCTACAAAAATATGTTAAGCCGACATCAGCTTTCATAAGAAAAATAAACAAATTATTTGATATTTTAAGAGGCAAACCAGCGCTTTTGTGGCATGTAGAAGTATTCACTGAATTTTTCATTGAGGAACCAATTATGCCAAAAATAACAGAAACAATTTTACAAAAATGCATCGGAGTTACAAGTCTCCGTATCCCGGAATGGTTTATTAGCGCAAATGAATGCTATAAAAATAGAATTTACAACACCAATACTTGCTCTATTGTTCAAAAATAGCAAATGGACGATGGACAGGAGAACCTGTAATTTAAAAGCTGCAAAGCAAAAAAAAAAAATAAATTAAAATTTGCATGAACAAATTACATGACTGTTTGAACAAAATAACAATAAATAAAAGGTTTTTTAAACATATGTACGAAGGTTGCCTTCTATATTTCGGTATTGGGCAACCCTAGTGTTGTAATCTGGCAACTGCCAGCTCTGTCGTAAAGTTTGACATTTTTGAGGTTATACGTACTCAGACCTTTTGACATACGAGCGCTATTTCTGTTGTTTACAGTAACTTAAAAGATTCATCTCGCCTAAAAAATGGAATTAAATCGTGAACATTTTCGTGCGATTATTTTTTACAACTTTCGACGTGGATTAACTCAACAACAGTGCATCGATGAACTTAATTTAATTTTTGGCGGTGAAGCTAAATCTAGGACCAGTGTTTATCGATAGTATGGTGAATTCAACCGAGGTCGTAGTTCACTCCAAGACGAATTTCGTGAAGGTTGTCCAAAATCAGTTGTTGTTCCGGAAACCATTGATGCTGTGCGCCAACTGATATTGCAAGATCGTCATGTGACCTATCGTGAGATTGAAGCAACCTTAGGCACATTGTTGCATCGAACTTCGTGCAGTGCAGACGTGTTTTAGTCATAGTACAATAAAATACAATTAATTAATCCTTACTACATTTAAACACCTAAGATACCAAGTGAGGCACTAGCCTAGTGGAGGAGGTGCCTGTTCGGTACCAGAAAAAAAATATTTGTTAATTTAATTAGATTAAGATAGTTATATGTAGGTTAAGTGTTTTAATTAGGATAAGGTAAAAATAGAAATTAGTTGCTAAGTTTTTTATACAAGTTTTCTTAGTATTTGGCTGTCTAGAATTAAGTAAATACTGTAAACATTTACAAAAGAATAATATCACGAAGCTGAAAAGCACTAGAAATTAAAAACAGATTAACTTAGAGTGCCCGTCTAGGGCCAGTAAGATAGATTTGTAAGTTTTAATTAAACTAGTGAAGTATTTTGTCTAGATATAAGAAGATTAAATGATGAATAAAAATACATTTTTAGACTAAAAAAAAGTTGCCTGTTCGGTAATACGGGTTCGAATCCCGCGAACACCTTTTCTTTTTTTTTATTTTCATTTATAAAAGACTCGCTCGAAAAATCGGGTGATTTCAAGACAACGTCGTCGTATAGATTTGATGATCTAAGTGGCGTAAGCAGTTTACGCTCAGAGAGCCCAGCGAGCATACTCAATGAGACAAAGAAGAGAAGGACGAGGATGCAAATGCAACCGACACCGATCAAGCGACGAACAACAACAACAACTGCATCATTTGATGAAAACCTCCAAACCAACACCAACAACAGCAATGAAAGCGGACAAAGATATTGAAACCCTTCAATACCAATCTGAAGGTAACGAAGGGCGCTACATGGGGCTAACAGCTCCTTCCAGCTCCTCGTCTCCTCTGATACTGAGGACAGGGCGGAAGACATAAAGGAGCTGGAAGAGAGTACAAAGAGACGTGAAACCAACACCAACAACAGCAATGAAAGCGGACAAAGATATTGAAACCCTTCAATACCAATCTGAAGGTAACGAAGGGCGCTACATGAGGGGTAACAACTCCTTCCAGCTCCTCGCCTCCTCTGATACTGAGGACAGGGTGGAAGACATAAAGGAGCTGGAAGAGAGTACAAAGAGACGTGGTGAGCTCACTGCTCACATTGAACACCTCGAAGCCAAACTCGCAGCTGATGAGGCCGCCGAAGAAAAAAAACGGAACTTCAGCAACATCAATTGAAACAACAGCAGCAACAAACACAGAAACAGCGGCAGGGCTAGCAACAGGCGGAGCTGCCTTCTACTTCTAAAGCAGCTCAAAAACTGCAGAAGCAACAACATCCCCAGCAGCAAAAGCAACAGCAACAACCACCAAAGCAGCAGAGACAGCAGCAACATCAGATACAGCAGCAACATCAGAGACAGCAGCAACATCAGAGACAGCAGCAACATCCCCCATCACAGCAGGAACAACGACAACAACAGAGATCCACAGAGAAGAAGGAGAGGTGCCCTCCTATAAACATCTTTGGACTAGAAACGAAGGACATTGTCAAAACATGTAAGTTGGCCACAAGTAGTCCTTTTTATATTAAATATAAGGGTATGAATAGAATGTCGGTTCACTGCGGCTCAATAGCCGATTTTAAGAGTGTTAAAGAGTCGTTAACGTCGGCGGGGGCTCGTTTTTACACATACACCCCAGAAGGTGCAAAAGGGCGTAATGTGCTCCTCAAGGAGGTTGATGCTTCTACTGACCCGCAGGAGATCCTCAAGGAGCTGCGCGCCCACAAAAGCGACGAGGTCCACTTCGTAGGAGTAAAGCCCTTCAACACTGCGGCTACGAGGAAGAATAAGGAGGTTAAACTTCCATTCTTTCTGGTTCAGCTCTCCCATGGCAGCAAAATCGAGAGTCTAAGAAAAATTCGATCCGCAGGCTCCCTAGCTGTTAAATGGGAAACATTAAGAAAGTCGGACGACGTACTTCAATGTGCGTAGTGTCGGATGCTGGGACATACAAGGGACAACTGCAATATGCAGTACAGATGTTCCAGATGTACTGAATCCCACCAGAAAGGGAAATGCAGCTTAGGCGAAGAAGAAGTTACAGACAGAGCCCTTCTCAGCTGTGTACTCTGCGGAGAACAAGGACAAAAAGGTCCTCGCATACGAGAGCTCCGGCAAAGAGTAAAGGATGCAAGGAACGCAAAAACGGTAGAAGCCAGGCCAGTGGCCCGTGCTGTAGCTACCGCTGTTACGCCGACTATCACCTACGCTCAAATAGCATCAGGCAGAAAACCAGCAGAACAGACAGTGCCAAAGGTTGTTCCGGTCACAGTGCCTAGACAGCCAATGACAGATCCTAACTTAAAGGACGTACTGACCACCATTCAGTCAATGCAAGCGCAGATGATTGCTTTGCAGAAACAGATGGTAGATTTACAGACCAGTTTCCTACAGCAAACGGCCCGAGTAGACGTTATCTATTCGGAGCTGTTTAGCGAGCCAAATACGCAACAGATATAATGGTTACACGCGCAGCAGGACCCCTGAAGCCTTTTTAAAGCCTTTGCTGTGGCAAGAAGGCTGTTTTACAGCAGCCAACTTGATTCCAGGTTAAAGGTAATATGCTATATGGCACTTATCCGGCCGATGATGGCGTACGCTTGTCCTGTGTGGTTCTACGTGAGTCCTTCCCAGATGGAAAAGATGAGGCTGTTGGAGAGACAGTGTCTCAGTACATGTCTCAGGTTGTATCGAACTCCTGAATCTGAGTACTAGAAATTTTATCCCAACGAGACTTTGTACAACGAGGCAAACCTGCTAAGGATTGATAATTTCATAATAAAATTGATTCGACGGCACGTTGCACGGTCGTTGACTTCTACCAACAGCCTGATCTTCGGGGCTTACTACCCCAACTTTTTGTATTTCGAAAAGGTACGGCAGAATGGCTTTATTCCACCAGAGGCATTTCTTTATTTAGACATGATGGATTTAGTTCAGGACAGGGAGGGATGCCCTATAATCTTCCATGTCGCACGCCGGACCGACGACTGCTTTATGAACCAAACGTCGCTCGCAACCGTCGTGCTTCGGTTCAGTAGAGCGATCTCCGCCCGAGACAGGAGGGAGTCTGGGAAAGAACGTCACCTGTACTGGTAGCTGTGTTAAGGCCGACCCCTGCCGCCGTTAACGGATCCTTATGAGTCTTTTTTTTATGTGGACGGATATGGTCATCTGGGCAGTCTGTGGTCAGCTTCTTAGCTTTAGTTTTAAGTAGTTAGTAGTTAGTTTTTAAGTTATGTTTAGTCTTAGGTTTAACATATATAATACAAAAAAAAAAAAAATAAACGGTGCACCACGGCGTATTGACTATATATGTTAGGCATATAAATAACTGATTCGCCCTAGTGCACGCGTCCTTACGGCGGACACAATTAATGTATAGTATATTAAGTATTAGTACGTAAGAAAAAAAAAACGAAATGCAGCTAAGTTTTTAATAGTTTTCTCAGCATAATTAAAGTTTAAATTAAGATTAAAAAATAAAAAAAAAACAGGATGTCGAAAGGCAGTAGTATCAATTATGTTTATATTAACTTAAAGCATAAATAGATGTAAGAAAACAATTTGTTAAGCTAGTTTTAAGAAAATTTATCTAGTATATAAGTATAGTCCTGAATGTTCATTAAAACAAATTTGCAATAAATAAAAAATGAACCCCTTAAGATCATAGCAATGATTGTCGATTCCCTGATAAGGATCGAAAGACAAATACAGCTTTCTCACTTCTTGCAAACACATAATCCTGACGTGCTGATGGTTTTCGAAACCAAGCTTAACCAGACGCGTAATCTCAGGTACAAAAATTACCAAGTAATAAGAAGAGGCGGGCCTGATTCCTCTCGAGGGGGTGGGGTCGCCCTCTTAATAAAAAATAACATAAATCATAAGATCGTATACAGTAATGTTGTGTGAAGGTTTAGTGTGCTGGAGGCTTGTATCGCGAGCATCCCTCTCCAAGGTGGAAAATCAATTTTCATATCTGAGCTTGAGGCTCTCTTCACTAGCCTTCGCTTAAACCTTGAGGAAAAGTTTTTCGCTATTGCTGGTGATTTAAACGAGAGGGGAAACGCTCTCCTAGAGTGGATAGAGCAGAATGGTATCGAGTTTAGGCTTGACTTACTTGCAACTGATAAACCATCTTTTCCACGACAAGCGAATCACAATTTTGAACGTGGATTGATGCACAAGGAACTGTTTAACCGCTGTCGAGTACGACAGTGATCACTGTGGTCTCGCCGCGGCTATTCAGCTCCTGAACGAGCTGGAAGAACTGGAGCGATATGTCCATACGTATCCTTACAACTATAACAAGGCACGTTAGCCACGTTTCTCCAGAGTCTTAAAAAAAGAACTACGTTCGAATGGCGATCCGAGAATCCGGGTTTCACCAGGTTCAGTGACGATCTTCTGGCAAATAATTCAGTCGCCGATGATGGAAACAATTCCATCCTTATTTCGAAGGATGAACTCCAGGGAATCTTTAATTCACTGAAGAAGAGGAAGTCAGTAGGAATCGATGGAATACCGAATATTGTTCTGCGCCATCTAACCTCTGAGACAGTAGTTGTATATACAACCCTCTTTAACAATGCGCTGAGTAACGCATATTACTCGGCGCATTGGAAAACAGCTGTGGTACAGCCCATTCCGAAACGGGGCAAAGATACCTCCATCCCGACGAATCTCCGTCTTCTTCCGTGTATAAGAAAGGTTTTTGAGAAGATAGTCATTAAAGCTCTTAAAGAATGGGTCGAGGAACATCAAATTATACCGGACAACCAATTCGGCTTTAGGGCGGGGCATGATACCATACATGCCGCGTCCAAATTGGTATCCGACATTCAGTGGAACAAGAACAAGAACCAATGAACAGGTGCTTGCCTGATAGACATGGAAAAGGCGTTCGACACCGTTTGGTTAAAAGGCCTCTTCCTCAAGTTAGTCAGACTAGGCATAGATCAAACGCTGCTGTACATGATCTATGATATGATTACAGATAGGATGTTTGTTGTGAAAATTGGCATCCACCACAGTATTTCACATAAAAAATGATTTGCAACAAGGGGCCGTTGGTTCACCGATCCTTTTCGCCATATTCACTAGCGATCTTATTGATTCCATGCCGCATTTAATCGCGTACGCCGAAGATCTAATAGCTTACAAATCAGGCCCGAAAATTTAAGTTATAAATAACAAGTTCGGCATATTTGCCGTTAACTGTGCGAAATGTAATTAGATTCCTTGGCATTTGGTTAGACCAGTATTTGTACTGCGGCAAGCATGCAAATACAGCTCTGACAAAAGCTAAGAAAGTCTTTGCTGCGGCAAGTTGGTTGTTTTACAGCAGCCAACTTGATAACAGAGTAAAGTCGATCTGCTACATGGCTCTCATACGGCCAATCATGGTGTACGGTTGCCCAGTGTGGTTCAATCTGAGTCCTTCCCTGATGGAAAAGATGAGGGTGTTTGAGAGGCAATGTCTCCGGGCCTGCCTCCGGTTGTATCGAACACCTGAATCCGATTAAAAGAAATTTTATCCCAACGAGGTTTTGCATAACGAGGCAAATCTAATTAGGATAAAAATAAAATAATCTAATTAAGCTGACTCGAGGGCACATTGCACGAACGATGACTTCTTCCAACAGTCTGATTTTTGGGGCGTATTGCCCCAACTTCATGTACCATGAAAAGGTGCGCCTGAACGGATTCGTACCTCCTGAAGCGTTTCTCTACTTAGACTCGAAAGGGCTGATTCGGAACACGGAAAGATGTCCTATCATCTCTCATGTCGTACGCCGAACAGTGGATAGGCGGCTCCAATACGAACCGGACGTCGCTTGTAGCCACGAGGAGCTCCTTCGGTTCAGTAGGACGATCTCCGCCCGAGATAGGGCGCAGTCCGCCAGAGAACGACACTTCTGCTGGTGGTTGCACCAAAACCAGCTCCCGCCAACGCGCGAAAGTAGACTTTATTAAATTTAAAGTTCTCCTTGTGGCCAACTGACATTGTTTTTAAGCTAGTGCGTAAGGTAATAAAATAGTATAAAAAAAATATATATACAAAAAAATATAAACAAAAAAAAAAAAATAATAAACAAAAAAAAACAAAAAGGTGCACTATGGCGTATTAGCTATATATGTTAAGCATATAAATTCTACATACGCCACGGTACACGCGTCCGTATTTTGATATGGACATAGCTTAGTTTTATTTTATTTCTTCGTAGGTTTTAATTAAATTTAAATTTAAGATAGGTTAGGTTAGGCTTAGGCTTATACCCAAGTTTTATAACCTTGCTTGGGAAAAAAAACAAAATAAATTATTATAAACATATTTTAATGCAAAAACTATACCCAAAGGCAATTTTTAAATTACATCAAGAATAGCTTAGAGCACCTGCCAATGGTCAGTAAGTTAGATTTAAGAACTACTATTAAGATAAATGTAAGCGAGTTTTAAGTACTTTTCTAGAATTAAAATAAGATAACATTAGATATTTAATAAAATATGCCAAAAAAAACCTTAGGCGTTAGTGGGACCAGCATACATTCAATATTGCATGAACATGATTGATCGTGTGCATGAATTTGTTCGCGTTGGATCCCACAGAATTTGTCAATCGCTCGAAAAAAAGGCTTGTGTCGATTGGTAGAAAAAATGCTCCAAAAATACGATCGCGTTGCTTCAAAACATGTCTATGACATCGTGACAGGTGATAAATCGTGGATTTACGCGTTTGAGCCCGAAAGTAAACAGCAGTCGACTGTATGGGTGTTTCAAAATGAACCAAATCCAACAAAAGTTGCTCGCGCACGAAGCACTTCCAAGCAAATGGTAGCCTGTTGCTTCGGAAAAACTGGAACACTAGAACAACGCAGAACAGTCAATTCTGAGTGGTACACAACCATTTGTTTGCCAGTTGTCTTCCAAGAAATCAGAGAGATCAACGTTTTTCGACACCTGAAGAAGCGGTTGATGCGTTCAGAATTCATGTTTTGGAGATACCTCAATCAGAGTGGCAAAAATGCTTCGACAATTGGTTCAAACGCACGCAAAAGTGTATAGATCTTAATGGGGAATATTTTGAAAAACAATAATGCTATTTTCGATGATTAATATTTGTTTCTGTTTTCTAATATAAAGGTAAAATTAAGAAAACGCAACTATTACTTTTTAAAGAAATATTTTTTTCAAAACTGTGATAGCTCTTATTCGTATATGCGTTTTTTTGTTTTCATTATTAAATTACAAACATGCGTTGCATTCGCTTGAAACAAACAAACGAAGACTCATTCTTTATCCCACTAAAAGCACCTCTTTACGTAAATACATCATGTCATTTTCTATTTAATAACCTAAAAATTTCATCATATGTAGCAAATTTTGCCGAACATTTGAAAAGAGGGAAGAAACAAATTTTGCCTATTTATGATAACGCATGGGTTACGTATGATAACGTTTGTACCATATGGTACACATACAGCTAGACTTCGTATGTATCCTATTATTCTGTTGCTTTAGTTATGGAGATCCTTTAAACGAGACTGCTTCTCACTGAAAGCGCTATCCTTCCTAATGATAGAGATACAAAAATGTTTGTTTTAAACACTCTTTAAATATCTCATTCATTTATAACCCCCTTGGCATTTTGAAAGATCCCAGGTCCCAGGTCCCAGGTCCCAGGTCCCAGAAACAGCTTACCGTATTTCGTGAGAGAAAAAACACCACAACACGAATAGTTCCCATCTACTCAGCATCTATGAAAATATTAATGAAAATCGACTTCGTTACGAAAAGTAATTGCAATAACTTAACTTAAATTTACATTAAAAAGTTAAAGACACGAGATTTGAGCGATTGTTGCATTGTAAAACGTGTACTACTGAGATCTACCGGAAGTATTGTATATAGATGAGCAACTTAGTCAGGAAAGGGTGCAGAATAACTAATAATATTGTAAATAAAAAAAATAATAACTAATAAAAAATAAATAATAAATAATAAATAATAAATAATACATAATAAATGATAAATAATAAATAATAAATAAATAATAAATAATAAATAATAAAAAATAAATAATAAATAATAAATAATAAATAATAAATAATAAATAATAAATAATAAATAATAAATAATAAATAATAAATAATAAATAATAAATAATAAATAATAAATAATAAATAATAAATAATAAATAATAAATAATAAATAATAAATAATAAATAATAAATAATAAATAATAAATAATAAATAATAAATAATAAATAATAAATAATAAATAATAAATAATAAATAATAAATAATAAATAATAAATAATAAATAATAAATAATAAATAATAAATAATAAATAATAAATAATAAATAATAAATAATAAATAATAAATAATAAATAATAAATAATAAATAATAAATAATAAATAATAAATAATAAATAATAAATAATAAATAATAAATAATAAATAATAAATAATAAATAATAAATAATAAATAATAAATAATAAATAATAAATAATAAATAATAAATAATAAATAATAAATAATAAATAATAAATAATAAATAATAAATAATAAATAATAAATAATAAATAATAAATAATAAATAATAAATAATAAATAATAAATAATAAATAATAAATAATAAATAATAAATAATAAATAATAAATAATAAATAATAAATAATAAATAATAAATAATAAATAATAAATAATAAATAATAAATAATAAATAATAAATAATAAATAATAAATAATAAATAATAAATAATAAATAATAAATAATAAATAATAAATAATAAATAATAAATAATAAATAATAAATAATAAATAATAAATAATAAATAATAAATAATAAATAATAAATAATAAATAATAAATAATAAATAATAAATAATAAATAATAAATAATAAATAATAAATAATAAATAATAAATAATAAATAATAAATAATAAATAATAAATAATAAATAATAAATAATAAATAATAAATAATAAATAATAAATAATAAATAATAAATAATAAATAATAAATAATAAATAATAAATAATAAATAATAAATAATAAATAATAAATAATAAATAATAAATAATAAATAATAAATAATAAATAATAAATAATAAATAATAAATAATAAATAATAAATAATAAATAATAAATAATAAATAATAAATAATAAATAATAAATAATAAATAATAAATAATAAATAATAAATAATAAATAATAAATAATAAATAATAAATAATAAATAATAAATAATAAATAATAAATAATAAATAATAAATAATAAATAATAAATAATAAATAATAAATAATAAATAATAAATAATAAATAATAAATAATAAATAATAAATAATAAATAATAAATAATAAATAATAAATAATAAATAATAAATAATAAATAATAAATAATAAATAATAAATAATAAATAATAAATAATAAATAATAAATAATAAATAATAAATAATAAATAATAAATAATAAATAATAAATAATAAATAATAAATAATAAATAATAAATAATAAATAATAAATAATAAATAATAAATAATAAATAATAAATAATAAATAATAAATAATAAATAATAAATAATAAATAATAAATAATAAATAATAAATAATAAATAATAAATAATAAATAATAAATAATAAATAATAAATAATAAATAATAAATAATAAATAATAAATAATAAATAATAAATAATAAATAATAAATAATAAATAATAAATAATAAATAATAAATAATAAATAATAAATAATAAATAATAAATAATAAATAATAAATAATAAATAATAAATAATAAATAATAAATAATAAATAATAAATAATAAATAATAAATAATAAATAATAAATAATAAATAATAAATAATAAATAATAAATAATAAATAATAAATAATAAATAATAAATAATAAATAATAAATAATAAATAATAAATAATAAATAATAAATAATAAATAATAAATAATAAATAATAAATAATAAATAATAAATAATAAATAATAAATAATAAATAATAAATAATAAATAATAAATAATAAATAATAAATAATAAATAATAAATAATAAATAATAAATAATAAATAATAAATAATAAATAATAAATAATAAATAATAAATAATAAATAATAAATAATAAATAATAAATAATAAATAATAAATAATAAATAATAAATAATAAATAATAAATAATAAATAATAAATAATAAATAATAAATAATAAATAATAAATAATAAATAATAAATAATAAATAATAAATAATAAATAATAAATAATAAATAATAAATAATAAATAATAAATAATAAATAATAAATAATAAATAATAAATAATAAATAATAAATAATAAATAATAAATAATAAATAATAAATAATAAATAATAAATAATAAATAATAAATAATAAATAATAAATAATAAATAATAAATAATAAATAATAAATAATAAATAATAAATAATAAATAATAAATAATAAATAATAAATAATAAATAATAAATAATAAATAATAAATAATAAATAATAAATAATAAATAATAAATAATAAATAATAAATAATAAATAATAAATAATAAATAATAAATAATAAATAATAAATAATAAATAATAAATAATAAATAATAAATAATAAATAATAAATAATAAATAATAAATAATAAATAATAAATAATAAATAATAAATAATAAATAATAAATAATAAATAATAAATAATAAATAATAAATAATAAATAATAAATAATAAATAATAAATAATAAATAATAAATAATAAATAATAAATAATAAATAATAAATAATAAATAATAAATAATAAATAATAAATAATAAATAATAAATAATAAATAATAAATAATAAATAATAAATAATAAATAATAAATAATAAATAATAAATAATAAATAATAAATAATAAATAATAAATAATAAATAATAAATAATAAATAATAAATAATAAATAATAAATAATAAATAATAAATAATAAATAATAAATAATAAATAATAAATAATAAATAATAAATAATAAATAATAAATAATAAATAATAAATAATAAATAATAAATAATAAATAATAAATAATAAATAATAAATAATAAATAATAAATAATAAATAATAAATAATAAATAATAAATAATAAATAATAAATAATAAATAATAAATAATAAATAATAAATAATAAATAATAAATAATAAATAATAAATAATAAATAATAAATAATAAATAATAAATAATAAATAATAAATAATAAATAATAAATAATAAATAATAAATAATAAATAATAAATAATAAATAATAAATAATAAATAATAAATAATAAATAATAAATAATAAATAATAAATAATAAATAATAAATAATAAATAATAAATAATAAATAATAAATAATAAATAATAAATAATAAATAATAAATAATAAATAATAAATAATAAATAATAAATAATAAATAATAAATAATAAATAATAAATAATAAATAATAAATAATAAATAATAAATAATAAATAATAAATAATAAATAATAAATAATAAATAATAAATAATAAATAATAAATAATAAATAATAAATAATAAATAATAAATAATAAATAATAAATAATAAATAATAAATAATAAATAATAAATAATAAATAATAAATAATAAATAATAAATAATAAATAATAAATAATAAATAATAAATAATAAATAATAAATAATAAATAATAAATAATAAATAATAAATAATAAATAATAAATAATAAATAATAAATAATAAATAATAAATAATAAATAATAAATAATAAATAATAAATAATAAATAATAAATAATAAATAATAAATAATAAATAATAAATAATAAATAATAAATAATAAATAATAAATAATAAATAATAAATAATAAATAATAAATAATAAATAATAAATAATAAATAATAAATAATAAATAATAAATAATAAATAATAAATAATAAATAATAAATAATAAATAATAAATAATAAATAATAAATAATAAATAATAAATAATAAATAATAAATAATAAATAATAAATAATAAATAATAAATAATAAATAATAAATAATAAATAATAAATAATAAATAATAAATAATAAATAATAAATAATAAATAATAAATAATAAATAATAAATAATAAATAATAAATAATAAATAATAAATAATAAATAATAAATAATAAATAATAAATAATAAATAATAAATAATAAATAATAAATAATAAATAATAAATAATAAATAATAAATAATAAATAATAAATAATAAATAATAAATAATAAATAATAAATAATAAATAATAAATAATAAATAATAAATAATAAATAATAAATAATAAATAATAAATAATAAATAATAAATAATAAATAATAAATAATAAATAATAAATAATAAATAATAAATAATAAATAATAAATAATAAATAATAAATAATAAATAATAAATAATAAATAATAAATAATAAATAATAAATAATAAATAATAAATAATAAATAATAAATAATAAATAATAAATAATAAATAATAAATAATAAATAATAAATAATAAATAATAAATAATAAATAATAAATAATAAATAATAAATAATAAATAATAAATAATAAATAATAAATAATAAATAATAAATAATAAATAATAAATAATAAATAATAAATAATAAATAATAAATAATAAATAATAAATAATAAATAATAAATAATAAATAATAAATAATAAATAATAAATAATAAATAATAAATAATAAATAATAAATAATAAATAATAAATAATAAATAATAAATAATAAATAATAAATAATAAATAATAAATAATAAATAATAAATAATAAATAATAAATAATAAATAATAAATAATAAATAATAAATAATAAATAATAAATAATAAATAATAAATAATAAATAATAAATAATAAATAATAAATAATAAATAATAAATAATAAATAATAAATAATAAATAATAAATAATAAATAATAAATAATAAATAATAAATAATAAATAATAAATAATAAATAATAAATAATAAATAATAAATAATAAATAATAAATAATAAATAATAAATAATAAATAATAAATAATAAATAATAAATAATAAATAATAAATAATAAATAATAAATAATAAATAATAAATAATAAATAATAAATAATAAATAATAAATAATAAATAATAAATAATAAATAATAAATAATAAATAATAAATAATAAATAATAAATAATAAATAATAAATAATAAATAATAAATAATAAATAATAAATAATAAATAATAAATAATAAATAATAAATAATAAATAATAAATAATAAATAATAAATAATAAATAATAAATAATAAATAATAAATAATAAATAATAAATAATAAATAATAAATAATAAATAATAAATAATAAATAATAAATAATAAATAATAAATAATAAATAATAAATAATAAATAATAAATAATAAATAATAAATAATAAATAATAAATAATAAATAATAAATAATAAATAATAAATAATAAATAATAAATAATAAATAATAAATAATAAATAATAAATAATAAATAATAAATAATAAATAATAAATAATAAATAATAAATAATAAATAATAAATAATAAATAATAAATAATAAATAATAAATAATAAATAATAAATAATAAATAATAAATAATAAATAATAAATAATAAATAATAAATAATAAATAATAAATAATAAATAATAAATAATAAATAATAAATAATAAATAATAAATAATAAATAATAAATAATAAATAATAAATAATAAATAATAAATAATAAATAATAAATAATAAATAATAAATAATAAATAATAAATAATAAATAATAAATAATAAATAATAAATAATAAATAATAAATAATAAATAATAAATAATAAATAATAAATAATAAATAATAAATAATAAATAATAAATAATAAATAATAAATAATAAATAATAAATAATAAATAATAAATAATAAATAATAAATAATAAATAATAAATAATAAATAATAAATAATAAATAATAAATAATAAATAATAAATAATAAATAATAAATAATAAATAATAAATAATAAATAATAAATAATAAATAATAAATAATAAATAATAAATAATAAATAATAAATAATAAATAATAAATAATAAATAATAAATAATAAATAATAAATAATAAATAATAAATAATAAATAATAAATAATAAATAATAAATAATAAATAATAAATAATAAATAATAAATAATAAATAATAAATAATAAATAATAAATAATAAATAATAAATAATAAATAATAAATAATAAATAATAAATAATAAATAATAAATAATAAATAATAAATAATAAATAATAAATAATAAATAATAAATAATAAATAATAAATAATAAATAATAAATAATAAATAATAAATAATAAATAATAAATAATAAATAATAAATAATAAATAATAAATAATAAATAATAAATAATAAATAATAAATAATAAATAATAAATAATAAATAATAAATAATAAATAATAAATAATAAATAATAAATAATAAATAATAAATAATAAATAATAAATAATAAATAATAAATAATAAATAATAAATAATAAATAATAAATAATAAATAATAAATAATAAATAATAAATAATAAATAATAAATAATAAATAATAAATAATAAATAATAAATAATAAATAATAAATAATAAATAATAAATAATAAATAATAAATAATAAATAATAAATAATAAATAATAAATAATAAATAATAAATAATAAATAATAAATAATAAATAATAAATAATAAATAATAAATAATAAATAATAAATAATAAATAATAAATAATAAATAATAAATAATAAATAATAAATAATAAATAATAAATAATAAATAATAAATAATAAATAATAAATAATAAATAATAAATAATAAATAATAAATAATAAATAATAAATAATAAATAATAAATAATAAATAATAAATAATAAATAATAAATAATAAATAATAAATAATAAATAATAAATAATAAATAATAAATAATAAATAATAAATAATAAATAATAAATAATAAATAATAAATAATAAATAATAAATAATAAATAATAAATAATAAATAATAAATAATAAATAATAAATAATAAATAATAAATAATAAATAATAAATAATAAATAATAAATAATAAATAATAAATAATAAATAATAAATAATAAATAATAAATAATAAATAATAAATAATAAATAATAAATAATAAATAATAAATAATAAATAATAAATAATAAATAATAAATAATAAATAATAAATAATAAATAATAAATAATAAATAATAAATAATAAATAATAAATAATAAATAATAAATAATAAATAATAAATAATAAATAATAAATAATAAATAATAAATAATAAATAATAAATAATAAATAATAAATAATAAATAATAAATAATAAATAATAAATAATAAATAATAAATAATAAATAATAAATAATAAATAATAAATAATAAATAATAAATAATAAATAATAAATAATAAATAATAAATAATAAATAATAAATAATAAATAATAAATAATAAATAATAAATAATAAATAATAAATAATAAATAATAAATAATAAATAATAAATAATAAATAATAAATAATAAATAATAAATAATAAATAATAAATAATAAATAATAAATAATAAATAATAAATAATAAATAATAAATAATAAATAATAAATAATAAATAATAAATAATAAATAATAAATAATAAATAATAAATAATAAATAATAAATAATAAATAATAAATAATAAATAATAAATAATAAATAATAAATAATAAGGTATATATAATAGGTCCTTCATTCCTCACAGAGTGAAGAGCATCAAGCCTAAGGCAAACGCGTGGTTCGACTTGAGCTGCAAAGAGGCTATCAGGGTGAGAGAGTTGAGTTTCCGGGATTATAAAGCCAACCCTTCTGAGGAAGCCCGGAAAAAGTTCAAACGGATCCGAAATGACTGTAATGCATTAATAAGACGTGTTAAATTCTCCTTTGACCAAAAGTTGAGGCAAAAAGTTCTACAATGCCCCAAGGGTAGCAGAAGCTTTTGGTCTTTCGTAAAAAACATAAGGAATTCAGCCTCGTCTTCGATCCCAACGCTCATTTGCAATGACATTCCAGCTGTCAGCTCTTTGGACAAAGCTAATCTGCTTGCTGCACACTTTGCAGCTAGCTCAACGCTGCCAGATAACACTTTGTCCCCACCTGTACTTGAGAGCGTAAATTTCTCCATGGGGCAAATCCATTTTCGCACTCGTACAGTAGCAAGAGTACTTAAAGATCTAAACATACACAAATCCGCTGGCCCGGATGGTATACCCCCTGTTCTTCTGAAGAGGTGTTCTTCTACGCTGGCACTGCGTAAGCTTTTCCATCTGTCCTACTCTTCAGGGCTCTTTCCGAGTAAGTGGAAAACTGCATTTGTCCAGCCCGTCCCTAAAAAGGGCGAATGTTCGTCACCCACCTCCTACCGACCCATAGCACTAACGTCCCTTCTCTCCAAGGTCATGGAAACGCTGATAAACCGTCAGCTTATGAAATATCTTGAGTCCCGGAAGCTTCTTAATGACCGGCAGTACGGCTTCCGAAGCAACCGTTCCACTGGTGATCTGATGGCATATCTCACTGAAAAGTGGAACCAATCTTTGCACAATGCAGGAGAAAGCAAGATTGTTGCGCTTGATATTTCTAAGGCATTTGACAGGGTCTGGCACCAGGCTCTCTTGTCGAAAATGCGTCCTTTTGGAATCGATGAGTCTCTTCTTCAATGGATTAGAAATTACCTTTCGAATCGTTCAATACAAGTCGTTTTGGATGGATTCAAGTCTGATATTCACCATATTAATGCTGGTGTTCCCCAGGGCTCTGTTTTGTCTCCGACACTCTTTCTCATTTTTATAAATGATCTCTTGTCTGCTACTTCTAATCCTATTCATTCCTTCGCTGATGACAGTACCCTCAGCTTTTCATATTCGTTTCTTGGCTCACGTCCCTCCACTTCGGCCTTAGACTCGGAACGGCAGCGTATGTTAAGCACATTAAATTCCGACCTTGACAGCATAATCGATTGGGGAAATAAGAATAGAGTGGAATTTAATGGTTCCAAAACACAGTGCTGTCTACTGTCGTTAAAGCGATCACAAAATAATCAGCCGTTATCCATGAACGGCACTTGCGTTGTTGAAACCGAAAGACTTTCCATCCTCGGTATGTGTATCAACCCAACAATTAGTTGGAATGATCACATATTTGAGGTCGCCAAAAATGCTGCGAAATGTCTAGGTTTCCTTAAACGATGCAAGAAGTACTTCACCCCCTCTGATCTGGCTACAATATACAAGGCATACATACGCCAAAAACTTGAGTATAACGCTCCTATCTGGTCAGGTGCTTCTTAGACCTCCCTGCACCTGCTGGATAGAATTCAAAAGCGAGCGATAAAACTTATAGGTGACAGTAATATTGCGAAGTCGATTGACTCGTTAGAACACCGACGTAATGTCGCGTCGTTGTCACTTTTTTACCGCTATTTCAACAAGAAATGCTCAGACGAATTAGCCAGTTGCATTCCTCCCCTTCAAGAATTCACCCGCAATACACGCCTCGCTAGGAATGCCCATCAATTCACCCTCAAGCCCTCTTTCGGACGTACAGTCAAATTCAGAGACTCGTTCTTTAGCCGCACTACACGAATCTGGAATGCTCTTCCCAGCACGATTTTTCCTCCTCATTACAATCCACAGGCATTTAAAACCAATGTGCATCGGTACCTCCTCTCCCTCTCCTCCTCTATACCTTCGGCCCGTGCTGTGACTTGATCCGGTCACTTAAGGGTACTCGCAACCCCTTTTGCACGCGTCAATTATAAAAAAAAAAAAAAATAAATAATAAATAATAAGTAATAAATAATAAATAATAAATAATAAATAATAAGTAATAAGTAATAAATAATAAATAATAAATAATAAATAATAAATAATAAATAATAAATAATAAATAATAAATAATAAATAATAAATAATAAATAATAAATAATAAATGATAAATAATAAATAATAAATAATAAATAATACATAATAAATAATAAATAATAAATAATAAATAATAAATAATAAATAATAAATAATAAATAATAAATAATAAATAATAAATAATAAATGATAAATAATAAATAATAAATAATAAATAATACATAATAAATAATAAATAATAAATAATAAATAATAAATAATAAATAATAAATAATAAATAATAAATAATAAATAATAAATAATAAATAATAAATAATAAATAATAAATAATAAATAATAAATAATAAATAATAAATAATAAATAATAAATAATAAATAATAAATAATAAATAATAAATAATAAATAATAAATAATAAATAATAAATAATAAATAATAAATAATAAATAATAAATAATAAATAATAAATAATAAATAATAAATAATAAATAATAAATAATAAATAATAAATAATAAATAATAAATAATAAATAATAAATAATAAATAATAAATAATAAATAATAAATAATAAATAATAAATAATAAATAATAAATAATAAATAATAAATAATAAATAATAAATAATAAATAATAAATAATAAATAATAAATAATAAATAATAAATAATAAATAATAAATAATAAATAATAAATAATAAATAATAAATAATAAATAATAAATAATAAATAATAAATAATAAATAATAAATAATAAATAATAAATAATAAATAATAAATAATAAATAATAAATAATAAATAATAAATAATAAATAATAAATAATAAATAATAAATAATAAATAATAAATAATAAATAATAAATAATAAATAATAAATAATAAATAATAAATAATAAATAATAAATAATAAATAATAAATAATAAATAATAAATAATAAATAATAAATAATAAATAATAAATAATAAATAATAAATAATAAATAATAAATAATAAATAATAAATAATAAATAATAAATAATAAATAATAAATAATAAATAATAAATAATAAATAATAAATAATAAATAATAAATAATAAATAATAAATAATAAATAATAAATAATAAATAATAAATAATAAATAATAAATAATAAATAATAAATAATAAATAATAAATAATAAATAATAAATAATAAATAATAAATAATAAATAATAAATAATAAATAATAAATAATAAATAATAAATAATAAATAATAAATAATAAATAATAAATAATAAATAATAAATAATAAATAATAAATAATAAATAATAAATAATAAATAATAAATAATAAATAATAAATAATAAATAATAAATAATAAATAATAAATAATAAATAATAAATAATAAATAATAAATAATAAATAATAAATAATAAATAATAAATAATAAATAATAAATAATAAATAATAAATAATAAATAATAAATAATAAATAATAAATAATAAATAATAAATAATAAATAATAAATAATAAATAATAAATAATAAATAATAAATAATAAATAATAAATAATAAATAATAAATAATAAATAATAAATAATAAATAATAAATAATAAATAATAAATAATAAATAATAAATAATAAATAATAAATAATAAATAATAAATAATAAATAATAAATAATAAATAATAAATAATAAATAATAAATAATAAATAATAAATAATAAATAATAAATAATAAATAATAAATAATAAATAATAAATAATAAATAATAAATAATAAATAATAAATAATAAATAATAAATAATAAATAATAAATAATAAATAATAAATAATAAATAATAAATAATAAATAATAAATAATAAATAATAAATAATAAATAATAAATAATAAATAATAAATAATAAATAATAAATAATAAATAATAAATAATAAATAATAAATAATAAATAATAAATAATAAATAATAAATAATAAATAATAAATAATAAATAATAAATAATAAATAATAAATAATAAATAATAAATAATAAATAATAAATAATAAATAATAAATAATAAATAATAAATAATAAATAATAAATAATAAATAATAAATAATAAATAATAAATAATAAATAATAAATAATAAATAATAAATAATAAATAATAAATAATAAATAATAAATAATAAATAATAAATAATAAATAATAAATAATAAATAATAAATAATAAATAATAAATAATAAATAATAAATAATAAATAATAAATAATAAATAATAAATAATAAATAATAAATAATAAATAATAAATAATAAATAATAAATAATAAATAATAAATAATAAATAATAAATAATAAATAATAAATAATAAATAATAAATAATAAATAATAAATAATAAATAATAAATAATAAATAATAAATAATAAATAATAAATAATAAATAATAAATAATAAATAATAAATAATAAATAATAAATAATAAATAATAAATAATAAATAATAAATAATAAATAATAAATAATAAATAATAAATAATAAATAATAAATAATAAATAATAAATAATAAATAATAAATAATAAATAATAAATAATAAATAATAAATAATAAATAATAAATAATAAATAATAAATAATAAATAATAAATAATAAATAATAAATAATAAATAATAAATAATAAATAATAAATAATAAATAATAAATAATAAATAATAAATAATAAATAATAAATAATAAATAATAAATAATAAATAATAAATAATAAATAATAAATAATAAATAATAAATAATAAATAATAAATAATAAATAATAAATAATAAATAATAAATAATAAATAATAAATAATAAATAATAAATAATAAATAATAAATAATAAATAATAAATAATAAATAATAAATAATAAATAATAAATAATAAATAATAAATAATAAATAATAAATAATAAATAATAAATAATAAATAATAAATAATAAATAATAAATAATAAATAATAAATAATAAATAATAAATAATAAATAATAAATAATAAATAATAAATAATAAATAATAAATAATAAATAATAAATAATAAATAATAAATAATAAATAATAAATAATAAATAATAAATAATAAATAATAAATAATAAATAATAAATAATAAATAATAAATAATAAATAATAAATAATAAATAATAAATAATAAATAATAAATAATAAATAATAAATAATAAATAATAAATAATAAATAATAAATAATAAATAATAAATAATAAATAATAAATAATAAATAATAAATAATAAATAATAAATAATAAATAATAAATAATAAATAATAAATAATAAATAATAAATAATAAATAATAAATAATAAATAATAAATAATAAATAATAAATAATAAATAATAAATAATAAATAATAAATAATAAATAATAAATAATAAATAATAAATAATAAATAATAAATAATAAATAATAAATAATAAATAATAAATAATAAATAATAAATAATAAATAATAAATAATAAATAATAAATAATAAATAATAAATAATAAATAATAAATAATAAATAATAAATAATAAATAATAAATAATAAATAATAAATAATAAATAATAAATAATAAATAATAAATAATAAATAATAAATAATAAATAATAAATAATAAATAATAAATAATAAATAATAAATAATAAATAATAAATAATAAATAATAAATAATAAATAATAAATAATAAATAATAAATAATAAATAATAAATAATAAATAATAAATAATAAATAATAAATAATAAATAATAAATAATAAATAATAAATAATAAATAATAAATAATAAATAATAAATAATAAATAATAAATAATAAATAATAAATAATAAATAATAAATAATAAATAATAAATAATAAATAATAAATAATAAATAATAAATAATAAATAATAAATAATAAATAATAAATAATAAATAATAAATAATAAATAATAAATAATAAATAATAAATAATAAATAATAAATAATAAATAATAAATAATAAATAATAAATAATAAATAATAAATAATAAATAATAAATAATAAATAATAAATAATAAATAATAAATAATAAATAATAAATAATAAATAATAAATAATAAATAATAAATAATAAATAATAAATAATAAATAATAAATAATAAATAATAAATAATAAATAATAAATAATAAATAATAAATAATAAATAATAAATAATAAATAATAAATAATAAATAATAAATAATAAATAATAAATAATAAATAATAAATAATAAATAATAAATAATAAATAATAAATAATAAATAATAAATAATAAATAATAAATAATAAATAATAAATAATAAATAATAAATAATAAATAATAAATAATAAATAATAAATAATAAATAATAAATAATAAATAATAAATAATAAATAATAAATAATAAATAATAAATAATAAATAATAAATAATAAATAATAAATAATAAATAATAAATAATAAATAATAAATAATAAATAATAAATAATAAATAATAAATAATAAATAATAAATAATAAATAATAAATAATAAATAATAAATAATAAATAATAAATAATAAATAATAAATAATAAATAATAAATAATAAATAATAAATAATAAATAATAAATAATAAATAATAAATAATAAATAATAAATAATAAATAATAAATAATAAATAATAAATAATAAATAATAAATAATAAATAATAAATAATAAATAATAAATAATAAATAATAAATAATAAATAATAAATAATAAATAATAAATAATAAATAATAAATAATAAATAATAAATAATAAATAATAAATAATAAATAATAAATAATAAATAATAAATAATAAATAATAAATAATAAATAATAAATAATAAATAATAAATAATAAATAATAAATAATAAATAATAAATAATAAATAATAAATAATAAATAATAAATAATAAATAATAAATAATAAATAATAAATAATAAATAATAAATAATAAATAATAAATAATAAATAATAAATAATAAATAATAAATAATAAATAATAAATAATAAATAATAAATAATAAATAATAAATAATAAATAATAAATAATAAATAATAAATAATAAATAATAAATAATAAATAATAAATAATAAATAATAAATAATAAATAATAAATAATAAATAATAAATAATAAATAATAAATAATAAATAATAAATAATAAATAATAAATAATAAATAATAAATAATAAATAATAAATAATAAATAATAAATAATAAATAATAAATAATAAATAATAAATAATAAATAATAAATAATAAATAATAAATAATAAATAATAAATAATAAATAATAAATAATAAATAATAAATAATAAATAATAAATAATAAATAATAAATAATAAATAATAAATAATAAATAATAAATAATAAATAATAAATAATAAATAATAAATAATAAATAATAAATAATAAATAATAAATAATAAATAATAAATAATAAATAATAAATAATAAATAATAAATAATAAATAATAAATAATAAATAATAAATAATAAATAATAAATAATAAATAATAAATAATAAATAATAAATAATAAATAATAAATAATAAATAATAAATAATAAATAATAAATAATAAATAATAAATAATAAATAATAAATAATAAATAATAAATAATAAATAATAAATAATAAATAATAAATAATAAATAATAAATAATAAATAATAAATAATAAATAATAAATAATAAATAATAAATAATAAATAATAAATAATAAATAATAAATAATAAATAATAAATAATAAATAATAAATAATAAATAATAAATAATAAATAATAAATAATAAATAATAAATAATAAATAATAAATAATAAATAATAAATAATAAATAATAAATAATAAATAATAAATAATAAATAATAAATAATAAATAATAAATAATAAATAATAAATAATAAATAATAAATAATAAATAATAAATAATAAATAATAAATAATAAATAATAAATAATAAATAATAAATAATAAATAATAAATAATAAATAATAAATAATAAATAATAAATAATAAATAATAAATAATAAATAATAAATAATAAATAATAAATAATAAATAATAAATAATAAATAATAAATAATAAATAATAAATAATAAATAATAAATAATAAATAATAAATAATAAATAATAAATAATAAATAATAAATAATAAATAATAAATAATAAATAATAAATAATAAATAATAAATAATAAATAATAAATAATAAATAATAAATAATAAATAATAAATAATAAATAATAAATAATAAATAATAAATAATAAATAATAAATAATAAATAATAAATAATAAATAATAAATAATAAATAATAAATAATAAATAATAAATAATAAATAATAAATAATAAATAATAAATAATAAATAATAAATAATAAATAATAAATAATAAATAATAAATAATAAATAATAAATAATAAATAATAAATAATAAATAATAAATAATAAATAATAAATAATAAATAATAAATAATAAATAATAAATAATAAATAATAAATAATAAATAATAAATAATAAATAATAAATAATAAATAATAAATAATAAATAATAAATAATAAATAATAAATAATAAATAATAAATAATAAATAATAAATAATAAATAATAAATAATAAATAATAAATAATAAATAATAAATAATAAATAATAAATAATAAATAATAAATAATAAATAATAAATAATAAATAATAAATAATAAATAATAAATAATAAATAATAAATAATAAATAATAAATAATAAATAATAAATAATAAATAATAAATAATAAATAATAAATAATAAATAATAAATAATAAATAATAAATAATAAATAATAAATAATAAATAATAAATAATAAATAATAAATAATAAATAATAAATAATAAATAATAAATAATAAATAATAAATAATAAATAATAAATAATAAATAATAAATAATAAATAATAAATAATAAATAATAAATAATAAATAATAAATAATAAATAATAAATAATAAATAATAAATAATAAATAATAAATAATAAATAATAAATAATAAATAATAAATAATAAATAATAAATAATAAATAATAAATAATAAATAATAAATAATAAATAATAAATAATAAATAATAAATAATAAATAATAAATAATAAATAATAAATAATAAATAATAAATAATAAATAATAAATAATAAATAATAAATAATAAATAATAAATAATAAATAATAAATAATAAATAATAAATAATAAATAATAAATAATAAATAATAAATAATAAATAATAAATAATAAATAATAAATAATAAATAATAAATAATAAATAATAAATAATAAATAATAAATAATAAATAATAAATAATAAATAATAAATAATAAATAATAAATAATAAATAATAAATAATAAATAATAAATAATAAATAATAAATAATAAATAATAAATAATAAATAATAAATAATAAATAATAAATAATAAATAATAAATAATAAATAATAAATAATAAATAATAAATAATAAATAATAAATAATAAATAATAAATAATAAATAATAAATAATAAATAATAAATAATAAATAATAAATAATAAATAATAAATAATAAATAATAAATAATAAATAATAAATAATAAATAATAAATAATAAATAATAAATAATAAATAATAAATAATAAATAATAAATAATAAATAATAAATAATAAATAATAAATAATAAATAATAAATAATAAATAATAAATAATAAATAATAAATAATAAATAATAAATAATAAATAATAAATAATAAATAATAAATAATAAATAATAAATAATAAATAATAAATAATAAATAATAAATAATAAATAATAAATAATAAATAATAAATAATAAATAATAAATAATAAATAATAAATAATAAATAATAAATAATAAATAATAAATAATAAATAATAAATAATAAATAATAAATAATAAATAATAAATAATAAATAATAAATAATAAATAATAAATAATAAATAATAAATAATAAATAATAAATAATAAATAATAAATAATAAATAATAAATAATAAATAATAAATAATAAATAATAAATAATAAATAATAAATAATAAATAATAAATAATAAATAATAAATAATAAATAATAAATAATAAATAATAAATAATAAATAATAAATAATAAATAATAAATAATAAATAATAAATAATAAATAATAAATAATAAATAATAAATAATAAATAATAAATAATAAATAATAAATAATAAATAATAAATAATAAATAATAAATAATAAATAATAAATAATAAATAATAAATAATAAATAATAAATAATAAATAATAAATAATAAATAATAAATAATAAATAATAAATAATAAATAATAAATAATAAATAATAAATAATAAATAATAAATAATAAATAATAAATAATAAATAATAAATAATAAATAATAAATAATAAATAATAAATAATAAATAATAAATAATAAATAATAAATAATAAATAATAAATAATAAATAATAAATAATAAATAATAAATAATAAATAATAAATAATAAATAATAAATAATAAATAATAAATAATAAATAATAAATAATAAATAATAAATAATAAATAATAAATAATAAATAATAAATAATAAATAATAAATAATAAATAATAAATAATAAATAATAAATAATAAATAATAAATAATAAATAATAAATAATAAATAATAAATAATAAATAATAAATAATAAATAATAAATAATAAATAATAAATAATAAATAATAAATAATAAATAATAAATAATAAATAATAAATAATAAATAATAAATAATAAATAATAAATAATAAATAATAAATAATAAATAATAAATAATAAATAATAAATAATAAATAATAAATAATAAATAATAAATAATAAATAATAAATAATAAATAATAAATAATAAATAATAAATAATAAATAATAAATAATAAATAATAAATAATAAATAATAAATAATAAATAATAAATAATAAATAATAAATAATAAATAATAAATAATAAATAATAAATAATAAATAATAAATAATAAATAATAAATAATAAATAATAAATAATAAATAATAAATAATAAATAATAAATAATAAATAATAAATAATAAATAATAAATAATAAATAATAAATAATAAATAATAAATAATAAATAATAAATAATAAATAATAAATAATAAATAATAAATAATAAATAATAAATAATAAATAATAAATAATAAATAATAAATAATAAATAATAAATAATAAATAATAAATAATAAATAATAAATAATAAATAATAAATAATAAATAATAAATAATAAATAATAAATAATAAATAATAAATAATAAATAATAAATAATAAATAATAAATAATAAATAATAAATAATAAATAATAAATAATAAATAATAAATAATAAATAATAAATAATAAATAATAAATAATAAATAATAAATAATAAATAATAAATAATAAATAATAAATAATAAATAATAAATAATAAATAATAAATAATAAATAATAAATAATAAATAATAAATAATAAATAATAAATAATAAATAATAAATAATAAATAATAAATAATAAATAATAAATAATAAATAATAAATAATAAATAATAAATAATAAATAATAAATAATAAATAATAAATAATAAATAATAAATAATAAATAATAAATAATAAATAATAAATAATAAATAATAAATAATAAATAATAAATAATAAATAATAAATAATAAATAATAAATAATAAATAATAAATAATAAATAATAAATAATAAATAATAAATAATAAATAATAAATAATAAATAATAAATAATAAATAATAAATAATAAATAATAAATAATAAATAATAAATAATAAATAATAAATAATAAATAATAAATAATAAATAATAAATAATAAATAATAAATAATAAATAATAAATAATAAATAATAAATAATAAATAATAAATAATAAATAATAAATAATAAATAATAAATAATAAATAATAAATAATAAATAATAAATAATAAATAATAAATAATAAATAATAAATAATAAATAATAAATAATAAATAATAAATAATAAATAATAAATAATAAATAATAAATAATAAATAATAAATAATAAATAATAAATAATAAATAATAAATAATAAATAATAAATAATAAATAATAAATAATAAATAATAAATAATAAATAATAAATAATAAATAATAAATAATAAATAATAAATAATAAATAATAAATAATAAATAATAAATAATAAATAATAAATAATAAATAATAAATAATAAATAATAAATAATAAATAATAAATAATAAATAATAAATAATAAATAATAAATAATAAATAATAAATAATAAATAATAAATAATAAATAATAAATAATAAATAATAAATAATAAATAATAAATAATAAATAATAAATAATAAATAATAAATAATAAATAATAAATAATAAATAATAAATAATAAATAATAAATAATAAATAATAAATAATAAATAATAAATAATAAATAATAAATAATAAATAATAAATAATAAATAATAAATAATAAATAATAAATAATAAATAATAAATAATAAATAATATATTATAAATACTAAAATATTAACTAATAATAATAATAATAATAATAATTGTGTGGCGCAGCAGTCCACAGTAGGACCAGGGCCTACCTTGCTCATCAACTACTCGTGTTGTGCGCGCTACTGTCTCACGAGTAGAAAGGACCTACAGTTTTTTGCCGACTCCAAACGGCGAAGTTTGAGAACCTTTTTCTTAGACAGTTATTATTATTTGAGTGTTGTCCGTAGCTCGAGGAAGGTGGTGCCGTAAAAAATTCAAGGTGTACAGTCGGGAATAGAACCTGGACCTTCAACGTGTGAATGTCGCGCTCTACCTACTACACCACGGCTGCCATGAAAAAAAAATATATTAATTGTACTCGTAAATAGTAATAACATTATTGCTGTGTATGTTTTATTGTTACTATATGAACTTAAAATATGTATAATCGGAATAAATACAAACAAATTATTTTTCGATAGTTAGGTACTCAAGAAATATTAACAACCACCATTAACACCTATATATTTTACCGAGAAAAAGATTCATATTCAAAAGAAAATTGTATAAGGATCGCAATAAATAAGTTAACTTTGCTTAATCTTCATATTTCTGACATTACATTTATAATATGGTGCCTACGATATGGTTTCACAGCTATCTCAAACGCATTTTGGTCTAAAAGTTCAGTTTACGATTACTGTTTTCAACGTTTGTGGTCGTAGATCAGGAATAATGCGTTGAATGATAAATGCTCGGCCTATTATATCATAATTTGTTTTGTATTCTCAAGGACTTCTTTAAAAAGTTAATTCAGCAAATTGATATTTATAGTAATTTATATATTTTGCAAGGGAAAAGAGTGTATTACTCGTCCTTAATCGACAATCTTCATAAAATGAATACCTCCATTACTAATTGAATGTTTTCCAAATTTAATTATAAAAAGTAAATAAATAAAAACACAATTGTTTGTTTTTTTAAGGCCTTAAGTGTTTTAAATAATATTGTTTCAAAATAATTTATTCAAGTTAAAAACGGAATTTGGTAAGTGGGGCATCGTATCTGTATCCACCAGTTTCAGCAGCCGATTGGTATTCCATTGTTGGCGCAATTGATGGTGGCAAGTAGGCAGTCGTGGGGACAACTGGTACAACAGAGGGAGGAAGGTATTCCTTTACTGGTTCCACAATGGGCTCCGAAGGGATTTCTGGAACTTCTGAAACAGGCTCAGCTGGTGGCAAGTATTCGTTTGACGGGGCTACTTGAATAACTGGAGAAGGAACTTCCACAGGCGGCAGATAAGTTGGTTTAGGAACAATGACCTCTGGAAGGATTTCTTCTTTAACGGGTGCTGGAGCTTGCGGTGGCAAATATTCTTTCACTGGTGCTGCTGGTAACTCAAAAGCAGGTGATGGCACATTATACACATATCCAGATTGTTTTAAGTGTGATACATCAGCCGTAACAGACGCAGCGAAGCAAATAACTGCAATGTACAATTTCTAAAAAGAAAAAACATTTAAATAGCTTGCCTCAACCTTTAATTTACATAGACTATTTAAGTATTTACCATTTTGTCGTCGGTAAGTTAGATGAGATGTTTAAAGTTACTTTGGTAGGTACCGATTGATGTCGATGTTCGCTTTGCGACCATATTTATAGCAACCAGTTTAGTAAACATAAACACTTATCAAGGCTTATCGTTCACCTGAATAAAGCATTCGCAAACTATCACCTCAAATACACATGCGGTTTTTCTTCTTCTTTTTTTCGTTAATACGAGCAGTTATAACTAGACAAGAAACATTTTATAACTCACAATATATTTTGCGTAATGCTTAACCGAAATTAATTGTCAAAAAAAAAAAAAAATATCAAGAGCATGCAAAAATGATTTAAATACATTAATTTTTAAATACACTAAAATATTTTTATATTGTTTCGAAAATCTATATTTCTAAAATAGAAAAAGTGTTTCTATGCAACACTTGTATGTATGTAATGTATGCCTCCATCTTTCTTGGTAGATTTACTTTATATAAGATTTACTGATGAAGATACAACTTCATTAAGTGATGGTAAAAAATGTAGTTCTACCTTCCAGGCTATTAGAAAGTGTTACTAATATTAAATAATAATAAGGAGGATCTCCTAAAATTTGATTTTAATTCCATGCGGATGTCGTTATTTTTTCAAATTTTTCAAACATGAATGGGAATTATATGTTAAATTAACTTTGTGAATAATATACTTCTGCCTAAGATCCCTGCCAGATAAGCAAGATACGTTTAACTATAATAAGTTTGACAGTTTTTATATAAATTCATTTCTAGAAGTAGGACTTAAACACTTTTTCACGGGTTAACATTCGTTTACTTGAATGTCTAAATTTATGTAAAAATGTTATTAATTAAAAGTGTATGTTGACTCAGTTATTTTTTAACTCAAACCTTACATGTTTGCATTTTTATTTTGTTTGTCAAAAACATTAAAAATATGTTTATGATCAGCATATGTATTTATCAGTTAATAGTGTATGTTGGATCAGATATTTTTCAAAATAAAATCATTCTATGTAGCTTAGCTCTACATTTTTCATATCATATGTTTTAACACCTTCAAACACGGTACTTAAACAAATGTCATTATTATATTAATTTATTAATTTAAAAAAAAACTCTGAAAATACTTTTCTGTTTCTTTCATATAACGGGCGACTTATGCTTTTTTGACGAACGCTTTTAATTGACAACCTAGAACACTTTGTATGAATTTCTTTTTAACATCTTTATGACGTACATACGTTATCGTAGTTTCTTTTTAACGTCACATGTATTTGTTTGAATTTAATTTAAATTGATACAAATGGCATGAATAATTGAAAAGGTCATCCCATGTCGCTTAATAACTCAAATAAGAAACAGACAAATTAAATTTTAATAAACATTTACGGGTTCAATTACATGAACATCTTAAAGATGTCAAAAAAGGTTTGTCATAATCAAAATCATTTTAATCAGGGAAATAAAATCGTGTACGTGTCTCTTTAATAATTTAAATGCCGGCCTTGTCTATAAGCATAACAATGTATTAATGAAATGCAGGTCAGTCATCGAAAAATTTAAAATTATATTCTAGAGTAGGGTAACGCTATTTGAGTGTCGACAGGTTTGAAGTGGCTCTTAAAACTTTAAAAAGAAACTTGTCCACAGTTTACAATGCGAAAATCGGCGTGAAAACTCCTTGTCTTAAGAGTAATGAAGCTGGTTAATTTGATACCTTGAACAACTTCAAAGCTCGAGGCTGATACCATACAACTTTAATAATCTATATTCAAATTTAAAATTGAGTTTGATGAAACCGAAAAAAAAACACCGATTAATGCTATTTTTGTATTTCCTTTTTGGCTTGTTATAATTCATGTTCACTGAGTGCGTTGAGCGTTGAAAGCGTCTTTGCAATGTGAGCAAAACGAACAATTTAGTTATTTTGTTGATGCCAAGTGAAGGCTAAGAGCGGAACTCTACTTAACTTAATGTAGTTTAACATTAATTAGCGAAACCGACGACTCATTAACATAACGAGAGCTTTGTGAAGCATGGGTATTTTTTTCGGTATACGCAGTAACAAATTTAAGTTGTAGGTTTTTATTTCGATGATAATGTAATTTATTTGAATGATTTGAATCTACTCCTCAAGATTAAAAAAAAAACTTTTCTCTTAATAAGAGGAAACATCACTTTTATTTTTATAAGGTGGAAGATGAACATCTTTAGAAAATTAAGCTTTGCTTGGATATTAATGGTAAGTTTAATTTTATAAGCTTCCATTGATCATGGCACATAAGAACTATTTGGACTACACAGGAAGGTTTTCAGTTGTATGCATATTGCCATATGTAATCTTGAAATTGGTCGTGTCGTTTTGCACTAAAAAAGTAAATTTGTTAAATACAACTACAGAGAAGTGCATATAGTTGATGTTTATAAAACTGAAACAACGAGTTTTGGTGCCGCTGAAAACGATTTATATTTATTGGAGAATTAAAAAGTGACATTGTGGTGCGTTGAATGTTATAGGAAGACGATTAGACTGATAACATACGTCTAACTTAATCAAGTTTAGTTACTTTAATTGGTGCCATCAGTTACAGGCATGGAAAAGTAAGTGAATGTGATGGTTATGTGAGAAAGTTTAACACATGTGTTCTGCTCTTATTAAGATAACATGTTCTTTGATAATGATCCAGAAAAATCCTGCGTTCTGTCAATAGTCTGCACAAAACAAGTAGTTGGCCAAAAATCTAAGCCTTTATTGCGCTGTCGGTTTTTTTTTAATAAATTCTAGGAAAATACTTAAAACTAGGTAACGTAATCTAAGAATGGTTTAACATCTAACTTACTGACCCTAAACAGGTGCTTTAAGTTAATCTATATCTTATCTGATTCAAATTTCCTTTGGACATAATTGGCGTGAAATTATTGTTATACAGAAAAGAAAAGAAGAAAACTATTAGAAAACAAGAACTGGGTAGTGCGTTTCTTATTTTTATATAAATAAACTTAAGCTGTCGTAAAATAAAACTAAACTAAAAACTTAAACAAAATACATAAAAAAAGAAAATTCTTACAACAACCTAACTACTTAAACTACTAACAACTACTTAACTATGCCCGTTAGATACAGACAGGTGCATCACGGCGTATATAACATTTTTATGTGTGGCATATATATTCAATATGCCATGGTGCACATTTTTGTGGTTTTTATATACATATATATATATATATCTATATATATATATATATATTTTCTTAAAAGCTATGTAAGCCGCCCAAAAGGTCAACATTCGGGGCTAACTACGAACTGTGGCGGTCGCTGGTTTTGGTGAAGCCACCAGTAAAAGTGACGTTCTTTGGCGGACTGTGCCCTATCTCGGGCGGAGATCGCCCTACTAAACCGAAGAAGTTCCTCGTGGCTACAAGCGACGTCCGCTTCATATTGGAGTCGCCTATCCACTGTTCTGCGTACGACATGGAAGATGATAGGACATCCTTCCGTATTCTGTATCAGCCCGTTTTGCCTCATCTTCTCGTGGTACATAGGGTTTACGTAGTAAGCCCCAAAAATCATACTGTTTGTCGAAGTCATCGCTCGTGCCATATGCCTTCGAGTCAGCTTAATAATAAAATTACCTATCCTGATTAGTTTTGCCTCGTTGTACAAGACCTCGTTGGGATAGAATTTCTTGTAATCGAATTCAGATGTTCGATACAACCGGAGGCAGGCTCGGAGACATTGCCTCTCAAAAACCCTCATCTTTTCCATTTGGGAAGGACTCAGATTGACCACACTGGGCAACCGTACACCATGATTGGCCGTATGAGAGCCATGTAGCAGATCACCTTTACTCTGGTATCAAGTTGGCTGCTGTAAAACAACCAACTTGTCGCAGCAAAGGTTTTTTTAGCTTTTGTCAGAGCTGTATCTGCATGATTGCCGCAGTACAAATACTGGTCTAACCTAATGCCAAGATATCTAACTACATTTTGCACAGCTAACGGCTGGCCCCTCGAGTCAAATATGCCGAACTTGCACCAGTTTTTCTTCGTATCCCTTGAGGCCCTGGATAGCAGGGTTCTAAAGGGACTAGTTTCGCACTTCCGGAAGTTGATTTTGCGCTGTTCGTTATTGGTAACCAATTGCAATCAATTTCATATTTTACACATATACACAAATAAAATCTCCCTAAGAGTTGAATTAAATAAGCAATGTTTTTATATAATACATACATTAAAATAAGTGCTGAATTGAACTTAAAAAGCGTGTAAATATTTCAGTGCTCATACATTTTGCTTTTATCATCCAGCAGATATACAACCTTCTTAGCAAGTATTGCAGTATAAAAAATTCCCTAGATATCCTTATTTACAAATGTGAAAAGGTTGTTTGCCTACTAAGTAAATTTTGATTTATTAATCAAGTCGAAAGTTAATCTTTAACAGTCTTCAACAATTATTTAATGATTGAAAATGCATGCGTAATTGCAGGTTTTTTTTATTTAATTATAACAGAAATAAGAAAAAAAAATATTTTTTTTTTGTAATTATAATAGATTTTTTTTGTTTGTTTTAATTATATATATATTTTTTTTAATTACAATAGAAATAAGAAAAAAAAGGAAAAAAGAAGAAGAAAATTAGTTATAATAGAAATAAGAAAAAATATAATAGAACAAGAAAAAAGTGGCCGCCTTGGCGTAGTGGGTAGAGTGTGACGCTCACACGCCGAAAGTTGTAGGTTCGATTCCCAGCTCAACACCATTTTTTTGAATTTTTCACGGCACCACCTCTTTCGAGCTGTTGACAACACTCAAAGAGTAATAACTGTCTAAGAAGAAAAAAAAAAGAAAACTGTAGGTCTCTTCTACTCGTGAGAGAACAGTAGCGCGCACAACACAGAGCAGTTGATGAGCAAGCTAGGCCCTGGTCCCCCTTTGGACCAAGAATGATAGAAAAAGAGATTGCGCAATAGAGTGTTCAATTTTCTTTCGTTCTGCGCAGCTTACGTCACGCGAGACTTCTGATTTGACAGCTCTTTGTTATTGTTTAATATCTTCATACAAATTGAAGCAGGAAAAGTTATTCGCTGATTTTTTTCTAATATTATTCACGTTTTAAGAACTTTTTAACTTAAAATAAGTTTTAAGTGTATATCCAATTGAGTTAATTTAACTATCCAATTACTTTCCGAGCTATTACGTCAAGCATTTTGCATGCAGAGTGCAAAAAACTTTCACAGAGTTTCGTAAAACAATGATCATAATTGTGTAAAATTTTAGAATTGCCATTAATAAATCAATTTAACTAAATGTTATTATTTCATGTTTTATTTCCAAAAGAGTAATGTAACAACCAAGTAGTTGAAATAAAACACGAGATTTAAGTATTGAACTAGTGGACAATTTTATTATATATTCTTTTTTTCTGAATTGAAACTATATAATTTCTTTGTTTAGTTTCGTTATCCTAAAATACATTCGTGCTCTTTAATAAAGTTTTTTTTATTTTATCCCCAAAGTTCACATTTTCGGTTAATTCCAAATGTGTCTTAAGATATTCAAGGAAATCACACTTTCGAACATTTCTTCGAGTTGCTTCATGTGAACCATTAGTGCAGATGTGAGTTTATCCAGGCCTCCTTCGTTGAGATGGTTAACCCACGTAAAAGTCGTGTCCTTATTTTGAAGAACACGCATATCGGGAATTTCATCCCCCAACTTATGGCAAATGTACCCAGCCAAGTTTTCAAGCCCATCGTGAGCTAAAGATTCCAATTCATTGTCCACCTGGCTGTAGACATCAGTGCTCGGAGGATTTATAGTTATACTCTTAAGTATCGTACCTTAAAGTAGAAAGAATATTAACATATTTATATAATTTAGATATGTATGTAGGCAAACATTACTTGTAAGAGTACATTTGGAAACTAATTCAGGCGTGTCATCCGAAGCAACTGTTTGGTCACCTAAATGACCTAAGCTGGCGGCTCTTGTTATTGCCTGAGCTATAGTGTGAGAAAAAAGTTTTGTAGCCATTTTAACTTTCTGTCTTTCAGTTCCAATAACGTTTAAATGGCCTGCCGATATCTTATGGGTGACAGATATTCATACGCTGTGCACGTTAGAAGCGTAAGGATTATGTTTATTTTACTACCTTTCCATTTATTTTGAACCCTTGGTCAATAAAATGATTCCGAAGGAGTTTAATTAAATGTCAATGCCACTGGTTTCTTCGCTAGTAGCTCTGCAATCATTTCATGTGTTGCCTTTGATTGCATTCTGATATCGCGGGATGAAGAAGCGACTATTGCACTCGGCTGTATTGTTGGAATTGTTCCCGCCTTCAACTCATATCCATTATTTTTGCAAAGGCCTGAAATAAAATTCACCTTACCCATTTTAATTGTTAGTTTCTTTCAAAACTATCCGCAGTGAAATGTGCAGTTATCCTTTCTCCTGCATAAGTGAATCCACTGCTTCCGTAGGATGTTGTGTTTTGGAAGCGAATAAAACCGTACATTCGGTTTACCCTTGTTGTTGTTTGCATTGCAGCCAAACACAGCACATCTCATTTTCAAAAATTGTTCTCTATTTAATTGTTGATAAATTACAAAATATTTTTCTTTTAATTTTTTTCGAATAAACGCGCGGAAATCGCAGTCAAACTTGACATCCGTATATAAAAAGTAAACATCCGTTGTCTCAGCCTACGTCATCAAAAATTGACAGAAGGCGAAAGACATGCGCAATGCGTAATCTGTATTTTTATCATTCTTGCCTTTGGACTGTAGCGCCAACATTTATTATTATTAATAGAAATAATAATAATTTAACATTAAATATACAATATTTACAGCATTTTATGTACATTATTTGGTCATATATTATTTTCTTATCTCTCTATAGTTCGAGATTAAATTATTTTTATAGTAAGTTGAAATGATGAAAGAACATAGCATGAAAGAACAGGCCAACTGTAATATATATCACTGACACTGCGAAGGAAGGGAAATTATAGAGAGATCCGCCTCCTATCTGCCTATAAGATCCTCTCTGCCGCATTGTGTAAACATCTGAAACTGTTTTTTAAAACTTGATAGGCTCTTATCAGTATGGTTTCAGAACAGGGAAGTCTATAATAAGCCAACCTAGAGTATAACTCTATGCTGAATAGTAAAGGTCATAGTCTTCCGCGTCTCCGCGCCAAATAAGGACTACAACGTCAACTACGCCAGGAATCACGGCGTAGAGGAATCATTGGTGTTGTGGATAAGAGCAATGCTAATTCTCTGCTTTCCAGTTTGAATAGTTCTATCACCTATGCCCAGGCTTATGCAGACGATGTAGCCGTATTGGTTACGGGACCATGCCTTGCGGCCGTCAGCGCATGTGGGCAGGCGAAACTTGACATGATGTAGGTGTTCCAGGAATGGGTGTACCAGGAATGGGCTTTCAGTCAAGCCTCTCAAAACTGAGGTTGTTCTCTTTACGAGAAGAAGGAATATGACTGGTTTAACTCAACTGGTACTTAAAGGCGTCAATATCCCACTTTCCAATGAAGCCAAATATCTAGATGTTATCCTGGACAGTAAACTTCTCTGGAAAAGACACATTGAGACAACAACCTCCAAGGCGCTGTCAGTCTTCTGGCAATGCAAGGGAGT